>JAZKJV010001173.1:0-600000 GCA_037367405.1 Ottelia alismoides | reverse complement strand
TTGAGGTCTTCGTGGATGATTTTTTGGTCTACGATGACAGCTTTGATCAATGCTTATCATATTTAGATCGAGTACTTCAAAGATGTTGTGAAGTCAATCTGGCTCTCTCATGGGAGAAGGGTCACTTTATGGTGACTGAAGGAATTTTGTTGGGTCACGCCATCTCCAAGCGAGGCATAGAGGTCGACCCAACCAAGGAAGAAGTTATCTCTAAATTTGAGCCACCTTCTTCATTGAAACAAGTCCGGTCATTTTTGGAGCATGTCGGATTATACTGAAGATTTATCAAAGATTTCAACAAGATTTCCCGACCATTGACAGAACTTCTAAGCATGGACATTGAATTCATTGTAGATAATAGAGTGCTCCAAGCCTTCTACCAGTTGAAAGAAATAATCACCCAGGCTCTTATCTTAAGGCCACCGGATTGGTCTCTTCTATTTGAGATCATGATGAAACTTCAGATTATGCCATCGGGCCTGTGTTGGGATAGCAACGGGATGGATGGCCATTCGTTATTTACTATGCTAGCAAAACTCTGGATGGATCCCAGAGGAATTACACAGTGACATAAAAGGAACTGATCAGAAAAATTCAGGTCACATCTTCTCTGATCTAAAGTGGTTTTATAAATTGATCATTCTGTCATCTGGTACCTACGGAGTAAGGGCATCAAGTCACGCTTGCTTCACTAGATCCTTCTACTCCAGGAGTTTGACCTTGAGATACAGGACAAATTTGGAGTCAAAAATGTGGTGGTAGGTCACCTTTCCAGAATAACAGAAATTGAGACTCCTGAGTATGGCCTGATTCCAATCATAGAGACCTTCCCAGATGAAGCTATATTGTCAGTCACCTCTCTCCCCTAGTACGCCAATATCATCAATTACCTTGTCTCCAAGGAAGTTCCTCAAGATTGGCCAAAGTTGAAAGTGGACAGGCTTATATCCGACATACACTTCTACCAGTAGGAGGATCCATATATATTTCGTGAGGCTGCATATTACATCTGGTGAAGATGTATTCCTGAGGAGGAGCACTTGAGTGTCCTGAACCACTACCATATGTTAGAATCTGGTGGACACCATTCGGGAAAGAGAACAACAACTAAAGTTCTTCAAAATGGCCTTTGGTGGCTGATTCTTTTCAAATATGCTACTGACTACACCAAAGGATGTACTGACTGCCAGAAGATGGGCGACACAATTAGTTTTCGAGACACCATGACACTTAAGTATATTCAAATTTCAGATGTCTTTGATGCATGGGGGATCGATTTCATGGGTCCATTTTCGAACAACTAGGGATATGAGTACATCTTGTTGGATGTTGATTATGTTAGTCGATGGGTGGAGGCTATCCCTTCTCAAGCCGTCGATAGTCGCAACGTCTGTCAGTTCCTCAAAGGGAATATCATTGCATGGTTTGAAATTTCTGAAAATATTGATATCAGATGGGGAATCCATTTCATAAACAAAGAGGTAAATAAGTTGACCAAGGAGTACGGTATACAACACCGTGTCGCATCTGCATACCACCTGCAGACTAATGGCTTGGCTGAATGTTCAAACAGGGAGACCAAAATATTTCTGCAAAAACTTGTACGTCCTGATCGCAAGAACTAGTCGCAATTGCTTAACTCAGTTCTTTGGGCTTACCAGATAACATACAAGTCTCCTCTTGGCACGTCTACATACGACCTTGTCTACAGCAAGCCTTGCCATTTACTCGTTGAATTAATTCATAAATCCTTGTGAGCAATTAGTGTATGTAATCTAGACGGAGAAAAAGCCGAGAAAATCAAAAAATTTGACTTGAATTGCATGCTAGAATTCCGAGACTTTGCATACAACAACGATCTAATATACAAGGAAAAGGTCAAGCGATGGCATGACAAGTATATCAGACGAAAGACCATTGAGCCAAACCAGAAGGTGTGATTGTTTGACGCAAAGTTAAAGCTATTTCAAGGTAAATTGAAGAGTTAATGGTCAGGACCGTTCATCGTTAAAAATATGTGTGACATTGGTAGCATTGTGATATCATGATTGCCATCTGATGCATAACCTTTTGTAGTCAACAAATAATTGTTAAAGTAATATCTTGAGCATGACACGTTTCTATCTGTTGTCGATTCAGTTAAGGTCATATATCAAGAAGAGCCTCCAGATGTAGACGGATTAGATCAATAAAAAAGACCAAAAACATCTTCTCATTTTATTTTCTTCTTTTCATTTCTTTTTATCTTTTTTCTATTCTTTCATGTATCCAGTCATCCCTTTCATCGTCGCTATACTTAGAATATGCTTCATCCTAAGTATAGGGGGGATGACTGACTCGGGTGTTCATTCTTTGATCCCTTACCTCTCTTCCAGTTTGTTGATGTTCTATCTATACTTAGGAATATCTTACCTAAGTATAGGGGGAGATAGGCCGACCCGATGATTTCGTACATTCTAACCCTCGATCATCCCCCCTTTGTATAAAGTCCGCTATACTTAGGATTAGTTAATCTTAAGCATAAAGGATGATCAACTTCTCATTCTTTTATTGAGTCAATATAGTTTAGACTCTTCCCATATTCAACACGAGTTATGTCTTCCCTTTTCTTCTTAATCACTGTGAGGACATAGTTCAATCTATGTATAGAGGGGTCATATATATGTTATATATACTTTATCCATAACTCGTACTTCTGTATTTTTAATAAATATGGTTAATATATTGTGTAAGGGTATATAGCAAATTAACTGTAAAGAATATACTCATGAAATCCACACTAACACACTAACTCTATTTCTATTTCTTTATAAAAAAAATTCTATAAAAAATTTAAAACCCCAAAATGCCTAAAATTTGAAAAATGTTTTCAAAAATCACACTAAAATTTGAAAAACTCTTTGAAAAACCATAAAAAAGTTCAAAAACAGAAAATGTCTTCACAAAAATATTTTCTTACATTGCATCAACATTTTTCTGAATGACTTCGATAATTGAACAAGTATGAGTAAAATATGAAGATTGGAGCTTGTCTTCAATCCACCAATTTTTAGAGGAACTTGTTAAGGGCTATAATTGAGATGCTTCATGTTGTTATAGCTTTTTTTTTGGTTCTATGAGACCGAGTTCATGAGTTAATTCAATGTGACTAACTATAACCCTTCATGTCATCCATATGATTTTTGAGACAATAGTTTAACAACACTTAGCTCAACCAAGATGGGTTGTTGAAAGATCTGTGAGTCTAAGTCTGGATGATACTATGCCGCTTCATTAAGGGTGGCTCAGGAACCATTCTTGGGGATTGCTGAAATCAATACTTCAAAATATTGTTTCTCTTGTATCATAGATATATAACGACTGTAGAATGTATTAAAATAAAGGTTCTGATGAGGAATAGTATGCCGGAACATATTTTCCAAGACCCCAAAACATGGGCAGGACAAAAGATTCAATATCCGTCGGTGCAAACAAGAATGCATTATAATAAATAAAGAAATATCCAAAATAAGCCTACACTAAAATTCTAAAAACTTTGAATTTCAGAAAAGGCCTGCCTCTTAGTGAAGGCTTGGTTAGATCGACCGAGCTTCATAAGGAAAATTGACTATACTGGTCAATTTCCACTTCTTTTCTCTTTCTCCTAGCTTCTCCCTGTTCCGTTGTGTACTAGCATGTATCTGAACTCATAAGTAAATACTCATCTCCCTAAGGACGAGTTACTAGAGAAGGAGATAGCTTGATAGTTCAACTACTTGTTTGAGAAGAACTAACACAATTCATACACATGATATCTATCGCTTCAAGGTCACAAGAATATACATTTGAAAGAATGGTTCTGATCAGACTGTGAATTGTACTGTACAAAGGAACATATAACCTATAAGATGTTGTGTCAAATTCCTAACCTTAACATGGTTCTGAACACATCAATAATCCAAAGTTCTTAATTGAGATCCAAACTATGATTTTGAAAGGATAAGATTAAAAATCAACATCATTGTATCTTCTTCGTTTTTCTTTTATTTATTTTCTTTTTGCATCACTTATTATCCTAATAAGTGTTTGTCAAAGACTAGCAAAGCTAAGTATAGGGGGTGATGAATGTCCATTCATTCACCTTTATTCCTTTATTATGTCTTTAAATCCCTAGATAAATGCATGTAAGTATAGCTAACTTGTACAAATTAACACTATGACCTTTACCTGTAAATAGTACTTCAAAACATGTATTTAAATATGAAAGAAATGAATAAAGAAAATAAAAAGGAAGTATTGCAAATACCGACTGAACCTAAACTACGAGACTAAGTCAATATTGGCTTGGTCGACAAGGAATAAAATATGAGGAGATAAGGGCATGCAAATACAGATAAAACCACACTGCCACAAAACCCTAGGTGACATGTACATCGTATATAGCTAAAACTTATACTAATTTATACACACTCACACACACTTCAAATAAAAAAATTTTCAACACCAAATGGGTACATAAAAATACACAGAAAAGGATAAAATTGATTGCATATAAAAATAAAGTACAATTTGATTGGGACACACAAATGAAAAAGGCACAAATAAAACTTTGCAAATACATATCTTCTCCATATAAATTCAAAATTGACCAAACTCACCTTTATTGTACTCAAAATTAAATTATCTATCTAATGAAGTTAAGATGTAAAAGATGGTTTTTGGGTCCCTATTGTAGTGTATATCCATATATAATATTCAATATATTCATGTTTTATATTTTTAGCTTCTTTATATTTTTATATACTTGTAAATATTATTTAAAACATGTGTAAATAATAAAAATGAAATAAAGCCGTGAAAAAATCACTAAAATTAATAGGGTAATAAAATACATAGGCATGATACACCTATATAATGCATACTCATAATTATTCAAGTACACCAATGAAGTTAGAAAAATAATATAAAAATATTTGAAACATATTTAAATACACCATAAATATATTAATTATATTTATAGTATACTGAAATTAAAAATATAAAATAAAAATGAAATAATCAAAATATTGGTGTTTATACCTGTAATTATACTGTAAAAAATAACATATAATAAATAGATCAATAAAAATAACTAAAAATAGTAAATAAAATAAGAAACAACTTTTATATTTTAGGGAAAAAAATCAAAAAAGTTATCTGCTATTTTATTTCTATTTTCAATTGTGTTTTGTGTTTTTGTGGATGATGTGGACCAATCAGGGAGCGCCCCTGGTTGACCTCGATCAACTCCCCGCTCTCCCTTTGGACCGACCCGTCCATGTCCCCCCTTTAACTTTAACCCTATTTTCCTGATCAATCCAAGTTCTTCTGCCCTCGCTTTATTCTTTTAGAACCTTCACCTAACTCTGATATTTCATTCAGATCAAGGGTTGGCGCTAGTCAACCCTCGATGCGATAAAAACCCTAGGTGGAGGGAGATTCTTAGGCAACCTGTGTATATATTCACCTCCTTCTATTTTTGAAATTAATCCCTCTTGAGTCAACTTTTCGCCCCTTGGATCAAACCTAGGTGTGTTCCTCTGTGACAGGGGGTGAATTCAATCGATTCACATTGAGGAGGAAAGTGATCAAAGGTGATTCAACCATCATCGGATAAGTCTTCAGTGATTCACTGCTCCCAACCACATTAGGCAAGTGACATATTCCTTCTTTAGTTCTTTCTATTCCTAGAAATAGAAGTAGAGTAGTTATGTATTTTATTTCATTTAATTTCATCTTTTATTTCCTAAAATTCAAAAATCGAAGTTTGCCGGAGCTCCGAGCTCCGACCCCTGTTCACCATAATACACTTGTTCTCCAACCCGTCTTACCACCTACACACCTTGCCCTCAGCATCTTCTGTCGCCCTGACTCATCTCCACACCATATCTTGCTCAGATCTGGGAGATCAGTGCTCCTCCTTCACCTCTCGCCGGAGCATGTCTGCTACCTTCATTTCGCCCCATTTTTAGCCACTAATTAGTTTATGAGCTTCGCCCTCGATCCAGAAGTTTTCTAGTGCAGGCAGGAACCCCAAGGACGCATCTTGGGTCCTGATTTTGGCATGGACAGAAGCTCAAGGTCTATGAGCTTCTTCGGGCTTTAGATCTCTCCTTAGTGAGATCTGGAACCCTTGAGATCATGAGATGATGCAGAATCCCTCAAGGAGCATTTTGAGCCACACTGCGAGCCATGAGACCCTCAAGACTAGGAGAGAGGCCAGATCGAAGCCCGATCAACTAGGACTTCTTCCTCGTTCTTCCAGGTGTGATCCCTGCGATTGGATAAAAAACAACTGGCAGGTGAAGCAGTTGTCATCCGATCAAGCTCAGCAAGTCCGTCAAATCAAAGGGCAAGATCTAATCTCTGTCCTCCATCCTTAAAGCGTCATCAACTATCCATTGCATTCCATGTGGATAAGTGGCGCTCTATCCATCGTCCAGCATCGCCTATTGAGGGGTATATTACACTATTTTCCTCAACCTTTTGTATTTTCTATTTAGTCCAAAAACTTTCATTTGTAGTTCAAATATTTCTGTAATATTTTTAGTAAGGATCCTCAGCTTTATTCTATTTGCATTTAAGTCCACTCCATGTCATGCGCTTGTGCGCGTGAGGGGTTGGACATTTTGCATAGATAACCTTACATGTTTATGCATTTATTTTTGGTCCCAAAACTTTGAATATTAGTGTAATACTTTTTGGTAAATTTGCATATTGGGCCCTAATGTTCTTGAATATTATATTTATACCCCTACATGAGCAGATAATGTTTTAAATTATGGATAAAATTCATGTATTCCCCTGAACTTATTTAATATGTTATTGGAAGTTACATTTGGATGTAGACATAATTTTGTAGTTGTATTTTAATTATTAAAAATATTATTTTGCATCTAAAATTATAGGAAGTTTATCTTAAGTGATTGGAACCATAATATATAATATATATTTCTTAAGGCAATTAAAATTATTTATTATTATAAAAATATAAAACATTGCATTTTCTCCTGCTTTGCATTAAAAAATCCATAAAAAATTATAAAATGTTTTGGAAAAAAAGCCAAAAATATTCCTGTGTGATTATTTATGTAAGTTTGATTTTCTGACTTTTATTTTTCAAAATATTATCAAAAACTCCTAAAAGTTGAAAATCACAAAAAACTTATAAAAATCCTAAAAATTAATAGAAAATCATAAAAATATGTTTTGAGTTTTTGAATTTTCTTTAGATTATTTAGTGTTCTGAAAATTGAAATTTGGTCAATCTGATTAAATAGATATTTATTAAGCCCATTTCAAAGTCCATGATTTAGTATTTTATTTATTTTAAGTGTTTCCTTATTTAAAAATACATAATTTATAAAAAAATATCCAAAAAATTACCAAAATAGAGAAAAAAATTAAAACCTAAAAATATTTTATTTCTATTTTTTGACTATTTCCTACATTTAAAATCCAAAAAGATATTTTATCCCTTTCTCTTTATATATTCTCTATATACTTATATATATGTATTTCTTTTATCTTACAAATCCAAAATAAAAAATTTATATAATATATATAACCCATAAAAACATTTAAAGACCAAAAGCACCCTAAAAATCTTTAAGTTGTCTATTCATTTTTGTTGCTCTACCTCGTGCTCCTATGTGACTCAACCCCTAATGCTTGTGTTCTATACACATTCTTTATAGGGTATAATAAATTTTAGGTCACCTACAGTTATTGCTTGAGCATTGTTGTGGGTTAGTTGTTGAGAACACGCTTGAGTTGATTTGTCGAGAGTTGAGAGGTGTACCGATACAATGATTGCCAGATCTGACTTGTCAGCCACCGCAGGCCCTCCAAGACCGAACGTTAGACGCATCGCTCAAGCATTATTTCACCACCTCCATATTCATGCCTTGGCTTCGTTCTTCATTTACAGGAAAAGGTGTTGAAGCTCTAGCTTCGTCGTCGGTCTTTATGATCATTGGTCTCAGCCAGAGTAGCAGTCGACCCACTCTTTGCTTGGTCATGTGTCGACTGAGCCATGTATCTGTGGGGAGGTCTTCTAAGTCATCAACCTATTAGAGCTTCACCGACCTTTAACACACTCAGTTGTCCTCCAGGTTGTGTGTCGACTAAAGGCCTTCAGGAATCCTCCAACAACATAGGCACCATCATCAAGGAACATCATCAAACATTTGGATCTCGTCTACCTCTAGCCTTTAGTGGAGCCCGATCATCTTTTCTCCATGTTCATCTCCGTCCGTTAGTGTTCCCTCGACCGCTCGCATCATAGCCTCCCCTTCAGCACTCCAAGAGCAGCATCGAATCAAGAGGAGGAGCTGCTCTTCTTCTATGGACCATCGGATTACACGAGCTACAACCACCATTGATTGATGCCCTTGCTCTCTCATCCAACAGTATCAAGTCATCCACGTTGCCACTCTGAGCCTCCAGCCCAGCCACTCGCTTCGATCGAGTCGAACCTCCAACAATCAACATGCAGAGCTACGACCCCAAGGCTTTTTCCGAGCCTCATACACTCACGCGCAACGCACGTGGGCACATGCAAAATTGCGTGCATACCCTCACCACCTCCTGAAATCGCCAGTCAGTCCTCCTCACATGCACACTACACATCATCCTATTGTTTTTGCATAATCCCCCCTAGTAGGACTAGATAATCGCATTTGAGTTCCTATCTGCATTGAATATTGAATTCATTTCTCATTTGCATCTAGACCCCTAGCTTTGTGTATCTATTTGGAACATTATTTTTCACTGAATTTTAATTTAAAAGAGTATGTTGTAGAACACATAACTCTATAGCTCTGATAATTTGAATGTATTTTCATGAGATTGGATTGATTTATTAATAATTTATTTGTTGCAGAATTGCATAATTTACCCAAATTCAGGACTTTAATTCATATTAAATTAACCACTACTACGAAAATTCCTGAAAAATCAAATTGGCTAGAATTAAGTGTTCTCTGTAATGTACTCAAAATTCATCTATTTGCATGCATCAAATGCTCTGAATAAATTGAGTTGTGATTTCTATAAAGGGATAATTACACCCATAACCCCGAGTAATTTCGCAATAACATTCATAACCATGCATAATCACGAATTACACGAGAAACCTCGAGTAATGCTTAACTCTTACATGACATAACCTTATGTTAGGTTCCGTTTGATTTAGCCGTTATATTTGACGGTTTCCGTCAAAAAAAGACCAAAATATCCCAGATGTTTATTTTTATTTGCAAAACATGCCCCCCAACCCCTCTCCCCAATTCAACCGACCTCCCAACCAACCACCGCCCCCCCTGTCGGGACCTCCCCGACCTCCAGCAACCACCTGGGAAGCCCCGCCCAACCTCCGCGACCTGCCCCCGACCTCCAGCCACCACCTGCGAAGCCCCCCCTCCCCCGTCCGTGAGCTGCACCTCTGGCCCCGACCAAAGTGCCCCCCCGCCGCCCGCACTCTGCAAATTCATTGCCTCTGCCGCCTGAAGCTCGCGGTAGCGTCGCTCCGCTGCCCGACCTCCAGCACCACCGTGATCGAGCCCTCCGCCTAGACCTGCAACTCCGCACGCACGCCGCGCAAGGCGGCGAGACCTTTGTCCATGCGGTGGGTCGTCCTCCACCATCTCCCCGCATCCCACCTCGAGCATTGCCCTCCGTACCGCGTGCCTCGCTTCCCTCATTGTGGCCCCACCGCCCGAAGCCCGTAGCACCGTCGCTCCGCCACCCGACCCCCTGGTCCGCCCTCGCATCGGCGTGCCTCCCGTCCTCCTGCCATCTCGGCACACCCCAATCGCCAGGCCCGCGCTCCCGCCGACCTCGCGCACTGGCGGCGGTGCTCCCGCCCAACCTCCGCGACCTGCCCCCGACCTCCTGCCACCACCTGCGAAGCCCCCCCGTCCGCAAGCTGCACCTCCGGCCCCGACCAAAGCGCCCCCCGCCGGGACCTCCTGCACCCCCGACCTCCAGCCACCACCCGCACCTCCGCGACCTCCTCCCCCCTCTCCCCCGGGACCTCCGCGCCCTGCACCCCCAACCCGCAGGCCCTCCACCCCCGCGCGATGATCTGCAGGTGCGCCTGCCTACCTCCTCCCCAGCAACGACCTGCGGATGCCCCCCTTCCCGGGATCTCCGTGCCCTGCACCGTTAGATATTTTTTTATTTGGGTTAATCACAACCGTTAGGTTGTTGATCAGTTAGATTAACCCAATCATCGGGTTGAGTTAATGAGATAAAGTAACGTAAGGTTATAGATGTAAGACGGCGCACTTACTCAGGGTCCTGAGCGTAATTTGCGATTATACAGGGTTATGAATGTTATTGCAAGAGTACTCAGGGTTATGGGTGTAAATATCCCTTCTATAAATGATTTGTAATTAGCAACTAGATAGTAATTTTTGAAAATTAAAGTTGTTCTGGGTTGATAATATATAGAGCTATCTCGGATAAATTTATCTCTAGAAATATTTTTTGTTTGATATTTATTAAAAATTTAATTACACATAATTACCAATCCGGCATTATTTATTTTGTCAAAAATTCATAATGCATCAGAAAAATATCAAAAATTCATAGTAAGATAATTTTGCATATTCTCACATTTTGGCCAAGTTTGATGATTTTGGATCTGATATGATTAAAAATTGTAGAATAACCTCTAAACTTAGCCAAAACTGCAATTCACATTATATTCACATAAAAAATAAAAAACACTCCATTAGAAACCCCATCTCTAAATAATCTAAAAATTGACCTAAGGAGAAAGTTGCCTCAAAGTGTTCAACCTTGGGATTAAGAGTGGGGTTAAAAACAAGCTCGTTATCGCTCGTAGTAGTCGACACATGCTCATTGGAGCAAGCCAATTAATTAATATCTAGTTGCAGGATAAGCACATGTAGACTAATGAAGCTTACAACCCCCTTTTTCATAGTCTTCCCTCCCCATGCTGCCTTCTGGTCATCTAGACCCTCCCTCGTTTACATGCACTAATTGCTTGCATCTTTCCCATTGCGAGAACAATCTTGGGAGGGTGGGCAGGAGCGAGCACAGATGATTGACCAAGATCCTAACCTCCTAGTGGTCCATGTTCGATCCCGCTCCGACACACGCAAGAGACACAAGAATCATAGGTTGGTGCAGAGGCAACCACCTTCCTGCTAACAGTCCAAAATCCAAACCCTGGCATCAGAGCCTTTTTACCTCCAACGAGAAAACCACCCTTTATAACATGAGTAAGCAACTATTAATCATCCATCGAGAAGAAGTTATTTGTCTATAAATAAAAAATCTGATCACTTTTGCATTAATTGATTAACATAAAATTAAGTAGTCTATTAATCCTTAATTACCCAACTACAAATATAAAATGACACAATTAACTAAGGGCGGTACAAATTTTTCTGTCATATTGACATGTATAGAAATGACATATCTATCTTCTTTTTATTTTGTATTTTTTAGTTGATTTTATATTTTTATAGGAAAATAGAATATATAAGAATAAAAAAATTGAAACTATACAAATAGGTCCTAAAATCAACTTTTCACAAATAAATACTAATCACTTTCAAAGTATTTTTATATTTTAAAGTATTTTACATGATGAACTTTAAAAGTGAGTTGTGGTGAATTGGAGTTCATATGCTCCAGACATGAAATCTGGATTGCGCACATTTTAGAAAAAGTAAAGTTGTTCCATATGTCGATTATTTATTTTGATATTTTTATAATTTAATATACATTTTCCTTTATTTAATGTAAAAGAAATAAATTGAATCAAAGTTATAAATAAATAATTACAATCGTTTGAAGTTTGATTATATTTGTGTGTATTTAATTTTATATTAACTTCCTATTTCCTTATTTATTTTTGAATTTTTATTTTGCATATTTTTAGTGGGCTTCGAGTGATAAAAATGTGTTTTTATTTTATGAGTGTGAATTCATCATGAATGTATTTGTTGAGGATTTTTTTAGCTCAATTTTAGGTTCTTAGGTACTTGAAATACAATTTCATCATGACACAAGTGATAAAAATCCTATATTTCTTAATAAAAAATAAAAATGCAAACATAAAATGCATGCCATTTATGTACATAGAATACCAGCAAAAATATTAATGAGGTCTTTTGACTTTGGTCTCTTCCCCCTTGAAGGAAGTTTTTCATTTTGACTTCATTTAATATTTTATTTTTAAGTTCCTTTAGTTTTCATTCATTGATTTATTTGGTAGACGACGTGTGACCACTCACATAGTTGTCACGTGCCCCCCCCCCCCCCCCAAAACCTCCTTCCCGCCTTGACAGCCACGTTGGATTAGCTCCGATGCAACAACCTTGGTCAATCCCACTTATATAGTCCATCACATCTTCTCAACCGTTGAATCGCTTTCGATCCGACGGTTAAAATCTAATCCTCCTATACACCCTTGACCCGCCGCGTATCTTGACCGTGACCCCTCGATCTGGACTGATCGTCTTCTTCCTCCAGCCTTCGCCGCCGGACCTCGCCGTGACCCCCACGACACCCTCACGTCCGATCCTCCTCTCAGTCACCCTAGTGATTGCCGACCATCTTCTGCATACTCAGCCACCATCTTCTCCGAGCCATGCAAACCACGATCTCCAGCTATCGTCAAGATATCGACAACCCTTTCAATCATCCTAGAGATCTCTCCCATTCACGGCCAACGCCCCTGTCATCTCCGGTCATCATGCATGCCAACTTACCGAACCTCTACGAGAGATTCAAACCTCATTTCCAACTTCGTCCTCAAACCACGCTCTGGTCCTAATCTTCACCATGCCCGACCTCTGTTTTCCATAAAGCCTCGCCGACCCATTCATTCGAATCAGCCGTTGTTCTTCGAGAGCTCAGGCCCATCCTCCTCTATTCTTGTGGTGACAACAAAAGACCAAGATCAACAGGCTACGACGACCTAGCCAGTCAGGTTCTTCCCCCATTTACGCTTCGTTGCCTAATCAAAACTCAACTCTGACCCTCGATTGAACGACACATCACCATCATATTCAGAACCCCACGTCTTCAATTTCCATCACCCACCTCTTCTACCTCCGATCAAATCGTGGCCGGAGGATGCGTTCCGTCCCCCACACGCATCGGGAATCCGTTCCACCCACACCACTCTTGCTGAGTTTCACATCCAGACTGACTTGGCTCGAGCACTATTTCCTTTGCAGGTACCTCCGGAAGAGCATCGTTGCCACGGCAGGGACTCCGTCGTGCGTCGACTGGAAACGAGATACCAAAGCTACCTATCTTCGCCGGACGGGGGAAGTCGAGGAAGAAGGAAAAACCCTTCGATACACGTGCCGTAGATCTCGTGGCGTCTCTTCATCAACGTTGTTCGATTATCCTCGAGTCACAACCCTTGGATCCCGGTTGCTATCATCTATGCCCTTGATCCCACCATCAGCAGTCATCGTAGATCGCAGGAGACTCTGATCATCTGGACCGTCAAGAATGCTTCAGCCATCAACCGTTGATTGAGCATCATCAGACGCCGAGAAGCCCCCACGTGGAGATTTAGGTATCCTCCGCGCGATCGAGCAGAATCGGATAAACCTCCACCGCACGATCTTAAAGGCCACCATGTGACTTGCATCACGTGAATGTTCAAATTACAGGATCACCCTTCTACATTTCCAGAATTACACTGAAGTTTCACTTGGACAATTTTTGTTCGAGCTCTCACGAGTTCTAGAAATAACAGTTAAGAATCTCTTGGACAGAATCGAACTTCTTATTTGATTATTTATATTAGGGATGAGCATGGGCCGGGTTGGGTCGGACCCTGAAAGGCTCAGGCCCAAGCTCACTTAAAAACTTCGGGCCTTGGGCCGGGCCTAAGCCCGCAAAATTTTTTTTGGTTCGGTCCAAGCCCAGGCCCGGCCCAATTCCTATGGGCCGGGCTTGGGCCGGGCCGGCCCATCCTAACACATAATATATTATTAACTTTGAGTTTGTGCTTAAAGTCAATCTCAATTCAAGTTAGACGAGCTAAAATTGTTTAAAACATATACCATAATACTTGTGAAACAATTAAAACTCAATTCTACCGGAGATGATTTCTCATTTTATACAAGTCCACTCAATGTTATATACCATTAACATCTCTCATTACAGAAATTGAAAGAGTGAACTAAGTTTACACAGTTAACAACAATAGGTGCACCAGGCACTACATGTTAAAAAAAATAGGCATAAGCTCGTATTGGGTAAATGTTCAATAATATAAAATATTATAATAGAAAAAAATAAACACTAAAAACTCAAGAATAACCATCAGGATCTAAGATATAGACTAATTAAGAAAAATTAATTCTGAAATAAAATACAATGATCATAAACTCATGCCTCACACATGACTTTCTTGATTTATAAACATTATATGAATATAGGATACATGAGTAGAGTGTGCATGACAGGTGAGAGTTTCCATACCAGTAGGATATGGGAAGGGTTCGGGCCCTCTTCAGATCGGGCCCGTGGATCGGGTCGGGCTGGGCCAAGCCAAGCCCGAGCCCGACCCAAAAAAATTCCGGGCCTAAAAATTTGGCCCAAGCCCGGCCCAATGTTCGTTTGGGCTTGGGCCGGGCCGGGCTTTTTGGGCTGGGCTTCGGGCTGGGCTGGGCTGGCCCAGTCCAATGCTCATCCCTAATTTATATGGCAATAATACCCTTGGATTAATTTTTTTTATAACGTGAGATCCACGTGATTGATTTTAGTAATTTCCATGCCATCTTTTAGATATTTTAGATCTCTTTATCTCGTGTATTGTGAACATTACTCCGAGATCAAATAAAGTTTTGGGGGATTTTTTATTGAACCTTTGATTTTGTTAATCGTTATTCAATTGAAAATTATTTTAATCTCAGAAATTTTGAAAAAAAAAATACTTATGTGGATCTTTGAATCCAGACACTTTTGCTTCTGATTTTATTTTAATGATCTGCGTGCTTAGAATTAATTGCTCTTTGCATTGACAATTGGATTTTAAATTGAACATTGCTACATCTGGTGAAAATAAAATGGTCATGTATGCACCTTATTGTTGTTTACCATCGAGGATTTCATTGGATTTTCATATGATCATTTAACTGAACGGGTAATTGGCTTCTAGCATTTTTACCTTACTCGTTATTGATTTTAAAAATTCTGCAGAAATAGAGTGATCCAATTTGCATTCATGCACTTAGCATATTTTTATATTTGTAAAATGTATCATTTTTTACATTAAAAATCAGAACAAAATAAAAAATCTCATCATTTACATATTTGATTCCTTTTTGTATTAAAAATAAAAAATAAAATTCTTTTTATTCTTTATTTTTTTTATCACATTCTCATTTTTGCACTGCATAATTCCCTCGTCAATGGGAAAACCTAAATACTACCTTGACTAATGAGAGCATATCCTTATCTATTTGCCTTCCAGTGTCAATCCCAGTGCTTTCCCAAGTTAAATAAACAATTACCACGCTATTACTTCATTGAGTTTGTGCGGGTTTGATAACCAATTTTTGCCCAAATTTGTGCAGGTTTGATAACCAATTTTTGCCCGAAAATACAACAATTATCCTCTATTAACAAGGTTAAAAAGCGATTCACCATGTACCATTACTATTTATCTTTTCGTACACACCTTTGATGAAACCATGCTTCATGTAACTAAAAGTTGAAAATAAAGCTTAGTTTCTTAACAAATACTTGCATTACAATGTTTTTATTGCATCACTAGCATTCATGCATTATATCATAAGAAAGCACACATTAGCATATAAAGATCATAAAAATTACAAAATTCACTAAAAGATCAAATACAATGCATAAATTCCTTACAATTTTAATAATTCATACTAACTTTGATTAAGATAATTCTTCTTCTAACATGTATATAAAGATATACAGAAAATAAAAATATAATCTAATTTCCACCTTGAATAGATGCCCACAAATCTTGAATCGAAAAAGTCGTAAAGTCCAAGTTCTCATATTGATTAACACTACGTATGGATTCCAAATTAACCAAACTCAATTTTAAAATTTAAGTAATCAAATTATTATCAAATAAAAGTGGTTTCACTAAAATTGGAGCTTGTTTGTAATATGTTGATTTTAGGACCTACTTGGCATATGTAAAATATTGTGCATATGTAGCTCTTAGTGTGTTACATTGCTTAAACTAACTTGTTTTTTTATTGTTTCAAATAATGTATATTATGTAAATAAAATGATAATCAAAATTAAAATATTAATAATTATATATAATAAAATCAAGAAATTAAGAGACGTGTCTAAAATTTCTACGAAGAATATATTTATATTTACCAAGACTTAAAGTTGATTCTATTAAAATGAAAACATTTTTTTATATCTAAAATCATATCCTAACATAAAAAACTATAAAATTAACATATTGTTATATTAAATTGAGAAGCTAAAAATAAATATATCTATAAGTATAATATACCTACGTTTATACTTATTTATCAAATTAATATATTAATACATTATTATTTATATATGTATAATATTGAAGGATATGGAGAGATCCTTAAGCGCATCACGGAAGCGTGAGGATTGCATCGTATGCGATCAGGAGCGACTAGTCGCATTAGTTGCTCGAGGCAGCGGAAATTAAATTTTTTTCATATGGCGAAACCACATGATCTAAGAACACTTCTCGGTTCGTTTCGTCTAAACCACAAACAAGTAATAGGATTATCTCTTGAAGCGTGGTGCGATCGAGTCTCTAAACGAAGAGACCTCCCGTCTCAAGTCCGATCCGACGGAGGAGACGCTTGCGAGCGTGTTGATGAAACACGTGCTTCTCACAATCCATGTTGATAATCCAAGCGACGAATCTTCAGATCTCGACACACGAGATCCGACATCTTCTTCACGAGCGAGGCACATTGAAGGGGACGGAGATCCACGGGCAAACGATCGGGCAGCATAACGACGATGCTGCGGCGATTGTTGGAGCGTATTTTCGAGGGTTTATGTGCCCGATTTTTACGTCGGATAGTCGTTACGAACCCACAAAAATACACTTCAAACAGATAAATAACCGGACTTAACTATATTATGCACTAAGAAAAGTATATGGTAAGTCAGGGTCGAATCCACCGGGACAGGAAGATTTGCACTTTATTTTGTAAATAAAAATACTTTATAAATCGACAAGTTTGTTGCAAGATGTTTGAATTACAAAAATCGAAATGAAAGTTGGGGAATGCAACAGCGCAGGTCGGTAAGTGCTGATCGCTCCCCTTCGATGCAGCAACTTCCAAATGGGACTCGTACGCGGCAACTCTTCGTGAATTTGGATATTCTGGCGAGGCGAGTTGGATGCGATAACAACCGCGGATCGAGCTCGAACCTCGTGTCACGTCCCAGATCTCCAAGAATCGAGGATAATCGCCGTTAGATATGGATGGTCGTGATATTCTTGACAAATAGCTGCACGAAAGAGAAGAAAATAAAATAAGATGGATATAAAAATGTAAAGTAATAAAATAAAGGCGAGATAAAAATATGATGGTTGGCGGCTCGGGAGGAAGCCTCTGGAGTCGGATTCGCAGAGGGACCGAGAAAATGATGGTTGGCGGGCGTCTATGATGTTGGATGATTTTTGACGGCACTCGGGGTGGAGCCTCAGGAGTCGGATTCAATAGGGGTCCGAATGCACAAGTCGACGAGATCACTTCGATACTTCGTCGATAATAAAATGGATGGCTAATTATGGTGGTGGATTTTTGTTGGATAATGGAATAGGTTGCAAGTGGAATTGATTGGAAAGAAGGGTGAAGGAATGATCGAATGGAATGACCGATGACATGATGCTTGATCCTATGTGGTTTACAAAGATATCATTATGGTGGTTTCCTTTTCAAGAGATGCACCCCTTCAAATACACAAGTACCTTTTCAATTGGAGTTGCATCTCTTCAATTGACGTAAAGGCATTCATGCCTCTTCCCATTGGCACCAAAATCCCATTCCCCTTTTTCTCCCATTAACATTGGTGCCCCTTCATAATTATGGCAATTGACAACGATTTCAACCACACATTTACTTTTGTAAATGCTTCCAACGGCCAAAGTGCCTTTTCGTCAAGCCCTTCACAATTTCCACACGTTGGCCCATTCTAAAAATTACCATCTTTAGCTAATGCATGGTGTAATCAATGTATGGTGCACTATTTCCATAATGGTCATTCATGCCCCCATTTTGCATAACTTCATACACGTGCATATTGAGGTAACAAATGTGATGGCATTGTTCATTTATTCAATAGGGAATATAAGGAATATAATGTGTTTGAATTTATTGTGAGATGAAATAGATGTAAATGTCTAGAATCATTTATAAAGGTATAATATAAGGGGAATTGGATCGTAAAATGATTTGAGATAATAGTATCTTGTGATCGTCATGATAGCTAGAGAAGCAATATTAAGATGGTGTTATATAAAACTTCTGATAATATTGTGACTATAATAGTGAATTTTCTTCGTCGAATTGTGAATTCCCGGGTCATATCTTTAGTGTGTGATTACACCATTTTTTTATGTAGTAAAATACAACGATTGAATTATAATGATAATTGCCTATGGAAATGAACAAATAGTAATGACATACATCAACGTAATGCACTGGACGAACGCATTATTCAAATGCGTTAAGTGGAGGCTTTCAGGTAGTTGGAGAGGACTGAGTTGGTTGCACCAACTTCATGGCTTTTTATAGGCGGATTGACAAAGTTCTAAGGTAGATCTGAGGGCTGGCGTGAATGAGGTTTGTTAGGGGAAGAGATTAGAGGGCTAAGATTGATCAAGGAGGTTAGAGTTTGGGCGGAAGAAATTATTGAAGATGGTCGGGTCGAACAGACTCTACACTGGCTTCTTGAAGAAGAAGAGCCAGGTGCTGACACATGTCAGCACCTGGTTGGCCAGATAATGGAAATACTTATAAATTATATAATAAATAATAAATTACATTATTTTAAATAAGTATAAAAACAAAAAATATAGATAATTTAATTATCTAAATTATGATATAATTATTTTTTGTAAATAATAAATATTATTTGAAATATAAATATTATATAAATAAATAAGTATAAATAATACTTAATAATAAGCAATGAATTTTTAATTCAATAAATAAGTAATTATTTATTAATTTTATATTTTCTTAATTATTAGAATAATAAATAATGCCTTTATGATTTTTTTGTGGATTTTAATAAAATAATTTAGATATATTAATAAATACAGATATAGGTTAGATAGTTCAATTTCATCTATAAATTAGGGTTTTGAATTTTATTAAAATAATAAATAAGCTCCAGAAATACTGAAATAAACCATGGTGAAAATACAATATCATGAAAATAATAAAAAATTATAAAATTAATAAAATTTTAAATAATATGTTCTAAATAAAATAAATAGCCCAGAAACATCGTTGTCATTAGGTCCCAAAACCGACATTTTGCAAACGGACCCCGATTTCAATGAAACCACCTCTATTAATTAGAGAATAATATTTTATAAACTTTAAAGGTGAGTAGAGTGAAATTGGAATTCGTATGAGGAAGTTATGATGTTCGGAAGTTGAGATTTTGACAATTTAAAAGTTGGATTTCTTGACATATATACAAGATAATATTTTTAACTTATTTTTATATTTTTATATACATTTTTAGAAATAATAAGGAAAAGAGTTTGGTGAAAAATATGTTTATATGAATTAATTAAAAATCAATGAAGATTTGATAATTATTTGATAAATAGTGAATAATGTGTGGAGTGTTATTTAATTATTTTTATGGTTTTCTTCCCTTATCTCCACCTACTTGTTGTTTTGTCGACCAATCCATGCTGACTTGGTCTCGGGGGTTAGGTTATATAAATATATCTTACAACTATATTTATATTTTCTGAGTCATATTCTATATATATACATATCTACAATCTGCCTTCTTTTCTTTATTTTTATTCTTTATTTATTTACATGTTTTTGATGCATAATAGTGCATTTTTATTCATGAATGTGATTTGGATAAAATGTGGAAATTAATGAATATTTACATGTATTTGTTAAGGATTTTAAGACAAAATGCAACAGAAATGTTAATGAACATGGATTCATCAGTGGTCACCGTCACTCCTAAATTCTTTACCCAGTAATCTGTCTTCCCTTTCAAGGCGAAAGGGAGTGCAGTGAGGCGAATGTAATCTTGGTTGACCTACGGGTGCCTCATATTAGAACATACCAGCTCCAAATCCCGTAAAAATTCATATGGTTCTCCAGCTGCATTACCATGGAACTGTGGTAATTGACTAAAAAAGTGTGGTTTCAGTTCATAGTTGATTTTTGGTTGAGGTGGCTGCAAGTAATTTCTCACTCATTACTACCCAGGATTGTATGATGCTTTCATTGGCAGTTCTCCCCCAGCATTCAACTACTCTATTTGCTCCCTCAGTAAAAGTTGTTGCTTCTCAGATGCAACTAATCTCGCAAAAATCATCTGCATTGAATCTTCATTGGGTTCATCTTCATGGTCTTTCTTGGGAGGTAGCTTGGGAGGCATCTTCTTCAAATTCTTCTTCTCTTCACCTTCAAAATGTGAGAAATCGGAGTCAATAGAATGGAAAGAATCAGAATCAGAGTTATCGAAGTGAGAGTCTTCCTCGATGTGATCAGGAGATAAAGAAAGAGTATGAATTTGACCTCCTTCCATAAAGATGAAAGAATCATAAGAAGAGGATTCATCGGAGAGGTGTCCTTGAACCCAAAGGTGGTCCGGAGTAAGAGTGTCTCCGAGTCTTTGAGATTGGTATTTTTTGGTGGTCAGAGGGAGTTTCACGAAGTTTGAACAAAATTCACTACAATCTTCCATTCTCGATTTCAAGAGATTAACAAGAGGTTTACGATTCAAGATCTAGACACATGTGTGCGGTATTCGATGATTATCCTGTATCTACGCACAAATCAAACACAATACAGAACCTTGTTTTACCAACTCACTCAGTGAAGGCCGTGAGGGTATGGCCAATTATCTTATCAATTTTTAATTGATGATAATTCAAATCTTGCAAAACGTTTAAACGAGCTGTTAGGTGCATGCATTTCCCTACCAACTGGCCCAAATTCTTACGACTAGTTGCACCTACTTTCAGCTAGTATGGGTGTAAGTACGGACCGTAAAACGGCTACCCGTGTTATTTAAGGACGGAGACTTACGCAATGTCCTTTAAACCACCCACTCTGCTAACGAAATCCGAACCGTTTACCGGCTAAAACTCCGTAGATCCTCATTGAGAAGTAGTTAATCATTTTTGGTAGAATCAGTAGTCAATATGAAAATCATGGCTTGGCTCTATCCTAGTGCGTGTCTCTCTCCTCATTGCAAGATAAAAGCATACAATGTCGGGGTTGCTCTCCCGCAAGAATTCTTGATTTTATGGGTTATTTAAGATCGACTATATTTAGCAGTCTCAATTTTAATTAGGCGATCACTACAGAATTAAGTGAGCACAAATACATGTCTACCGTCCAGTCCCAATTTCCTTTAAAATTATGTGACAAAATAGGAGGGAGAAATTCGGGAAAAGCTGATGCACGTGAAAAACGATGATATATGCTCAGATAGAAGACTTGCAGTGATTCCTCACAATCTCCATGTGGGATGCAATACAAGAATTGAAAGATTATTCTAAATGAATGCAAGCTGATGAAAAACCGCACCTAGCAGAAAGTTCTATTAGCGGGGAAGAATAGAGTTGAATTTGACTAAATTGAACGATCTAATGTATGTCTCAAAAATATAAAAGCTCTACGAGTTGTATGTGCAGGTCTATCCTAAGCGCCACTCAAGTCGGGCCCCACCCTCACTGGAGAGTTAAACAGGCCATGACACACCATAGAAAAAGTTCAAGATCTTTTTACACGCGCGAGAGTCCAAACGAACACCGCTATAAATGAGGAATTAATTACAGAAATAAAAAATTGCAGAAAATAAATCCTAGACTCTATGTTCTCTCACGACTTGACTCGATCTTAATTTTTAATGCAGCTTTTCGGAAGTCGGTGAAGTTGCGTCGGTTCTTGAAAAACCGCTCCACGTACACCGAGTACCTCACAAAAAATAAGAGACAGAATGTAAGAGAGTGACTCAAAAAAAACAAGAAAATAAATGATGAAAATAAAATAAAAATAAATGCAAAAAAATTGGAATTTACAATGAAAAATTCGGGGTTCAGACTACCCGAATGCGAAAAACCGATAAAATTTTTTAGACAAAAAACTAAGTTGTTTGTCTCCCGGCAACGACACCATCTGACAGGTCGTAGAATTCCCTTGTTAAATTTCGTAGATTATCGTGCGCTAAAATATGAATGTCGTTTCATTATAGGCGGGCAATCGGAATCTGTCAAGAAATAACCACAATTATCTAGCACGTGTTTTCATGTTTATTTTACTTGGACAAGTCCCGAGGTCGAACAAAAGGAGGCAAAGGAACAAACTAGAATTTTGTCTATCAAAGTTCGTGCACGGTTTTTGAAGCGATCTTTTTTTGTAATTTTTAATGCAATTTGAGATGCAAAATGCAAATCAGGCCAATTTTAAGGGACTAAAATGTAAAGATCAATCAAACAATGTCTGAAAAATATGAAACTCGACCAAGATGATAATTATGATAAAATGAGTGCACTTTAATTTTTTTAGAATTTTTGGATGCAATATAAATTTTCTATGAAGTTTCGAATGCAAATGATGCAAATTTCAATATTTAATTATAATAAATATTAAGCCTGTTTATTTTCAAGAAATAAAATTATCCAAGATCTATCACTAGGCGATCGATCTCAGAAAATCATAAACCTCGAAAATATCGATTTAATACTTATTAAAAATCAAATATTCAAAGATACAAAATTATTTTTACAGGACAAACAATGCACACAAATGCAATTCTTTTTAGGCATAATGTAGAAGACAGTTAATTCTACAATCTGTGAATTTTTAGTAATTTTTAGTAATTTTTAGAGCAACATGTAACTAGTTATTAATTTTCAAGCACAAAATGGGCAAAATATGCAATCATCTACAAATTAATTAATTAATAATTTACCACTGATCACAAAAAAGTCAAACATATGCCATAATGTAGAGAATTTGTTGAAGAACAACATGCCTATTTTTGATAAATAAAATAATGTAATGTAGATGTTCTAAACAATGGGGAACACATGGGTATTTATGCAATTACAATAAATAAACTAAAGCAAAAATAGAGAGAGGACTAAAATGCAATTACCGCTAAGCCAGGGGGAATGTTGCAACACTACCAGAGGGTCACGTGCGTGACACGTGACCTCTGGCTGGGGGTTGATGTGCGAATGTGCAGGGGGTATTCTTGTGATTTGCAGCTTGTGTAGGGATGTCGATGCAAAGTTCCCCCCTATCAGGCGCTGCGCACGCGGGGAGGGGTCTCGGGTCAGGGAGCCCGGTGGCGAGGGCGGTTGAAGATGGCGGAGAAGCAGCTTTGGTGGAGGGGCTACGGGCACTGGAACGTTGGTGGTCGTGCTCCTTCTATGGCGGAGAAGCGGCTTTGTCGAAGGGGTTGCAGGCACTGGTGAGGGCGCGGTTGTGGTGGAAGTCGACGACGGTGGAGTAGACGAAACGATGGTGATTGGCTCGTCGGTTGAAGATGATGACGGTGGCTAGGAGACGTCGGTGATGCTTGCTGGAGTTGGAGATGAAGCAGGCATTGAGCGGAGGATGGCATCATGTAGTCTAACGAAGAACGTTTGACGTGGATGAAGACGACGCCAAGTGGTGTAGCGAGTGACTGGGAGCTTGGAGGTCGTCGAGAGAGTCAATGATGGCGGAGGAGCGGAGTAATGAAGGTGGAGCGGTTGAAAAGAGTGGAGGATCAGAGAGGAGCTAGGTGGGGTTGCGATGTCGGAGGAGGGTACCTGGAGGTGGGGGCTCTACGGCCGGCAAGCCAGAGCAGAGCATCTCGTCGTGAAGAAGGGGGCCTGCAACGAAGGACAGGCCCTGTTGATGCGATTTTATGTGGTTTAAAAGTTGGTTTTAGCACGCCGTTGTTGTTCCACGCAAAACCGCAATCAAACAAATAAGATTACAACTACAAGCATGTTGGAAAAATATGAGTTATATAGTGCAAGTAGAGGTTCGTATCCGCAGGGACTAAGAAAACTCGCTCTTTTTGTTCTTCTTTAAAACTTGACTCAAATTTTAAATCTATTGTAATGAAAGAAAACTTATAACAGAATGCAATCTACGGTGAGAATACTTCCTAGAACTTAGAATAGGCAAATGACGGTATGAGTGCAACTAAGTAAGGAAGTGGGGGTTGATTCGCAATTTAATATGGGAAGATGAGATTTATTTGGAAGCTTTCAAGAGAGAATGATGAAATATAAAACTTGCATTGCATATATTTTCAAGAAAAATGGAGTTGACAATAGCTTACACAATAAAAGTTGTTCTTGCAAATACAACTTAAACAAATTAACTAAGGTAGAAAAAAAATACAAGCGACAAATAAGATGGGAAAGAAATGCTTCTCTATTTGTTTCCAGAGTGAAGGCGACGATGATGGCAGAGACGGGAGTGTGCGGGAAGATGCGTGGGCTGATCCCACACACGAGTATGGAGCCGAGGAGAGAAGGTCGTCGAGGAGGAGATGCGTCACAGCAACACGACTGGAGTTTCTGGTTGTGCGGAGAGGAGGATTGGCTGTTGGAGCACCGCGAGGAGGAGGGAGTGCGCGAGGGGATAGGGCCGTTGGCCGTGCGCTACTTCTATACCTGCATGAGAAAATGAGAGAGAGAGAGAGAGAGAATAAAGAGAGAAGAAGGGGAGTATGAGGAGGGCATCCTTCATGTGTCATGCCTCCTTTTATAGATGAATGTTGCTTGGAATGAAGGGACACATCCCATTCACATGAAGACAAAACAATAAATTCATTCATGCATGGGGAAGGGAGAAGAATGTTATTTGCCTTCAAGGGAAGCATCCCATGCATATAAAGATAAAAATAATAAATTCATTCATGGGGGATGGTCTCTTTTTATAATAGCCATATGCATCTTTTCAAAGTGAAGTGAAAAGTCACATGCATGTATGATATAAAAGAGTGGGAATTTTTTTACTCTTAACCCTCCCATTTTCTTTCCAACAAATTGTAAGAGATATTTTGTAGAGCCAAGTTAATATGTTGGATGTTGATTAAATTAGTGCTCTATGAGTATACTCAATTTCTCTCTGATAAATCTGATTAATGAGAATATTTTATCAGATGTTTTCTTGATTTTATGATGATTTTATACGCTTATGGGCATGGAATAATGTAGACAAATATTATATGAATTTAGAGTTTATAACCTAGGAATTGATATTGTATTTCACATAATTTGATCTTATTATCACAACATATCAAGTAATCATCAGGCCCTCAGATCTCGCCATGAAAGAGGAAAACCAGGATGTCACCACCGGAGAGGTTTCCTTGGAGTTGAACGACGGATGGGGGAGAAGTTGGGGGTGGCGGAGCTTTTATAGGGCCGGTGACGGGTGCCAGCCATGGAAGGGGATCGGAGACGTCGGACGATGATCTGATTGGGTTGCGACGGTGCAGGATATGCGGGCGGAGTTCGAGATTTGACGGGGAATCGCGAGATTGGATATGAAGATCAACTGGAGATCGGAGATGGCATTCGATGAGAGGGCGACGCGGCGGTTAATCGTGAGATGGGCATCGGGATTGATTTCAGGTCGAGGGGGAGGAGCTCGCAGGATTCATGGCAGAGCTCATGGGGTGAGGCGGCGCAGATTGGGAAAGAAGGGGGAGGAAGGAGAAGGCAAGCGGCCGTCCGATCGGCTGAGATCGGACGACCGTGATTCGACCACGTGGCAGTAGTAGGAGAGGCGTGCAGTGGAGCACGTACGTTGGCACGTGCACGGGATGCAAGTGCTAGGCATGTGCGTTTTTTTAAACGAATTAATAAAGGCCTCAAAATGGGTGAAACATGGTGGCTCCAGAAGCTGCCACGTATCAGCCTCACAAAAATCAGAAAATAAAGTACTTTAATAAATACTTAAAAATACTAAATGACCTCGGATTGAAAATGTTTATTTACGAAAGTTGCTCATCTCGATGAGATCTACAACTTTCATGAAGACATCAAAACCAAAATCGATCAATTACACAAAGTAATATTTTTGGGGTATCCCATGTACATAGAATACCTTGATTTTTAGATTTTATTTTTTTATCTTTGTTAAATCAGATAAAAATTCGGAAAAATATGATAAAATCAAATATAAATATTTACATATTAATCTAATTTTTTTGGATTTTTATTAATTAAGAAAAAGAAGAAATAAAATAAAAGACGAAAATCACAATTTTTGTACAGACAGTTAGTGAAGACTCGGACTCGGTTAGTTTCTTTGATTTCAAGCTCAGTGTGGATTTGGATTTTTACGCATTTTAATAAAGCTTTTATCAAATAAGACAAATGAAAAAGAAAAAAAATAAAATGAGTCAATTATTTACATAAAATAATAGGTCAAAAACCACTAAAATACAAAATGTACAAAAGAGGCCCAAAACCCAACTTTCACATATGAGCTCCGATTCACTTGAACTTGGACTTGTTTTGAAGGTATTTGAATGTACATTAGTTCAAAAGTGAGTAGGATCAAAACAGACTTGGGTTAGTGATTTTTTTATATTTTTCATTTATTTTGTTAGTGATATGTACACAGTGGAGGTATTTGGCTTCTTATTTTGTGCAAAAATAAGTGATAAAATGTAATTCTTATCAAAACATGCATGAATGCTAATTATGCAGAATAAATGAACAAATGCCAATGATTTTAAGGGATTTGAGCTTAATTAATCAGTTTTAGAGTGATAAATCTGAGATTCATCAGCCACCACATTCTTTTCTCCAGCTTTATCTCATATTTCTAGGTCAAATTCCTGGAGGAGAAGGATCCACCTAATGATACATGGTTTGGCATCCTTCTTTTGTTGTAGATACCGGATGGTCAAATGATCTGTATAAATAATGACCTTGAGCCCGAGGAGATGGAATCTGAATTTTTCCAAAGCAAAAACTATTGCTAGCAGCTCCTTCTCAGTGACAATGTAATTCCTTTGTGCTTCATCGAGCATTCAGTTAGCATAGTGAGTAACAAATGGGACATTATCTTTCAAATGTCCCAGTACAGCCCCGATGGCATAATCTGATGCATCTGTCATGATTTTGAAGGGTAACGTCCAATCAGGTTGCTGCAAGACAGGGGCCTGAGTGATGAGTTCTTTCAGCTGATTGAAGGCAAGGAGTACATGATTATCGACAATAAAATCATTCTCCTTGCCCAACGGTTCAGTCAATGGTTGGTCAACTTACTGAAATCTTTGATGAACCGTCAGCAGAAACCGACATGACTCAAAAATAACCGGACTTCTCTGATTGTTGTTGGTGGCTCAAGTTTAGAAATCACCTCCACCTTGGCTGTGTCAACTTCCATGCCACGCTTAGATACAACATGGCCCAACACAATTCCTTCAGTCACCATGAAGTTGCTCTTCTCTCACGAGAGCACTAGATTGATTTGCAGCACCTTCGCATAACTCAGTCTAGATAGTCAAGGAATCAATCAAATGAATCCCATAGAGCAAAAAATCATCCATGAAAATGTCCAAAAAACTACCCACCATGTCAACGAACACTGCAAGCATACACCTCTGAAATGTGGCTAGGGCATTACATAGCCTGCAACATTTTTCTGAAAGTGTACGTCCTAAATGGACATGTGAACGTGGTTTCTCTTGGTCTTTAGGAGCTAAAGCAACTTTATTGTACCCAAAGTACCCGTCCAAGAAGTAGAAATATTCCTTCACGGTAAGTCTCTCAAGAATTTGGTCGATGAAGGCAGTGGAAAGTGGTCTTTCTTAGTGGCAAGGTTCAATCTTCTGTAGTCAATGCACAGTCACCATGAAGTGGGTACTCTGGTCGGGATCTCCACTCCTTTGTCATTCTTCACAATAACGATCCTTAATTTCTTGGGTATGATGTGCAAGGGACTCACTCATTTAGAGTCGGAGATGGGATAGATGAATCTCGCATCACACCATTTCTGAATCATTTTCGTGACAACCTCTCGAAGGTTCGGATTTAGTCTTCTTTGAAATTCACAGGAGAGTTTGTTGTCTTTCTCAAGGAAAATATGACGTGAGCAAATTAAAGGATTGATTCCATGGAGATCTAAGATTTTCTAACCTATCGCCTTGTGGTTACGCTCAAGAACCTCCATCAGATTAGATTCTTGGTCAGCGGTCAGGTGTGGATTGATAATGATCGAGTACATATTTGGTTCACCCGCAAGGAAGGCATACTTCATATTGGAGAGCAATGGTTTCAGCTCAGGCGGAATGGGAATTGCTTCACTGGTGACTTCAGAAATGACTGTAGGTGGTTGTTCTTTCAACTATTTAATGTCCACATTTGACTTTTCAAGCTCATCATTCAGAAACTCAGAGAACTTATCACTTAGATCCACATTATTGCAGAATTTATTGATGATCTAATCCTGGTCTTGCGAGCCCATTGTCCCTATAGACATTTCCTCAAACTCATTAGGCACATCAACACAAATCGCATCCTCATCGACAGAGGGGAATTTGACTGCTTGCTCCACTCCTTCCTTGGGGCAGAGGAAGTCGTGGATCTCCATGTTGTCTAGAAAAATGTATGTATCTTGGAATTCCTTCAAAATTTCACAGTCTTTAGGATGATTGATTTCACGCATACTCACAGCAGATGCGCCCACTATAGGCTTGGGCTCAGAAACGGTATCCATCTTTACTTTGTCATTATTGAAGCTAAAGGTGATCTCTTCATGTCGTAATTCACCACAACTTTGGTTGTTCGAAGGAATGCCCAGCCAAGGATTACAGGGGTAGGACAAAATCAATAAGGAATTGGATCCCTTGAATAGTTGCATTCATGTCCTCCAACATGCCTCTAGGCCACTTGACTGACTTGTCTGCGAACTGCAGAATAATCTTGGTGGGCTTGAGCGGATCTAACCAAAATTCAGTGAACATTGAGGCTGGCATCAAATTGACATAAGATCTGTTGTCTAGTAATGTTCTTTCAAATTCTTGACCAAACATCTGGCAGCAAATGAGCGGAGCTCCATTATCCTTCTTTTTATCCGGGAGATTGCTGATGGTATTAACTGTGGCCATGGTGAGAATGTGTTTTTCAAACTTGCCATCTTGATTTCTTGGATTGTGGGGGCTAGGTCGATGCCTTGTTGTACATGCATCTTTTAATCCTTTCTTCACAACAAACATGTACTCATGAACTTTCATGAGAGGCATATTCAAGACCAAATTCTGAATAATTTCCCCAATTGCGAGATCAGATAAAGCATTTTTGAATTTTTTTTGAATTTTTTGTGTTTTTCCATTGCTTTTGGAAAAGGAATATTTACAGTATCATTAAAAATTATGTCCTTATCATGGTGTACAAGTAGATGGAAAAAATGTAAAGAATCATCTACAAGTAGTGGACTTTGGCTCGGCTTCCTTGAGTGACTTTGGGTCTGCTGCATGTGGGTCTTGTCCAATGTTGGTGTTAGGGCTACTACGTGTGCATGCATATCCGAAGCTGGATGGTCTCCATCGAGGCAGGTGTTATTATCATCTTTTTGTATTTTTTGTATTTTCTTCTTTTTTGGCTTTTTGGTTCTAATGATGGCGCTGCAAAAATATTGTTCGACCCTTCTGTTGGTTTGGCTTATGACTCCCTGTCAGATGTAAGATGCTTTCCCTTCGCTTTTGCCGATGGCTGAAGTGTTCTACTGCTCCTGAGAGTAACAGCGTTAGATATAAACAAATCATTTCTATCGGAATTGGCCAGATCACTGCACACTACATGCTCCTTGCATCGGAAGTTGTTTAGGTTTGCCTCGACCTGAGCTGGTATGACAGTCTTCGCAACTGTTAGGTCATTAATATTCTGGTTCATCTCAACCATTTTTTTGATCAGATGCACCAGACAATCTAGGGTCAAGTTAATCGACATAACCTCAGAAGAGTCAGCCAGTGCATGCCTCTGATATTGTAGGGGAGGTTGTTGGTGGTAACCATAAGAAGGAGGGTAAGAGGAGTACTGGGGAGGACTAGAGTACTGGTGAGGGTATTGTCGACTGCTGCTAATGATAACCTTGACTGTGGTAACCGGGCTGCTGAGGACCTTGTTGATAATTTTGCCTCCTGATGTTGTTGTGGTACGGAGGCTACTGCTGATGAGAGGGCTGGTAGGGTCTTCCACCCTGCTGCTGCTGGTTATAGGGCTTGTTGCTCGTGTTTTGACCCTTGGGTTGTCCCTGAGGATGGGTAAGTTATGCTTCATTATTCCAGACACAATTGATTTCTTGTATCTGCGGTGGTGGTGGAAAGAACTGCTCGAAATAATTAGGCTGGGACTCTGGTTCATACACAAACATCTATATCGGGGACTGCAGGGGCTTCTATAGGGTCTGCACGTAATACACATGCTGGACGGGTTGGGTGGTTGGAGACTCGGCTGAGGAGGTTGTGTAGGTGTTGGCTTCTTCAGCTCAGCGGAGGTTTCGGCAGTGGTAGATACAGAATTGCAGGCATTGACATTTAATACTCGAACGAGCTGCTCCAGCAGTTGGGAAATCAGATCAAGCTTCTCCAATCCCTGGGTCTTCTTCTCAATGATTGAAATCTTTTCGAGGTCTTGTGACCTCTTCTCAATGATATCAACTTTGGACAGGTGGCTCCCTGTAATGCTTAAGTTGGAGCTATCGTCCCTATCCTCTGCATGAGCATCCATGTTGACTGGCTTGTGGCTCGATGTTGGCATCTTCATGTATGCACGGGATGAGAATTGAGTGGCCTCTCCTTCCACCATCTCCTTAAAAATGTCCCAGACGACATCCTCATCCTTGTTAAAATGCAATCCTTCGCAAGTTACATCTACTAGTTTTTGGCTCTCTAGTGTCAAACCACCGAAGAAGTGTTGAAAAAGACTAGTCTTCAGGATATCAGGGTGGGGAGACTTCTCTTGCAGATCTTTAAATCTTTCCCATGCTTCATGTATCGTCTCGTGGGGCCACTGGATGAAGCTGGAGATGCGGGCACGTATCTGGTTCAAGCGATCAAGATGATAGAATTTGTGAAGGAACGCAGATTTTAACTCCTCTCAGGTCATCACTACCTTCCCTAAATGACCGACCCAATACATGGCCTTGTCTTGGAGGCTGAAATGAAAGGCAGACATCTTGATTACCCCTACAGGGATATTGGGGTAGTGTGTTGTGGCATAGATGCGACCAAACTATTGCAGGTGGATATATGGTTCTTCAGTCGTGTTCCCATGGAAGGCCGGGAGAAGAGACATGAATTGCGGCTTTAGATCGAAATGGGCATGAATGGGTGGAGTCTGAATCCACTCAATGACATGGTCTTCCCTAGGGTTGTACGTCTTCTTCAGAGGGGATTTGGCTGCTATCTTGCCTCTCTTCTTCTACTACAGGGTCGATCTACTAAAAGATTGTCTTCTGCATCATCTTTGCTCAAATCATCTTCCATATGGAATTCATCTTCTCTCCTAGCATCCGTCTCATCAGTCCTCCTCCTTAGATCATTTAGCATCGCTTGAACGACAACCTGGGATAATACTTTATTAGTCAACTGCTGCTATATGACTTGAATCGACGCTAGGAGATGTGTGTTGATGTCACTCTACATGGTGTGCTGCCCTCCCCCCTGATCTAGCTCTTCGACTGGCTGGGGTTGTGGTCCCTTTCCTCTTCATGTAGGAGCCATGTCTTTATCTGAATATGAGAGTATCTCAGGTTCTGGATTGGATTCTTTATCTGCATATGGAAGAATACATCGATCAGTCCGAATTGTTGCACCAAATGTAGAGAATTGTTCTATGTTAAGGTCAACACGGAACTTCATTAAGGATGGTGATGTATTAGGAGTGAAATCAATTGCCATCCAAATTGGGCAGAGTTTGAGACAAGAGTGATCTCGGATAATTAGAGAAGATGAGGAGTCTATAGATCGATTCGCGGAGTCCGAAACGAGTTCTCGGGAATTGCCCCGAATTATTAGAAAAGATGGGCATATGGAATCAATGTGGGTGTTGACAGAGTCTCGACTAAGCCATCCATGCATCGCCATCTCGAAGGTCAAGAGGAAGATCGATGTGGAGGAATGATACGAAGGTCAACGAAAAATAAAAGGAATGTAAAATAGTAGAATGGCTCAAAGTGAGCGGGGATCAAAAAGGATGAAAGAAGATAAAAGCAAAATGGTGTAAATACGCGATATTTTTGATCTTGACCTAAATGAAACTAAGTAGTCAAACCACAAAACAAAGGATTCACCAACTCAACCCGTGAAGTCGTAAGAGTTCGGCTATTATTATCTTTCCAGATTTAGGGTTATTAACTCAGGCAAAAATGTTGTCACGAGTCCTTAAGTGGCTAGCACTAGAGGAGAGCATGTACTGTCGGGATGAGTCTCCCTGTATTTGTTCTACCTCCTTTATATCCTATGATATGCGCTCTTTAAGCTCCTCAACCTCATGCTTGGATGTCTAATCAGCCAAAGAAATAGAGAGAGGAAGATGATAATGGCGAACCCAAATACTTCGGACCAGGCTCACAACAGAATCACCTGTGAGCGTGCTAGGCCCTACTCGGACACAAACGGAAGAGACAGACACCCCCATGATGGCATGGCCTAAGCTCAGTACTTCGGACCAAGTCAGATGCTCCACAAAAGGCAGGAACACCGTGCTCGACAAGGCCCTACTCGGTCACGTACGACAGGAGCCCCGATCCTCTGCTAATCCCAGATGATTACTGAGGTAGCCACATATCGAGTTTCTGGCTCTATTCCTTAATTGTCGTGCCTCACTCTATCTAGAAGGTACCTGAATACAATGTGGGCTTTGCTCACCCAATGCAATGAGTCCAATTAATCAATTTTATTTAGGTCAAGTACTTTTAGAAGTATTTTTTTATTTTTGTGTTATTACTTGCTTTGAGTAAATTCAATAAAAGCTCCTAATGATTTTTATATATTCGTTGATTCCTCTGTGATCCATAAACAAGGGGAGAGAATGGCAAAGCAATGCAAGGCGGCACTGAGATGAAATCTCACCTTAGTGCCTAAATGATGAGTGCTCAATTAGAAGACTTACAGTGCTTCCCAGCGCTCTCCATGCGGAATGTAAAACATGTATTTTTAAAACTATGCTATATGCCGATATGCACACAGAAATCATCCTAAGCAGGGAATTGCTATACGTGAAGAACCAAATGCTAAACACTAAGAGTGCAACCTAAGGTCCGGTCTTCGATGCCACTTGATGCCCACCATAGTGGGTCCTGCAAGAGCAGAATGTGACCTCTCTTGGCACATGGTTTCAAGACTAAGTGTTCAACAATTAATTAAGCTAAGTCCAAACACAAACACTATAGGTGCATACAAAAATAGTTATATGTCTGGCCTTAGTTTACATGAACAAGCAAAGCCTAGAGATGAATGGCTCATTCCACAAAATAAATAAAAATAAGGCGGAAAGGTCAAATCACGGAAAACAAAGAAAATAAAGGGAAAATAGGGAGAACAAAAGTGTAGAAGGTGAAGAAAATGCGAGAAAACTACGGTGAGCCCCCAAGTGAACAAGCACTTGGAAATTTGGACCAAGTGTCCAAAGTGCAATGTACTTGTATTATTACAAATTAATAGTGCAGAAATAAGATTCTCTCTCACACAACAATAAAATCTAAATCTAAGCTACCTCTACTGTCTTCTCTTTCTCTCTCTGGTCTTTTGCTCTCTCCTACCGGCTAGGTCAGAATAGCCGACTCCTCATCGCAAGGTTGTGTAGAATCACCTAAGCGATCCTCCTTGGTTCGTGGTCCCTCGTAAGAAGTCAAAAAGAGAAGATGTCAGACGGTTCAAAATTGATAATCAAATAAATGGAAATAAAAGAAGAAGTGCCTAAGCAGTATTGAAAGACAAAAACTACTCTACAAATCGATGCTCCCCGGCAAGCCATTTGTTGAATGCATGTATCTGAGCTGCTAATAATGGCCTGACAAAATCAGACTCACTATTGCTGAGGGGATTGCTCAATACTCGTGATCGAACAACAATTAACCCACACAATAAATAATCAACTAAGCAGATTGGGCTAAAATTTGTCATACCCTACTAAAGATGTATAATGACAAATATGTAGGGGTCAAACACAAGAAACAATGGTGTAGAGCAAATGAGATAGAAAATCAACACACAAATTTATCTTTCAAACACTTAACCAATTTATGAGTTTTGTGGGTTTTAAATTTTTATATTTTGTTTTACTTTTTAATTTTATTTTTTATTTTTTAGTTTTTAATATATTTTCTGATTTTAATTTCTTTTTCTTTTTAATAGGTAATATAATAATATATAAAGATATATATATATATATATAATTTAAGGTAATATAATTATAGATACTACTAAAAATACTCAAAATATAGGAAATAAAATTTTTTGGGTTTAAATAATTTTCTACTATTTTTGTGATTTTTAGATAATTTTGTTAATTTTTAATATTTTTTAAAATAAAAAATATCACAAATCAAGGATTAATAAATAGGCTGAATTGTTTTGGAATTTAAAAGTAGGAAATAAAGTCAAAATATCCCAACACTATTTTTAATGAATAATATATAATAAAAAGAAAATTCAGAGATAGAAAAGGTATTTTTGGAATTTTTGGGAATTTTTTATGTTTTTATAAAGAATTTCAGAGCTTTTTTTATTTTTATGAGTTTTCTTTTTCTATTTTTAATGATTTTTGCTCTGAAGTTGCAAAATACAATAATAACAAAATATATTTTTTGGAAAATTTTCAAAACATTTTTATGTTTTTATGTATTTTATAAATCAAATTTAAAAAAAATGTACACTTTTGAATTTTAATATATATTAGAAGTGCCCAAAATCAAAATGCAAAAATATAGCATGAATATACAAGAAAGCATGCACTTAACCCTATTTTTGAGAATTTTTGGAGCACAGATGATATTTTTCATAAATATATTACAATAACAAAAAATGACAAACTAGTAGGGGCATTATTGTAATTAAAAATAAATATAGGGAATAAAATGCAAAATACCCAAAATATATAACTAATATTTCATGTTTGCAAACTAAACATAAGTATAAATACCCACGAGGAAATATATATAGGGGCCTTTCAAATAGGACTTGGTCCTTCCATCCTTAAGGAAGGCCAACGATACTGGCCGTTAGATTCAAATCCAACAACATCATCAATTTATTTGCCCAAAAGGGCATTTTGGTCATCAAGTTTCGCATTAATTATGCACGCCAATAAATATTCCAAAATTCTAAATTTAGTTATTTTATTTTTGGTATTTTTCACAATACCATATTTAAAAAATATCCAGTTTTATTCTGGGCGACGTTACGTAGGGCAATGTTTGTATCTTAATGTGTTTTTTTGTAGAATATGTTGTTTCTTTTGTAACGAGTGTATTTTTTTGTAGTTACTGTGTTTCTTTTAAAATTAATCAGCCAATTATAAATTCTATATGGTCCTTTGTAGAATACAATTCATATTAGCAATTGATGCATGGTTATTTGTAATGATTGTATGGTTCTTTGTAGAATAGAAATTTTATGGTTATTTGTAAAAATGCAGTAGTCATTCACGCTCAATCGATGAGTAAAATATCACCGAAATATGTATAATACACATTCAAAATGTATAACGCACATCCAAAACGTGTAATGCACATCAAATATACAATATGCATAAAAAACTACAATTGTCATTTGCACTCAATTAATACATAAAAATACATATCAAATATCTATAATACACGTCAAAATTGTATAATTCACATAAAAAAGTGTACAATGCACATCAATATTGTATCTCCGCGTCGACGGGATCTCGCGACGCTGCGTCCATTCCTCCTCTTGCGTTCCCCCGTGCTCCTGTCCAACGTCGCTGCGTGCATCATACGATCTGGCGTACGATCTTGCTCGATCCCACCAATAAGACATCCATCACACGATCCAACGCAATACCCATCCTAGTCTCTGCTCTGTGTCATCATCTGTGTCATCGTCGATGATGTCCTCCTTGTTGCAATCATCTGTGTCATCATTGACGACGTCCGCAAGGAACTCATCCTCCTTTTTCTCCCGCTCGTTGCTCTCCTCCTTGCACTCGACATCAAATCCGATCCACCTGACCACCTAGAGGAGGAACCATCACCCCAGATCGAGCATCACGTCAAGCATCGCCTCGCATCCCGATCGCCCATCGTCGCTGGAAGAGATGTGAATGTGGCAATGTAACTGGCAAATTAGGGGGGAGAGAGAGAGAGAAATGCAACGTGAATGACAAATTAGGAGAGAGGAATTAATGAGGATTTAATATAGGTAGTTATATACTATATTTAGATAATTGATAATGACGAAAATGGGTTTTTGATTAATTAAATAATATTAGTAAAATGTCTTTAATAACAACCGTCTGATTAATGATCGATGCACAGGATCATTGGCCTTCCATAAAGATGGAAGCACCATGTCTCATTTGAAAGATATCCTATATATGTGCAAAAACACCACCTCACGTGGGACCGCAAATGAGGTGATGTGGACTGGACCAAAATATAATCTGAGGAAAGCTTAAGGGTCTTACTGCAAATTTACCAAAAGTTTTGAACTAAAAAAATTACGAGACTAAATAATAAAGATATAAAAACCAAGGGCATGGAGTACAAATTACCCTATCATTTGCGCGATCCAACGATGGTGATCAACCCACTAATCCACACGACAGCTTTGGAATGCGCGATGACGGTTTGTAGATGGTCGGTTGAGATCAGATCTTCGGGTGAAGATCAACGATGGAGGTGTGGCTGCATCCAACGGTTGTGAAGCAATCCGGCAGGCGGAGGTAATTTTACGGCTGTTGTTTTGTACGAAGAACATGGAAGAAGGTCTCCTTCCCTGAGCTTCGATCAGTGATTCTGGACGACTCCGACCTCCTCCCTTGCTGCGATATGGCTCCAAAGCTTCCTAGATAGATTCTGCAGTTGGAGATCTCCTCAAAATGGTTGGTGACCTAGCCCCATGCTCGGACGAGGCTTCGAACCAGGAGGCCCTTGTCTATCTTTGAAATGCCCTGCACAAGTGGATTTTCTTGTTGTTTCCTGCAGGGAGCAGGTGAGAGACAAAAAGTGGAGCTTGGGGGAGATCCTAGAGGTGAAATGAGGTGGAGATGGGGTGAGATGAAGGTCTCCAACACCAAGGCAGAGAAGGAGACCTGGTCTCCAAATCTGTGCGAGATACGGGTAGATGGAGATGCGGGGAATGTTTAGAAGGTAGAGAGGAACGAAATGGTCATGGTAGGCAAGGCAGAGAACACCCGGGTACTGATACTCGAGGTTTAGCGAGGGCCAAAATATGTCTCACACAGGGCAGAGACAAAGTCGTTGTGGCGACCCCTCATGAAATCCCAATTAATCAAAATTATCCCACAATACGAATAAAGAAACAAATATAAAAAATGTGGAGTTAAAATTTATTATAACTCTACAACAGGTGTGTGTGTGTGTGTATAGGTATAATCATGTGTAGAGGTCGAGCTTAGGGAGCAAAATGTAGAAGGGGACAAAAATAATGTGCACAAAACTTATCTTTCATCTCTTGTCCATTTTTATTGTATTTGTGGGTTTTAGATTTCAGAATTTGTGGGTTTTAGATTTTAGATTTTATTTTTGTTTTATATATTTTTATTTTGTTTTAAATTTTAAAATTTATATTTTTTTATATTTTAAGATTTTTATATTTTATTTTTCATTAAATACATATATATATATATCGGATATATAAAGCTATATATATAATATAGAATAATATACTTATAAATACTAGTAAATATAAATAAAATGCAGCAAATAAATTGTTTTTAGATTTTATATAATTTTCTAATGTTTTTATAATTTTTATGAAACTTTTGTAATTTTTATGAATTTTGCTGATTTTTATGGATTTTTAAAGTCAAAACTATCCAAAATAAGGGAGTAAATAATAGGTCGAAATTGATTTGAATATTAAAAATAGTAAATAGGCTCCAAAATTACCCAAATTAATTTTAATATATGGATATTTATATAAAGAAAATTATAAAATAGAAAACATATTTTTGGATTTTTTTCATGATTTTTTAGATTTTTTTGAAAGATTTAGGGGTTTTTCGATTTTTAGGTCTTTTCTTTTTCTATTTTTAGTGATTTTTGGTCTATAATTAAAATAGGGCAAAATAGATAATATATAATTTTTTGAATTTTTGAAGACATTTTTATTATTTTTGGTACTTTTAAGCTAGACAATACAAAAATAAGCTCCTTTTGATTTTTAATAAAGGATAAAATGTACAAAAATGGAACATGAAAGTACATGGAAAGAGGCATCTATCTCTATTTTTGCATAATTTTAGGAATACAATAGCTATTTATAATAAATAGATGAAATGCACAAAAATACATATCCGAGTAGGGGCATAATTTTAATTAAAATAAACAATAGGGGCTCAGATGCGTTTTTGCCAAAAATATACAATGTATAGTCAATTACATTAAATTATTTAACAACTATAAAAACTGCCAGGGGCATACATGTAATTTTCCCAGCTCACGTGGGACAACACTTGAGCTGAGCTGAACCCAAATGTAAATAAAATAAGTATATGGGCCTTTTTGCAAAATATCCAATTTATTTACACGTTATATTGTATTTACAGAACTAAATAATAAATATAAAAAATGTGGGGTAAAATATGAAATTTACCCCCTTAAGGTGCGGATCCAACGACACTCCTTCTTCACTTATCCACATGTCGCCTTCTCAGTGTGCTATGCCGGTTCGATAATCAGAGATCTAGATTAGATTGTGGGGTGCAATCTGACGATCGAGATGGTGCTTGATCCAATGGCGCTGGAGTAGTCTGGAGTCAAGAGAGGATCGGACGACTAGGACGATGCTTGGAAGAAAAGAGAAGAACTCTCGTTCTTTCGAGCTTCAATCGGCGATGGGGCATAGCTCCGACCTCTAGGGCTTCTCGCAGGGGGTGTAAAATGCTATCTGAGCCTCCCCATGTCGGTTGGTTCGCACAATCGAGGTCCTGGAGCTCCGTTGAAGTCAAAAGGGTGCGAGTAAGATTTGGGGCTCCAGGTGCCTCGGGTGCAAGCGAAATCGACCCAGAAGGGTACCATTGGGAAACCAAACCTGCAAGAGGAATTCACAAACACAAGCAGGGGGTCTTGGACCTTATTTGGCATAGGTGGATGGAAGTGGGGTGTGGTGGTGAGGTCCGGGGGAGTTGGACGGAGCTGGACCTCATATTCCAGATCTGAGAGGGATCCGATGGAGCGAAGGTGTTTGATCCATGAGGAAGCGATAGGGGAAGACACGGAGGTGGTTGGCGGGTCGAATAACAGGCGAAAACAGGTGGATGGGCTAAAAATGGTTTAAGGGTTAATCTAAATGCATAAAATAAAACATAGAATTAAAATCTATCTAAAATACATAAAGGGCGCTACTCTTACCTAGACGGAGACCAGGGAGCAGAGGTGTCACCGGAGACGCCCGCCTTGGGTGCACCTTCCTCCTCCGCGAGTCTTCCAACCTCAGGAGACCCCCCTGTCACGAGGATATGCTCTTTGGCCGAGATTAGGGGCTCTAGGACTCGGATGATGACCAAAATTGAAGGAGGAAGAAGGGGCTCTAGAACTCGTATTTAAATCTATGTACAAAGAATCTCAAAGGTCGGTGTGAATCAGGGGATATCAATGATGAGATCTCATGAAGCAATCGGGGGCAATTGATCGATAGATCGAGCAGGAAAATGGCATGAAAACGCGAAATGATGGTTCTGGCAAAAGTAAGAGGCACAGGGAGAGTTGACTGGCGATCAACAAACCCTGACCTCTAATTGGCCCACGTCAAGGCACTAGAAGACAAAACTGCAATTTTATTCAAAATTAATTATTTAAAAATAATATTTTATTTTATTAATTTTTTATTATAAAATAAAAATGTTTACATTTAATTTAATATTTTATTATGATATTTTTTGATGTTATTTATTAGTAGTTAATTTTTAGGGTTATATTTATAGGTTATTTATCTATATTTTGGCTTATTTTATTTTATTATTTTATCCTTTCATTTTATATATGTGTAGCTTATTTTTATCTACATAAATATATTTTTACTAATTTTTGTAATATTATTTGTACACTTAAATAAATAAGGGTATATATTATATGGGTATACCTATAGGTATTTTATTTATGTATTATATACAATATTTTATTTTAATGTATTTTATTGGGTTTTATTTTATCTTTATTTTTTTAATAAGATATAAATAATATTTATAAGAGTATAAAAATAAAATAATAAAGACAAAGAATAGGGTTCACTTTTATTTATGTACAAGTAAAAGCATAGGTATTTTTCCTATGTTTTTATGTAGACTTATTTTATGCACATAAGTTACAAATAATGTTTACAAAATTATAAAATATAATATTATAAAAATAATACAGAATGAATAAATTGAATATTTTATTCGGGTATACTATACAATGAGGGTCCAAAACCTAACTTTCACATCTTAACTCCAAAAAATATGAACCACCTCCATTAAATATCTTATTAAAAGTTATATACAATTAGAGGTGATTTTGATACATTTTAAGTTTATATTAGGAAGATATGGGTCTGTGAAGTTAAGATTTTGGCTTTTTATTCTGTGCATAAAAAGTACACTGTGTATTATTTTGTACAAACTCAATTTTGTATTTTTATTTACATTATTATCTACAACTTTCATGTACAAAGTTTCTTTATTTGATGTATAAATAATAAAGAATAAAATGGGTGTCAAAATGAATTATTGATGAATAAAAGAATTGGGTTTTTATTGTATTTTTGGCCCCTATCTCCCCCTACTTTATTCCTTGTTGACCAACTCAATTCTTGACTTGGTCTCGGGGTTGATATTTTATTCCTTTTTTTTCTTCTCCTTATTCTATAATTTTGGCATTAAAAACAATATTATTTACATAATAAATGTAATAAACAATGAATGCTATTTTGTACAAATAAATGTTATTTACATGCATTAGCTAGGGTTTTTACGTCCTAAATGATAGAATAAAGTGATGAAATGGAGATTCATCAGGTACATCGGAACGAAGTGGCGGAGCCTAAGCTCTGGTGAGGTGGAGATTTTGGAAAATATGGAAAATGAAGCTAAATATATCGAAATAAAAAGCAAAACTATGCGAAAGAACAAGAAAAGCTAAGGAGATATAAGCTTACTAGAGTCTTCGCACATGGAGCGAAGCTTCGGCGAAGGATGACGGTGGAGTAGTGGATGCCTTCGATTCTACGCCAAATCAAGCTCCCAAGGAGCCGATCTCGCTCATGTCATCACCTGGAACACCAATCGAGGCTCATATTTTAGGGTTTGCAGTGGAAGGAGGATCAAGGATCCATGGAAGCTCGATAAGGAACTATATATGAGGCTACCTTTGACCAAGAAGATCTCTCGAATCCGCGGACCAAAGCCCAAGAAATCGAGTCACGTGTAAGTTCAAGGAACGATGATCAAAAGTCACGAAGACGTCGAGCTCAAATAATGCAAGGATCGGTTGTTGTGTGGCAAAGAAATCGCGGGGGTCAGAGACCCGAAGTATAGGACCTTTGGGGGCGAGGAGTTGACCAAGGTCAGCTTTGATTCGCACCCCATTTGTCCACGTGGGTGCACTAGTGGACAAAAAAGGCTGGAAAATACAAATAATTTAAAATAAAACATTAAATGATTTTATTAATTTTTTGTTAAAACATAAAAAGTATTTATTATTTTATGTAATGTTTTAATATGATTTTTATTTATTTTCTCAAGCTTATTCATTACAATTTACTTTTTACAAGTGTATTTATAGGTATATTGACCTATGTTTGGAATATTTTATTTTTATTTTATATTTTTGATATTATTATTTTATTATCTTAATTCATATATTTATAACTTATTTTTTATATACATGGTTATATTTTTATATTTTTTTGATGTATTGTGTACACTTACATAAATAGGAGTGTATAATATATAGGTATAAGTATATGTATTTCATCTATGTATTTATATATACTATTTTTTTCTATTTTCTCTATGGTTTTATTTTATTCTAAATATGTACATATACTGTAAGTAATATTTACAAAACTACAAAAATATAATATTATAAAAACAATAAAGAATAAATAAAATGAATATTTTATTCAGGTATACTATACAATAAGGGTCCAAAAGCCTAACTTTAACACCTTAACTCCAAATAAATTGAAACTACCTTCATTAAATATCTTGTTAAAAGTTATATACAATTACAGGTGATTTTAATATATTTTGAGTTTTTATTAAGAAGATATGGGTCTGGGAAGTTTCGGTTTTGGCTTTTTATTCTGAGTATAAAAGTACATTGTATATTATTTTTGTGTAAGCTCAATTTTGTATTTTTCTGCGCATTATTACATACAACTTTCATGTACAAAGCATCTTTATTTGAGTATAAATAATAGAAAATAAAATAGGTCCCAAAAAGAACTTATTGAAGAATAAATAAAATGGAATTTTATTGGATTTTTGACCCTTATATCCTCGTACTTTATTCCTTGTCAACCCAATCATCAAGATGCCTAGGTCTCGGGGTTTAGGGTCATAAAACACCTTTGGCATTTTATTCTTATTCTTTTCTTTTATTTATTATATAATTTTGGCATTAAAAATTGTATTTTATATATAATAAATGGAATAAATAATGAAAGTTAATTTGTGCAAAATATAGTTATTTATATGCTTTAGCTAGGGTTTTTAAGGCCAAAATAATAGAATAAATGTGATGAAATGGAGATTCATCAACGGGGACTTATATGCAATTTTGAATCGCTCTGACCTACGTTGTAATTTCACCAATGTCACATGCCTTGCACATAGTCGGACTAAGGCTCGGGCAACAGCTCGGGTACACATGTCGCTCGAAATTGCCTTGGCGTAGGCTTGGGTGATCCAATCCATATGCTTTAAAAGATGCCTCGAGTGGAGGCTTTGAGTTAATGTAGACAGTTAGATTTGATCTATATGATCAAATCGAATGGTCGCTGCTACATGTGTTCCTCTCTGCCTTTTGCGGTAGAGATTGAGTGGAGCACTGGTGAACATTAATTTCCTTTGCCTTGTTCCTCCTCTCGCTCTGAAGGTCGCAGAATCTTAGCGAAGGCTTGGTGAAGATGTTGGGGTCCTCAGGAATAACTAGAAACAACTTCCATTGTCTCCTTAGATCAATGTAGCTCATTCACCCTCCCTTGTCACCTGTAGGTGTTAGATGACAAAGCCCAGACAGTACGAATCTACTGAGATGATTTGGAGATGGAATGCAGGTTGCACATGAATGGGAGAAGAAGCCATAATTGGGTCCTTCTTCTTTGCAAGAAGTAGGAAAGGATCAAGTGATCATGAAGTTGGAGAACTGGATAGATCACAGAGGATACTACGTGTGGATCATGGATGAACAATGATGCAATCCCGAGGCTCAGATGTGTGACATAGATAGAAGACCGCTAGATGCAAATCAGAGAAACACAAAGAAATTAAAATCATAATCTTACCTAGGATGAGATGAAGATGAAGAAGGTGATTTCAAATGAATCTTGAGCCGAAGCAAAGCTCAAAAGCTCCACCAATCTCCGCTTAATGATTTCGGTTATGCTCGAGCAGTCATGGGACGATCTACAACTTGGTGTCAGCACCAAAGATCTAGATAGACCTTCTCGTCATCTTCTCGAGTCGGTCTCAACCTCACACTATCACTAGAGGTAGAAGACACAAGGGTAGGTGCGGTTCTTGTTGGGCAGAGGAAGGGTTTTGAGGAGAGGAAGTTGTAGATTCCTGTGGTTGATGGTGGTGGTTTCAACTGCTGCCAGAAGAGCACGCGAAGGAAATAATGGAAGTTGGAAGTTGAGTGAAGGTTACAGATGAACAAGGAAGAGATATACATTGAGGGTTGGAAAGATGGTTGTTGGAGGCGAACGGGAAAAACTGGCGAAGTGGGGTAAAAGCAAAGGGTCATTGTTCTTCAGAGGACAAGACTGGAGGTTGAAGATGGCTCTCAGCCATTAGATTTGATGTTCCAAGTGCCCAGAGAGAGGCAAAATAAAGAGAAGAGGCGAGGCCATGTGGTGCGTCTAGATGGTGCCACGTGGCCCAATAGGAATTCAGATAAATATAAAATAGTATAAAATAGAAAATAAATAAAAGAAATGGAATTAGAAAATTTGTTCAATATGAAAGTTGTAGATCTCAATGAGATCTATAACTTTCATGTAGAAGTCAAAGAGAAAATAAATCATCTATATACATAAATATTTTTATAAGTAATTTAATGAATTAAATTACTTATTTTTAAATTCTTTTCTTATTTTTATGTATTTTTATTTTATTAGTTAGTTAGTTAAAATAATTATATACAATATTATTCTAATTTTTATTATATTTTTTAATTATTAATAAATACATAAAATAATAGCACAATTATATGTGTTAATGTACAACAATAATAGGTATTTATTTACAACATCAAATTGATTAAATAATAATGTAGATGGATATGGGATTCATCAGTCATCCCATGACTAATCCAACAAATAAGGTGGTGCTTTGGTGAAGGTAAGAGATGACAATGCGTAAGTTTTTTAGATGGCAACCTACCATCTCAATTTATAGAAGAAGATGTGAAATTTTGGATCCAATTCGGATCCATATATGGATCTCGATCATCCAAATTAAAACATCCATATCCTGGGTTAGGGAGTTTGGAATTCGATGTTCTTACGTTCATTGGAAAGGTTTTGACAAGCTCTATGAAATGGTGTTTACTTTTTTAGATGTTAAAATACTCCAGAAATTAGGATGAAATACGGGGTTTCACATAATAGAAGTCTTAAAGGAAGTCTCATCCTCGAGACGTAGGATCTAACGTGTACGTCTTGAATAAGACATGGGTCGAGGCATAATAATCTTAAAGAGGACGAAACTTATAAACATCTTAAAGGAAATTGAATCAGGGTTTTGTGATTATATCTTCAAAATATAAGGGTATTTCTGTTGCTTGTCCGCCTCGGGCTCTCATGTGACCTCGTCAATATTCTGACTTTACCACAGTTACTTGACCAAAGAGATGTATTTACATTGCTGCTTCTTGACTGCACTGTCTAAGATTTGCATAGGCACCTCAAGGAAGGATAAGTTCAAGTCGAATGACAAGTTTTCATAGCTAATCACGTGTCAAGGATCTTTACATGTTGGACACTTGGAACACATCATGCACACTTGCCAAGTACGGGGAAGGGCTACTCATTACATCACCTTACCAATTTGGGCCAAAATCTCGAAAGGGCCAACAAGCGGTGCCAGCTTACCCTTGACACCAAATATTTGGATACTTTTCATTAGAGATACTTTCAATATGACAAAATATATGACTTAAAACTCAAGATCATGACGCCTCTGATCAAAGTAACTCTTCTGATGGTTCTGCGCAGTCAATAATTTCTTTCTAGTCATTTCCATGGCTCTTGTAGTATCCTCAATTATCTGAGTGGAATATATGCCTTTGTCACCCACTTCCTGCCAACACAAGGGAGTGGTGCATCTTTTCCTATAAAGTGCCTCAAAAGGTTTCATGCCAATACTAGCATGGTAGCAGTTGTTGTTGTTATAAGTAAAATCCACTAAAGGAAGGTGATCCTTCCAAGATCCTTGCCATTCAATGGCACGTGCTCGGAGTAGGTCCTCAAAGGTTTGATTTGTCATCTTTGATTACCCATCCATCTATGGATGATAGGTAGAACTAAGGCATGGTATAGTTTTTATGACCTTCATGAACTCTTCCCAATAATGAGATGTAAATTGAGAGTCTCTACCAGATACAACCTCTCTAGGAATCCCAAGTAGATGGATAACATGTTGGATATATAACATGGCTAGATCTATCAGAGTGCAAGTCATGTTCACTGGAATGAAATGTGCGGACTTGGTCCAACGATCCACAATAACCTATATAGCATCATATCCACCTACTGTATGAGGTAAGGATGCCATGAAATCTATTAAGATACTCTCCCATTTCCAATCGGAAAAGTTTGTGACTGTAACAATCCAGGAGGGACAAGTAAGGCAACAACTGACATGTTCTGCAACATATCTCTTCATGCTCTCCCACTAGAAGTGCTGATGAAGGTCTCTGTACATCTTGGTACTTCTTGGGTGGATAGATAACCTAGAACTGCGGGCCTCATCTAAGATGTCTCTCCTCAACTCATCATCATGAAGGACACATACACGATCTCCCTTTTATATGATGGATTCATAAACTATGAATCCATCAAACTCCTCCTTCAGACATTGATAGAACAAGTCTTGTAATTTCTTATTTTTCTTCTGACCATGCACACATATCCCACAATCCATTGTACTTGGCAGGTACAATTATGACATGTGAAGTGTTGTAAAATGGATGCCACTCTCTGAGTGTCGTGAGCACATTCCAAGTTTGTATCCATACAACTACGCCCACTATATATTCTCTCATGCTTAAGGCATATGCCACAACATTCCCTTTAACCAAATGGTAAGAGATTGTACAGTCGTAATCCTTTAGAAACTCCTTCCATTGTCTTTGTCTCATATTCAACTCGTACTGGTCAAAAATATATTTGAGACTCTTGTGATATGTAAAAATTGCAAACATGACTCCATATAAATAATGACGTCATATATTCAATGTGAAGACTACATCTGTCAACTCCAAGTCATGAGTACGATAGCTCTGTTCATGATTCTTTAATTGTCATAATGTGTATGCCACAACATGACCATGTTGCATCAACATGGCTCCTAAACCCTCCTTCGATGCATCAATATACACTATGAAATCTAAGGTGCTTGAAGGAAGGGTGAGAATTGGAGTATTGGTCAGCCTCTCCTTCAGCGTGCGAAAACTTAGCTCGCACTTGTAGCTCCAAACAAATGGGACATCCTTTTGTGTCAAATGGGTAAGTGATAGGGCAAGATGCGAGAATCCCCTTACAAAACGTCTATAGTACCCACTGAGGCCTAAGAAACCATGTATCTCAGTAACTATCTTGGGTTTCTCCCAAGACATTACTACTTCTATCTTGGCTGTATCAACTACCGTGCCTTCCCCTGAAATTACATGACCGAGGAAAGATACATCGATAAGCCAAAACTTACACTTGATGTATTCTTTATATAACTTTTGTTCTCTGACTATCTCAATAATAGTGTGAAGATGTTGTCCATTCTCCTACTCATCATGTGAGTATATCAAGATATCATCAATGAACACCACCACAAAACGATCCAAGTACAAATGAAAAATTCTATTCATCATGTCCATGAATGCAGCAGGTGCGTTCGTGAGTCCAAAAGGCATGACCACAAACTTGTAGTGGTCGTATCTGGTGTAAAAAGAGGAGTTAAGCATGTTTGTGTTCTTAATCCTCAATTGATGATAACCCGATCGTAGGTTAATTTTTTAGAATAATGTTTCTCCATGCAACTGATGGAAAAGAGTATCTATTCGTGGGAGTGGATAATGGTTCTTTACCGTCCTCTTGTTCAATTTCCTATAATCGATGAACAATCGCATGGATCCATCCTTATTATTTATGAAGAGGATCGGTGCTCCCCAATGTGTTGTACTTGGATGGATAAATCCCTTCTCCAATAGCTCATGCAATTGTACCTTAAGCTCCCTGAGTTCGGCTGGTGTCATTCGATATGGAGGAATGGAGATCGATTGTGAATCACGTATCAAGGTGATCTAGAACTTGATCTCCCTCTCTGATGGTAGTGTAGGTAACTCCTCTTGAAATACGTCAGGAAAATCCCACACTATTCTGACATCTTCAATCATATGATCTTGGACAGTTGACTACACAACATAGGTGAGAAAACCTATTCAACTTTAACTGAGAAATGGTTGGGCCTTTAATGCAAACATATAGAAGGCATTGCTATTTATAGTACATCTATCAAACTGAAAGGCATGTGTGCCTGAGAGATGGGAAACTATTGTCTTCTCAAATCAATTAATACGTGTGGTTCTGCTCGAGCCAATCCACACCTAGTATAGCATCGAAATCTTCCAACTGAATAAGTAAAAGATATGTGGATGACGAACCTCGAATTCAACCCTTTAATCATGTCCAATAACATTCAAAGATTCGTTGCAGTCGGGCTAAATCGGGTCGATCAAAAACTACTCGAAATGATTTATCAATGAAATAAAAGCGGTCGAATTTATTTTACTTGGGCAAGCCCAAGGTCGAACTCAGGGATATAGCCTCTTACGTAACTATTTAGACTCCCATTACTAGGATTAAGCGATAAATAAGGAACTCATAGGTCAAAATGCAGAAAGAAACAAGGCACAGACAAGATAGACATCTGCATATACTTTTTATTTGATTCTCATAATGAAATGAGATGCAAGTGAAGTTATGCAAATATGCCTTATCTAGATAAAATAATCGACCCAAGAAAATATAGTCAACTTCAGGTTCCAATAATGAAGCAAATTCCATTGATGAATTGATACAAGGCATGAGAAATCATTACATAAAAGATACTACATTACTAAAATTAATCATCAAAATTTAAAGTGTCAAATCAGAAATCAAGTCATTCCATCAGAAAGATAATGAAATAAGCTTCACAACGCAACTGAAATCAACTAAAATGGAGGTCGGATGCTCATGATATTTAAGGAGTCCAGGGGCATAAACGTAAAGAAAACATGAAAAAAATAGAAAAACATTGCAAATAGGTCCCTAGGAGGACTTAATTGTAAATAAGAAAAGTCATGAGGCCTTCCCTGCAATGTACCCACGCGCATAGGGACTAAATTGCAATTATTGAAATACGAAGGGGGTCGGGTGCAATTAATCCCAGGCATGCGTGGTATGCACGTGATATGAGGACCTTTTTGCAAATTAGAGAAAGCGACGATGTCTCTTGCAATTTGTCGAGCCCTCACATGACCAAGGCACGTGGGGTAGGCTCGGTGGTCAGCGTAGGCTTGGGGCTAGATTCTGGCCACGTGGCGGTAGGTGGTGCTCTGGATTGGCTTGGGTGCCCCGATCCTGGAGGCTCGAAGAGGTGGCTTGGGGCTGTGACGTGGCCTCATGTGGACCGTCCGATCATGAGGATCAGACGGTAACTGTACGTCGTGTTCATCCTCGCTGCCTCCTCCTGCGGCGGAGTTGGCTGGGCTCCGACGATGGCTTCCTGGCTCCTCCCAGCCATGGTCTGACGTCTGAAGCTTGGCGAAGACTATGGAGGTGTTGGAGATGAAGATCCGATGTCGGAGAACCGTCGGGGCGGTCTGGATCGAAGTGACGATGCAAGATCACCAGAGATGAAGCTCTGGAAAACATCTCCAGCGAAGGCTCTGGCCAATCAAGTAGTGCATGCAATAGTTAGTCCCAAGCCGAAGCGTGTGTGCATGGGTGTGCAGTGAATGAAGCGGGGTTCCCTATGAGCGAAGGAGGGGAGTAACCGGAGCTCCGTCTCCGGCAAAGTGGAGAGGAGGTGATGCGGCGATGGTTTGGTGCTGGAGAAGAGGAGACGTCGAGTGGGATATGTGGCGAAGATGGTCGTGGATAGGCGAAGGTAAGTGGATGGTTAATGGAGGGGAATAACGACAAGGGATGCCTAATTAATTGGAAGAAAATAGAAGAAAAAGTAAAGAAAGATTGAGAGAGGTTACCTGGAGATTAGGCGGAAGCTGGGCCTGGGCTTGAGCTCCTTAAAGTAGCTCGGGTCTTTGCTGGACTCCCACGACCAAGAGGAGCAGCTCAATGGTGCTCTAGGGCATCAGGACATGGCCTACCATGGCCATGGGTCTTCACCAGGGTCGGCGGCCGACGTCACATCCTAATTTATCTCCTCTCTGTCACAGAGGAATGGAGGGATGCCGGGTCATGGCCCGCGTACAGGTGGACGGGCGTGAATATGGGCAGCGATGGCGTATTTGAAGGTGGAAGCTTAGGAGATCCTGTGGTGAATGACGTGGGTTGAGAGGGGAATGTGGAGCGAGAGAGAAGGGGATGTGGTGAGCTATGTGGTCCGTGAGGGTTGTGGATGAGTGGTCTAGGGCTGAGTGTGGTCTGCTAGTGGAGAAGATGGCAATCGTGTCCAGGGAAATAGAAATGGTGCGCCGGGGTTGCTTGGTGGAGAACGTGGGGGAGAGGGTGTGTGAGAGGTAGAAGACGATGTCTCAAATGTTGGATCTCACGATCCAACAGTTGAGAGGAGGGTACGAGTGAGCGGCCTTGATCAGATCGATCAAGCCACATCAACGGTAGTGGGCGAAGCGCTTGAGGCCGTTGGATCTAATGATTCAAAGGTTGAGGCACGAGCGCGCGTGAACGCTCTAGATGTGATCTAGAGCTGGATCGAAGGGCGGTAGATGAATCTGGAGAGGGTGGCGGGGATTGAAGCTCCAGAAGGCGATCAAATGGTGGAAAGTGGAGGGCGCATGGCGGAAGGGAAAGTGTGCCACGTGGCTCAACCAAAAGGAGCCACGTGGCCCAACCAGGTTATTCAGACGTATAAATCGAAAAAGAAAGAGAAGGAAGCTGAATTTGAAAAAACTCAAAACATGAAAGTTGTAGATCTCAATGAGATCTACAAGTTTTATGTTGTCCAAAAACGTAAAAGAGGCCATTCAAAGAGAGAAATATTTTTGTGAGTGTTTTTAAAGGCATAAAAATACTACGATTTTTGCTTTTGTTATTTTTTTTATTTTTAATTTATTTTAAGACCAAGCTATATACAAAAATTATTCTGGTTTTTATTGACATCAATTCAAGCAAGGGGGTTAATATCTGGAAATTAACATGATGAAACCGAGGTTTATCATCCCCCTATACTTAAACTATGCTCGTCCTCGAGCATCTCAACCATGAAGAAGTTGGATTAACCCCTGATTGTGCAAGTGAATACAAGATCTGATCTGTTCAAGAACTCCCTATTTTAGGGACCCAAAATTTTAAACCTGAACCAAGCTCTAATCAAGAGGTGTCCAATTTCTCTAGTTTATTAGACTCTCTCTGCATGCGTATAAAAAAAGGATATGACATTAAGTATTAACTGCAGTCATAAGAGTAGAGTCACAACTTCACCCAAGGTCCCAGTCCAAGAAATTCTCCTAAGGACCCAATCCTCAACACTAGGGAATAAACCAAATATTGCAATCAATCCACCGTCTCTTTAGTTTGTCAGACTTAGAAATGTAGGTGGTAGGCTAGTTGATGGAGGGCGCAAAGTTGTATCATTTCTTCTCTCCCTCACATAGGAACACGGATCCTCTCGAGTGCCTTATTAGCTCAATACATTTTTTTGTTGCTGATCAGTGTGTCCGTCAAGAGAAGTTGGAGTCGTCTGCACTTGTTTTCCTGGGAGTACACCAGGTTGTGCCTTTTTTAGTATCTATTATACCTTCTACACCCAGACTTGTAGCATTTACGATGCAGAGCCCTTTTTTGGTGCAAGCCTGACTCCTGGTCCTAATAGCGGTGGTTCAAGTGGACACTTTGAAATGGTTGGGAGCGCTCGCCTTTGGTGGAAGCTGTTTGGTTTTTGACTTGTAGGGTAAGAGCTTATTATCAACATTTGTGTTTCTTTTCATTATTTTTGGCTAGCTCCACTACTTTTACCAAGAGTTGGCGCACATTGATCAACATTTTTTATTTTATCACACCCTGGCACTTAGGTAAATGTTAAGAGATTATCATAAGAATCATATTCTCATACTAGCTAAAAATGTTGACACTCAGGTTTCATGAAGCCTTCAATGATTGTATCCCATCCTCGAGCATCATTAAATTAAGTCCAAACTAAAATCCGTCATCCCAGTCCCTCAAGTGAAATTTCAACTCCTCACATCATAACGGCAGTCGTGTATGTGAAGTACTGATCATATTCCTAAGGTTAGAGACTAAGCATGCAATATAGCACGCAAATCTGTCAAACCAGGAAAATTGGATAATTACGTCAGAGACCCAGATGGCTAAGGCTGGTTAACTTAAAATCTCAAGACCTCATTTAAACTCTCTTTTTGAAAAGAATTTTGAAAAGAATTTTGAAAAGATTCCCAAAACAGTGTTACATATATAAATTTTTCAAACATTTTTCAAATGATTTTTTAAAACAAGTAAAACTCATTTTTCAAACCATTTTCAAAATATTTTCTTCAAAATAATGTAACATAGTAGAGAAATTTTTTCAAACCTTGAAAGCATTCCATCCAACTCAGTTCAAGAAAATTTATACTCTAGCCCAAGAGGTTTTATTTTTTTCAAAAATTTTCAAAAATAGAGCTATGACTAAATTGCATATATACTGCGTATACAATACCCCCTATACTTAACTTTTGTTATGTCCTCATAGCACTAAGCGAGACAAAGTCATAGCTCAAGTTAAGATATAGAAAAGAATAAAGAACTGAGGAGAACACCCCCTATACTTAGGTTAAAAATAACCTAAGTATCGAAGAGAAGGATAAATGAGTAAAGAATTTACGGGGACTCAGGTCCCCCTATTCTTAGGCTTAGAATAGCCTAAGTACAGAGATGGATAAGTTAAGTTGTGGAGACCTGAGGGGAAAACGAGGTTAGGATGGATTTACACATTAAGGAATGAATCTATGGGGATGAATGGAGCACCTAGGGTCTAGGGGAGGGTGTCTAAACAAACAAGGCTCAATCAACCACGCAATACCCTTGATTCACCAACTCACATGTGAAATCATTAAATATTGGCCATTTATCTTATCATTTTTTATTGGTGATAAAAACAAATTCATTCTTATTTATGCAAGGATTTTTGATACGTCAAATCCTAACATCCTACGTAAAAAGGGTATTGCTCTCCCGAAACATGATTTTCACTCCATTTTATTTGTCAACTTGCATTAACGGTCCCATTTATTAGCTTTAAGGTTATCACTGATTTAGTGAGATCATAACTCAATCAAACATTGTCTACCGCTCATTCCTAATTTCCATTAATCCTAGGTGATCAAGCCAGCAATGATAAATTCATGATCAATACTAAAGAGGAAAAGTTGCAGTGCCTTTAACTATATTCGTGAAAATCAAGACTGATTTGAAAACAAGAACTGAATGTATGCAAGTCGATGAAAACCGTACCTAGCATGCTTCTATTAGAGGGATAGAACAGATTTAATTTTTGGCTAAGTGAAGCGATATCTACGTGCGTCTCAAATTAATGTGTGTCCTACCTACGATCAAACACGTACGATAAAAATGTAATAGTTTAAAGAGTTGCATGCTTGATCTTAAGTCGACACTCAAGTGGGGGCAAGCCCCACACAACCACAATTGCCTTCGTTCATTTACAATTGCGAGTCTTCAAACGAAGACCGCTGTAAAGACAATTATTTGCATGCCTGGATGAAAATGCAAGAAACATTTTTTTTTCAATTTTTCTCCAATGTTTGCTTTTGTGGCTCCTCGTAGATGGAGCTCCTACTCCTTGCCTCCTTGATCACCAGGGGACCCTACCACAAAAAGCATGCATTGGATATATATCAAAGAATTATCAAAACCATGCATGAGACATAAACAAATTGACCTACAAGTTAGAAACTATCGCTTAATCAAATACTAAAAATCTAAATAAAATGAAAGATGAGTTGTTTCCCTGAAAACTGCTCCATTTGACGAACCCCGAATTCATCCCTTTAATCATGTCCAATTAACATTTAAAGATTTGTTGTAGTCGGGCTAAACCGGGTCAATAAAAAACCCTCGAATTGATTTATCAATGAAATACAAGCAGTCGAATTTATTTTACTTAGGCAAGCCCAAGGTCGAACTCAGGGACATGGGCCTCTTACATAACTATTTAGACTCCCATATCTCATATTAAGCGATAAATAAGGAACTCATAGGTCAAATTGCATAAAGAAACATGACACAGACAAGATAGACAGTTGCTGACACTTTTTATTTGATTTTCATGCAATGAGATGCAAGTGAAGTTACGCAAATATGCCTTATCTAGGTAAAATAATCAAGCCAAGAAAATATAGTCAACTTTAGGTTCCAATAATGAAGCAAATTCCATTGATAAATGATACAAGGCATGCAAAATCATTACATAAAAGACACTACACTACTAAAATTAATCATTAAATTTAAAGTGTGAAATCCAAAATCAAGTCATGCCATCAGAAAGATAATGAAATAAGCTTCGCAACGCAACTGAAATCGACTAAAATGGAGGTCAGATGCTCAAGATATTCATAAAGGGGTCCAGGGGCATAAATGTAAAGAAAACATGAAAAATAAATAGAAAAATATTGCAAACAGGTCTTTGGGAGGACTTAATTAGATAACAAAAGTCGCGAGGCCTTCCCTGTAATGTACCCATATGCACGGGGACTAAATTGCAATTATTGGAACCTAGAGGGGGTTGGGTGTAATTAATCCCAAGCGCGTGTGGTATGCATGTGATATGAGGACATTTTTGCAAATTAGAGAAAGTGGTGGGGTCCCCTTGCAATTTGCCCAGCCCTCACGTGACCAAGGCACGTGGGGGTAGGCTCGGTGGTCAGCACAGGCTCGGGGCTAGGTTCGGGCCATGTGGCGATAGGTGGTGCTCTGGATTGGCTCGGGTGCCCCGACCCTGGAGGCTTGAAGAGGTGGCTCGCGGTTGTGACGTGGCCTCCTGTGGATCGTCCGATCGTAAGGATCGGATGGTACCTGTACGTTGCGCTCATCCACATCACCACCTCCTGCGGCGGAGTTGGCTGGGCTCTGGCGATGGCTTCCTAGCTCCGCCTATCCATGGTCTGATGTGTGAAGCTTGGCGGAGACTATGGAGGTGTTGGCAATGAAGATCTGATATCGGAGAACTGCCAGGGTGGTCTAGATAGAAGTGACGACGCAAAATCACCGGAGATGAAGCTCTAGAAAACATCTCCGGCGAAGGCTCCGACCAATCAAGTAGTGCATGCAATAGTTAGTCCCAAGCCGAAGTGTGCATGCGTGGGTGTGCAGTGAGCGAAGAGGGGTTCCCTACGAGCGAAGGAGGGGAGGAACCAGAGCTCCATCTCCAGCGAAGCAGAGAGGAGGTGGTGCGGCGGTGTTCAGGTGCTGGAGAAGAGGAGACATTGAGTGGGATATGTGGCGAAGATGGTCGTGGATAGGCGAAGGTAAGTGATGGTAAATGGAGGGGAATAATGACGAGGGACGCTTAATTAATTGGAAGAAAATAGAAGAAAAGGCAAAGAAAGATCAAGAGAGGTTACCTGGAGATTTGGTGGACGTTGGGCCTGGGTTTGAGCTCCTTGAAGTAGCTCGGGTCTTTGCAGGACTCCCACGGCCATAAGGAGCAGCTCAATGATGCTCTAGGGCACCAGGACATGGTCTATCATGGCCATGGGTCTTCACCAGGTCCGGCGGCCATCATCGCTCCCCAATTGTCTCCTCTCTGTCACAGAGGGACGGAGGGATGCTGGGTCGTGGCCCACATACAGGTGGAAGGGCATGAAGATGGGCGGCGATGGCGTATTTGAAGGTGGAAGCTTCAGAGATCCGGTGGTGGATGACGTGGGTTGAGAGGTGGGTGTAGAGTGAGAGAGAAGGGGATGTGTTGAGCTATGTGGTCCGCGAGGGTTGTGGATGAGTGGTCTAGGGCTGAGCGTGGTCAGCGAGTGGAGAAGATGGCAGTCGTGTTCAGGGAAATAGAAAGGGGGTGTCGGGGTTGCTTGGTGGAGAACATGGGGAAGAGGGTGTGTGAGAGGTAGAAGATGAGGTCTCAACCATTGGATCTCAAGATCCAACGGATGAGAGGAGGGCTTGAGTGAGCGGCCTTGATTAGATCGATCAAGTTGCATCAATGGTAGTGGGAGAAGCACTTGAGGCCATTGGATCTAATGATCCAAAGTCTGAGGCACGAGCGCGCGTGAACACTCCATATGTGATCTGGAGCTGGATCGAAGGGCAGTAGATGAATCTAGAGCAGGTGACGGGGATTGGAGCTCCAGAAACTGATCAGATGGTGGAAAGTGGAGGGAGTGTGGCGGAAGGGGAAGCGGGCCACGTGGCTCAGGAGCCACGTGGCCCAACCAGGTTATTCAGACGTATAAGTCAAAAAAGAAAGAGAAGGAGACTGAATTTGAAAAAACTCAAAACATGGAGATTGTAGATCTCTATGAGATCTACAAGTTTCATGTTGACAAAAAATGCAAAAGAGGCTAATCAAAGAGAGAAATATTTTTGTGAGTGTTTTTAAAGGCATAAAAACACTGCGATTTTTGCTTTTGTTATTATTTTTGTATTTTTAATTTATTTTAAGACCATACTATATACAATAATTATTCTAGTTTTTATTGACACCAATTCAAGGTAGGGGGTTAATATCTAGAAATTAACATAATGAAATCGAGGTTCATCAGTGGGCATCAAGTGCCTGTCGATCTGCACCGCTACATTCTCAGTTGCCTTCCATACTATGAGTAGGTGGCCCCTTGGTCCCTTGATGTAGTAAGGGGATGAAACACATACCGGTGCTTTATCTAATTTATATACTAATCGATGTGCTAGAAAAGAGTGCATGTCTCCCAAATCAAATAAGGCATGGAAGGATATACCATGCACTGAAATTATACCTCAGACTACAACACTTGAGGTGTGGGCTTGCTCATATGTGATTACATTCAACTATCCTCGAGGATGTGGCAGGGCACTAGAACCTGCAGCATTGAAGGTTGGTTACGTTGGAGGATGCTGAAAACCATGACTTTCACAATGGGAATTTGAGACCACCCAGATAAGATAGTCAGTTGAATACTTGTTTGAGGACCGACCGAGCTACTGGTAAGTAAAGTATACTTGACCTTGAAATGAACTGCTTGTTGATAGTGGAAACAATATCAATCTCCTATATGAGAAAAGGATCCTCCATAGAAATGGATTGCACCTCTTGATTTGTGGCTATGGGAGTGTGTAGGAGAGAGAGAGGAAAGAAGTAGTATCATGACTCGCCAGGCCCTACCCCAAAGTAGGTGTGGGGGGAATTTGCTAACTGTATGAGTGGTCGCCACTTGGTGGATACAATGTTCTCTAGATGATCTGAAGAAATATCGATGAGTGGATCTCCCTGATTGTTGTGGCTGGAACTGTGACTAGCCTCCCTAAAGCCGACTGTGAGTTGCCTCCATCTTGGTAGACTTAACAGCTACCTCCTTGATGGAAGTGAAATCTAATGTAGAAAACTTGTGTTGCACATCATCATGCACACCACATATAAACTTCTGTAAATTTTCCTCGGGAAAAGCAGTAGTTGTTGGTGACTGGTGAGGTAGCTCAGTGTAGCGGATAAGATATTCTTGGACCGTCATCGACCCCTATTTTAGCTTAGCAAACAACCTCCTCTGATCTTCTACCCAATGATTGGGGTAGAACTGGATGTGAAACTCGTCAATTAAAGTGTCCAATGTAATGGGTTACTGTAGATGTTCCTTGGTGGCATACCACCAGCATTCAATATAGCCTGTTGGTGAAAACTTAACAAATGTTAGCCAAGACACTTCAAGTGCATGGATCATCCTCAATACTTTGGATACATGATTGATAAATCCCAGATTTATCAACATAAAATACATCTATTATCTCTCTTGCTTAAGTAATTCAACAAGATTCATTGTCTACTAACTTTAATTAACTTTGTATGTGTTGTAAATAATTCACCATAATTATTCAATATTATATAGCCTATTAATTTGATATTATTTTATGTGTTTTCTTTATTAGATAATATTGTACATAATTAAGTTAATATTAATCATAAATTAAAAATCCAATAAATGAGAAAAGAAATTAAAAATAAGTAATTTAAGTCTTCAAATTACTTGTAAAAAATAACTATGTATATATGACATTATTTCTCTTTGACTTCTACACAAAAGCAACTTTCATGTTTATCACTTTTTCTAAATCAATGCCTAACTATTTTATTTGTATTTATCTCTGATTTTTTTTCAATTTCTTGTATTTATGATTGGGCTACGTGGCACCTTCAGATCATGCCACATGGCTCGTTTCCCTTTACCATCGGTCACTTGCATTCGGGACCGTCTGATTGTGTGATCAGACGACTTGGATTCAATTCCTCCCACCTTGATCAAGATCGCTTAATCCCAAGATCAAGCGGCTCTGGTGTAATCGCAAATGCCCTAGTGTGGACCGTTGGATCTTGATCCAAGGACCAATCTTTCATCCCCAACCTCCAGACGTCCTTCCAAAAGATGTGTCTCCTCGTATCTACCCGACTTTTAGCCGTTTCCCCAACCACCTCTAGCAACCATCTCCGCAAACCACCCTCATCTTCTCCTGTTGTTCCTCATCTACGTTGACCATCTAATCATCTTTGAAATTATCTCCTCTTCCAACTAGCGGTGGTTGAAACCACCGCCTAGTTAGGTTAAGCCACCAACTTCTATCACCTCAAAACCCCTCCCTCCGTCGCGAGTAATGGATGCTCGCCTTTGCGTGAGAGAAACCCAGCCTCATCCTCACACTGTGATAACGAGTGAGTGATCCTGAAGAGCAACGGACGTGACTCTTCTCCGACGAGAACCTCAATTATTTTGTTGTGTCACGACTAACTCCATAACTGTTAGAGCTCGATTCTCTAGCTCAGAATTCGACACGAAAGATCTTAACGCTTGAAGCTTCACTTGGCCATTGATTCAACACCGGTTTATATTCCATTTCATCCGCACTCCCATGTAAGTAAGTGATCTTAGTTGTTTTTATTTTCAACTTTTTATTTCATCTGTGTTATTGCCCTAATCTATGATCTTAATACCCATATATATCTGCCATCACTCCATCTTCCACGCGTACTCTCTAGTTTACTCCCTTCATTTCTTCATACTTGTGATCATCTCGATCCTCTTCTTTTGCATGAAGAAGAAGCTCCATTAGGGTTCAATGCTTCACCTCAAAGAACCTTTCATTCTGCCTCATTCCCATCCCAAAAGTTTCAGGTTGGTGTGTGCTTTATCACTAACACTTGCAGTTGCACAAAGGGTTCAATGATTGGAAAGTCTAAGTGACCTCCGATTTTAGGCTAAGCTTCCTACGAGAAATCATTAATGCAGATGTTTGGTCCTCCTCAGCTCCTTTTGTGATCATGAGCTCCTTCACAAAGTCTTCGCGAAACTTTCTAAACCTTCGGGTGGTGTGGGAAGGCACATAGGAGGAATGAGTCTGTCACCGGAGCAAAATCTCCTCCGCCGCATGCGGAGAAAAGAGAAGATCGAAGCTTAATGTAGCTACCGTAGAATCTTGCTTATTTAGGTGAGATCCGAGGGATCAGAAAGTGCAATGTCGTCCCCAAATCTACGTCCGTAGCAGCGGTTCATGCCCAAGGCCTGGATTATCCGAGCCAACCCCTAAAGCACATCAACAAGCTAGTGTACCGAGCCTAACTCCACCGAACCTGACAAGGTATACATACCCTGTGCACGTGATCATGAGATTTTGCAGCATTACCCTTCCTGGTTCTTCAAATTTCGGATAACTCATTGCACTATTGGTAAATTTACATGTTAGCCCCGGCAGGTTTTTGTAATTACTCTTTAGTCCCTTTTGGACTGGTTTGTAATACAAATAAATAAATTTATTTTCGTATACCCCTGCTTTGTATTGACAATATCTTGTGAACTATAAATCTATTTTAAATAAAGTTGGTGACATTGGAAACCTCAGTTCATCCTCTTTAATTTAGTGAAATCAAATCATAGTTTTTATCTACTCTTCACGTATCTAATTTTAGAAAACTCATTTTGAATATTCATCCTTCATAATAATTTAAATTAAGCTAATTTCTGGTTGAATTGGATTTACATGACATTAGATTTTTATTAAATAATTCGAATAAAATCACAAGTTGTTGGTTAAAAAATCAAGAGTGTATTTTGTGTTGTACTTCTTTATTGTTCGTTGTGTGATTGTTTGTCATCTAAATTAAATGCATAAAAAGGGTTTGCAAGATTGCCTTAATCTATGCTTGTATGTGCATTGATCTTGACTAAATTACTGAAATATTTAATTTGCATTAAATTAAGTTAAATAATTTCTTGTGTCCTTGTATTCGACCCTGGACTTCACGTGTTATAAATTAAAAACGGAGTCCTCTTCGCAGAGATATTTGATTTGGTGCGGTTGGATGATAATTGGCATGTGCTACAATGAATGTGTGTTATATTAGTCGATTCGTGATTCAACAATGCTCCATCCACAACCTAGCATCATCTGGTGTGCCCATACCAAAGAATTCAAGCACCTTAAGCTGTTGATATGCCGCATATGCCATCTGATGTGTTTTGCAGTGCCTTTAGATTATGTGATCCTTCCGGGTCCAAAGACACTAAAGGATGAACATTGTCATCTTCCTCGTGAGAGGGTTGATAAGAGGAGTCATCTTGCTGAAGGAGCCTCCGCTCCAATACCTCCTGCTATTGTTGTAACTTTGCATAACCTGTACTATTAAATAGGAGTGCACATAAATTAGTTTTTATCTTAAACCTGTCCAATACAACCTTAACAGATTTCAACTTTTCCCAATCCAATCCAATCCATCAAATATCTAAATCCAGACCAATCCAATCCATTGGATTATAGATTGGATCAGATTGGTTCAAATTATTTTATGCTTATTTATTCTACCTCAATTGTCTACCATCTCATTTTTGTACTTTATTGCACAATAACCCTCAACATTTAAATTATGATTCAAAAATTGATAATATATATCAGATGTAAAGAAAGGTTTGAACGCAACTCAGCCAAATTAAAGTTGAAGAACTTCATTAATCCATAAAGAAAAGGTTGATAATAAAAAGTTGAAGACCAGACAATCAAAGTAAATGCTTATATTGAATTTGGAATTCGAGATTCTTTTTATAAATACTACATTAGTTTGTTTGTTTTTTTTGCAAATGATTTCCAATAAATGATTCAAATAAGAATAATACAAGTTATCAAATAATGATCTTAATATAAGTTAGACAAACAAAAAATGTAATCTTTACGGTCAGATACACGTGAAGTCTATGAATACTTTAAATTGTTAAGTTACGCCAAATTAAACTACTTCCAATAGCATGCTTCAAAGTACCATAATATATTATTAACAAATGAGGATCATAAAATAATTATAATTGATTGAATATCCAAACAAATCCAACTGAAATATAGCTCACCAATTGGGTAGCATGTATCTCATTTAAAATGCAGTTTATTTACCAGATTATTCCTATAGTTAAAATATGTATTTTTTTTAAACGGATCAAATTTGGATATCAATTTATAAAGGAAAGGGATTGAAGTAATTACTACTAAGTCTTAGATAGGTTTGGTATATTTGAACATTAATTTTGAGATGAAACAACTGATCTAGTTTCATCATTGTGATAATGTTACATGTTGGAACAAGGAAAAGATAAGAAGAAAAAAAGGCTAAGAATAACAAATAGATGTACCAGACAACTGTCATAAATCTAATTTCTTTTAATGAAGATCAGAAGAGTGGCAACATGATTAGAACAAATGGTATTCTGTGTGAGGGTGGACAACATTGTATGAAACAAGCAACATCATCATGGGGGAGGGGTGATGGCATTGCAAGGGAAGAGTGACAATGTTGTGCTAGAAGGGGGAGGTGTTGAAGTGGACCGAGAGGGAGATGGAATTGGGAGCGGAATACTTGGGTCAAGAAAGAAACGAAAGAGGGCGGGAATTGATAGGGGAATAGTCAATGGGATTTACAACTTTACAAGTTATAGTTATATTTTAACATTTATCTTTCAAAAGCGAAGAGAGGGTAGTGTCAAGAGAACTTGTATCTGCTATTGATATGAAAAAATAAAATGAATGTCATTGATTATGGTCTTATGGGAATGGTGCACACACACATGTATATGTGTGTATGTACGTATGTATGTATATATATTTGCTATGTTAACAAATTATCGGATTGGATCAGATCAGATCCGATTCAATCCATACTTTAACAAATTTGAAAAGTTCCAATCCAGTTCGATCCATTAAAATGATAAAACCAATCCAATAACATTGGATTGGATCAGATTACGGATTTTATCCGATTTATGTGCACCCCTACTAATAAAGTCAGTTGTGCAATGTCAGGATCAACATGAAGCGACATGATTCTTTGCGAGAATCATTAAATTAGAAGTTTCTTTTCATACTTATAGAGACGGTGAACATTTTAAACACGGCTTAAGTTATTCTCCTTGAACTAGTGTCAAAGTTAGAAGACTTAATCGCTATTGTTATAACAAATCCTATTGATAATCTAACATACAAAATAAGGAATGGAGTATCGGGCTATGATACCACCTGTAACGCCCACCCCTCTGGCTATCGAAACTGACAGAACGAGAGCATCGAACCTACGGTCTAATTACGCCTTTGATCTCTAATACTCAAAAAACAACTAATGCACATTAGATTAACATTTGAAATATATATAACAATAGAAGAATAATATAAAATAAAATGTAACCACAACATTCATAATATTAATCAAGTCCATGTATAAAATGAGGTACAAGATATGACCAGAGAACTCAAATTTTCTCATTACATGATCTCTCAAGAAAATAAAATATAATGCGGAAGCAAATAAGCTACACTAAGTAAAATGCACCCTGTCTGGTGCATGTATGGCATAGAAAGTCTAGCTTCCTCAAAAGTCACTACAGTGTTGGTTGCTGCTCAACCACACCTTTTGGGTTCACATGAGGGTAACATTATGAGCAATTGCCTAATAATAGAATAAACACTATAATAACTAATGTAGAGGTTAGCAAGAGGACCGGTGTTTTTTGCCTTAATGCATCGAGGAAGCATGTAGATCGTATCGAATACGATCTAGGGAAACTAATCATACTAGTTGCGACAGGCAGCGGGATTTAAATTTTTTAAATAGACAAAACCACAACATATGAGAACACTTCTCAATCATTTAATCAAGATCACAAACGAGTCAAAGGAATACCATTTGAAGCATGATTGTGATCGTATGTCTCTAAGCGAAGAGACCTTCTGTATCAAGTTTGATCTTACGAAAAAGATGCACTTGCGGGCACATGTATGAGATGCATGCTTCTCGCAATACGAGTTGAAAATCCGAGCATGGAGTCTCTTGATTTCGTTTCACGAAATTGATAGCTTGCCTCACGAGCAAGATGCACTGAAGAAGGTGGAGATCTACGAGCAGTTGATCCGACAATGTAATGGTGACACAACAACTGCGAGATCTCTAAACAAAATATGTGGACGGTCACAATATTTAGTGAGAGAGAGGCTTGGAAGTATCGTAGATAATGGGGGGAGAGAGAGTTATTGATTTTGCAATTGTTGTAGAGAAAGAGAAATGTCTAGCATTTCTTTTATAACATATTGGATGTCCATAGATCTCAATCAATGTGCACACATAATCAATGGTGTAGATCATTTTGTGATTTCAATCAACGGCCATGATTTTGTTACATATATTTGCAACACCAAAAATAGTTAATTTAAAATAAATTAAATATATTGAAGATCCATCACTATAATTCAATTTATATTAAATCAACAAATATAGAATCACTTGGAAGGAGAGAAAGTCTCATTCGATAGATAGAGTGGATGACCACCATGTTTTAGGACTCAAGGTGGTTATCCACTCCTTATATGGTAAGGAGGCTCTCTCATTCTAATTATGTTGGGATCTCATATCTCATCATACATTCCACATATGCAATAACTTTTGTTGCATTTTTTCATCAAAATAATTCCAAATTATTTTTTGATAATTTCTATCATGCAATTGATAATTATGAATCCTATTCATACATCCAATATAAAATATAAATGGTATCTACGATTAATTGTTCATTGGGAATCCAGTTCATATCAACATTTAATTCGTAAATACTATTTACAATTAAATCTCTCTAACATTCTATGAATTACATTTATATTATTTGTGATTATTATGGATAGTGATATCAATATTAATCACATCGTTGATAATTAAATCATTTTTAAATATCTTAAATATCTCTTCTCATGTGTCCAAATAATATGAATCACATTCATATTATTCATGATAATTAAATCATATTTAATCATCAATTTCCTAATGCTCAGATACATGATCAATAATAAAATTACTCTTGAACTCTTTTAAGAGTAATATGCTTTCTCTACGGATACTTGGAGATAAGGACATGAAGATTGTACATTGCATGTATACTGACTTGGATACTGAGATTCTCATATCCAGATCAAGGGGACCTCTCAAAGATGTTTGATTAAATCAAACTATAAATCTAATCTTCACATTACATTTGAATCACATTCATACCAATGTCCAACAATTGGACTAAGATCATATTACTAATCTACTGAGAGAAGTCACTAAAATCCAAACATGTTTCATCACTCCTTTGGAATGGAAGTGTCATGGTTATACAATCATTTATGATCACATCACCCTCGAGTATTCCTAATACCCATGCATCCTACGTACTTGAATACCTAGAGTAAATCCTGAAGTTTTAGATCATATTTAGCATGTCTTCTTCGGAGTTGCATCAATAAGTTTCTCACTCGATCATTGAGATTTGGTATCGATTATATGCTTTTTAAAAGTATATATCATACCTACAAATTCTTGTTATGCTTCAAAAGCAAGATGACCATGCATGGAATTTAGTCAGTCCCAATGCCCCATGAGTGAGCTCATGTCTTTTCGCTTTAGTAGTGAACTTGTATGATCCTTTTGAGAGATCGTATTACCCATATGCCCTCGTTTGCACACCAACTTACCGATGTATAGACCTTGATTAGGTCATCAACATAATGATCTTCCTAATGTACATACTTAGACATATAACAATACATCCTCATATAGATTTACGGGTTTGATTTAATCAAACTTCTTTGGGAGGTCCCCAAGATTTGGATTTGAGTTGTGATCTCAATATCCAAGTCAATATACGTGGAACGTACAATCACCCTGTCCTTATCTCCAAGTATCCGTGGAGAAAACCTATTGTTCTTGTACGAGTTCAAGAATAATTCCATCATTGATAATGTATCTGAGCACTAAGATAATTTGGAAATAAAATATGATTTAGTTATCATAAATAATTTGAATATGATTCATATTATTTGGACACATGAAAAGAGTTATCTTAGATAATTAAATATGATTTAGTTATCAAAGATGTGATTAATGTGGATATAATTATCCATATTATGGATATTATAAATATGATTTATAATATATTGGAGAGATTTTATTGTAAATAAAATTTACAAAATAAATAAATTGTGAATTGGATTCACATTAGATAGTTAATTAATTCAATTTACAATAGTGTGGAAAAAAGTCGTAAATACAAATATCTCCGGAAACCCTAAATCAGGAGAGAGAAGCACTGGAGAAAGCCCAAACGACTTAGAGGCAATCTTCATTCTGTGTATTTTCCTTCGTTTCTTTGGGGTTTAAAGCGTAAATCGATGGGTTGGATATTCTATTCTATTAGTCTTGCATTTATTTTGTTATCCTTTTGCGCGTGTTCTTTACTTTGATACTTCCAAAAGAGCTAATTTGTATTACATATCTCGTTTGGAGATTCTTCTTGGGATTGATTTTTCTGCTACTCCAAAAACCCTGCATTTTTTCTTCTACCAGAATTCGTTCTTGGTAATCATGGAGATTTCTTTCTAGGAAGAACGTGAAGAACGTAAGGGAACTGCTTCTTTAGCCCAAAGTTTGGTTTTCCTTTTGATTGAAGTCATTTGTATATTTTTTGGAAAGTGGTTATTGGGTTCTTTTTGAATTAATGAGAGGGTGGTGAGTTGGACTCCTTCTTTAGAAGGCTAGATTTGGCTATATATTTAGAAAAGAGGGAGGTTACGCAAGTCTATTTTTGAAGTGTTGGTGGAATGTCTTTTTTTAAGGAGGCGGTTATTGATTCAAGTGAAGAACTATCCTTTTTAGTGGTTGTTAAATTTGAGTAGAAAAAAGGAATTAAAAAGTCCTACAATGGTGGCAGAAAATGAAGAATAATTTTCGGACCGATCCTTTGCTTTTATTATGCGTGGAATTAACTCCCCCCTTCTTTTGCGGATCCAATTCCTATCAGGGAGGAGAAGTTTGAGAATGACAAATAAATATTGATATTTTAGATGAGGAAATTGTGCATTTACAAAAGACCATTTACTTCATGTATAGTGGCTCGTTTCCAAAATTCGAGGGCAGAGTTGATGTCTTTTAGAAATTCCTTAAAAATAACATTGGAGTTGCATGGAGAAATATATTTAGGGTCTCTTGGCACAGAACATATTTGATCAGATTTATATGTGAGCAGGATTTTGATAAAATATATGATTTTGGAGATTCTAAATTTCATACGGATTGGGTTAACGTTCTTCGTTAGTCCCTTTTTTTGTCCTAACCTTAGAACAACCTAAAATTGTTGTTTGGGTGGGGTTGCCTTGAATCAATGTGCACCTTCACAATCTTGAGATTATCAAATCCATTTCCAATGTTATTGGCAACTACATTTATATGGATAAATAAATAACGAATTTATGAGGTCAATCTATGTGAGAATGTTCGTGGAGATTGATAGGTCGACATCTAGAATTGATTATGTGTGGATCAAGAATGGTTCTCAAAGGTTTAAATAGAAGATTATTTGTGAGAATTTGCAAAAAATTTTCTCATCCTACTTTATCATCGGTCATTCATTTAAAGAATGTAGAAAGGGGAAAAAGAAGGAAGAAGAGGCAGAAGTCGAAAAAAATTGGATCATTGTAAAGCACCACAAGGATTACAATGAACAACCTTCTATCCAGGAAAATCAGTAGCAAATAAAATGTAAGTCTTACTGATTGGGAAAAAATGAGAAGCAACAACAAAAAATACAATCAACAAAGGCTAGTGAAGATTAAAACCACGGAGGAAGAATCAAGGGATCGAACCTCCTCCAAAAATATAAGGAGGGTGGCAATTTAATTAATACTGCTGAAGAAGGCATAGAGTTGCAGGATAAGTAGAATAATGAAGATGAATTTTGATTCAATGTAACTAACATAATTATTAATAAGGTGGCTTCTGATATTGTTGGAGGATATTGTAGATCATCTGTTGAAGACATTTGTGAAAGAAATTCCTTCTTCTTCCTTGGAGAAGGAAATGGAGAGGGGAGGCATAATGTTCAGACTGAAAATAGGTTTCTCCTAAGAAGGAAGTCATGTGCTAATGATAATTTACTTTTAGAAGGCTTGAATTTCGATTTCAACACGAAAAGAGAACGTATCTATGATAGTTTGTTCAAGAAGAAGCCTAAAGTTGTTAAAGATTGAATGGATGATTTTTCCTTGTTAAGAAAGAATGAGGTGAATATGAATGATTTTCAATTTGTTAATAATTATCACTCCTCTAATTTTGAAATCACATAAGTGAGCGCGAAGCAGGTGGAATCTTCTAATGCTTTGGGATTCAAGAAGTCAAAAGAGGGAGACTAATAACTCTAGATTTCTGGGTTGGTGATGATTGGGTGGTTAACACATGGATTCTATTAGAGAGTTCGGTGAGACAAAGAAATTTGAATTGTATGTTCAGGTTGGACAAAAGAAGAAAAGGCCGAGTTCAAGAGGAAGCTACTAGGAAGGAACCAAAATGATGCATATTTGAGCGCTTGGATTTGGATCTCAATATATTTTATCAAGCATGGAATAAAAGAGGAATGGAGACTCATTCATATTCCTCTTATAACAGGAACTTTTTCCATTTCTTTGATCAAGTCTCTCTCTTTTTGGTTGCTAGTTCTCATTTTCAAGGCAATGTAGTCCATTTCCTTTTAATTTTTCATCTCTCTTTTAAAGGCCATGTTGGCCATCTCTATTACTAATTTGCATTTTTTTCTAAGGTCATGTTGGCCACATCTGGTAAGAAGGACTTGTCCTTCATTTTGGGCTTCATGTACACATCCTTTTCTTAATAAAAACGATTACCCGAGCCCCCAAAACTATCAGGCTTAGTATTAGAAAATATGAATATCTTCCATATACGGTCTCCTCTGAACTTGTACTCACTTTTGAATTAATGTACCTTCAATTCTCTACAAACTAAGAGCAAGTTCAAAAGAATCGAAGTTCATATGTGAAAATAGGGTTTTGTTGCCAATATATACATTGCATACATTTACTAATTTTACACTGTCATTTATGCAAAAAAAATCTTTTTGAGTTATTTCTTTTTCATTTGTTTCCTTTGTGTTATGATTTAATAAAATATGCAAAAGTTAAAATATAAAAATAAAAAATAAAGACAAGAGTGTGTCAAGATAACCTCCCCCTCTACCCCTCCCCCTCCAGCTCATTCTCCTTCACCCCACCAACACCACCTCCTACTCCACCCATCCCTCCCTCTCCTCCCCTCCGTCTCCACCCCTCCCCCTCCAGCCCCTCATCTTCCTCCGACCACTACCTTTTCTGCCCCTCTTCTGATACCCTCTTTGTTGTATGGTGCGTTGCTCACCCCCATAGTCAGGGTATGAAGTTTGAGCAAAGTTCTAACACTACAGACATATGTTATCACCGTAAAGATCCTCTCCGAAGGATTATTGAACTTAGCCATTGTCGAAGTCTTTGATTCAGGGACATGAAACTATGATTTTTACGTGTGTTAAGAAGTGTATTTTATGAGTATCGTTGTGAAAATCGAGATATTCAGAAAGATAATAAAAACTCCCTAGGGTTTAAGTTTATTTGACATATATAGTGGTTAGTATTTTTCTAACATTTTTATTTATTAATGTTAATAATATTTAACAACTGAGTTGATTTTATTTAGTTTAGAGTTGGTGTGAATTTATTAAAAATAGAGGGAGTTTGAGATAGTTACAAGAGAATATTTGCAAATTTCAACTCCTTATTTTTCAACTGTTGTTCTGAAATAATTTTTGAACTTATTTACAGGACTAGAATACATCATTAGCTCATCTTTGTTCATATATTATTTTACTAATTTATTAAATTGAGGGGTATGTATTTGATGTTTTGTTTATGGATTCAAACTAAAATTAAGATATAAAGTTAATGAATTATATATTCATCAACACGGGAAGTGGAGGTTGCCTCGATGGAGTTTAGGGCTCCAAAAGCTCGACAATAAACAATGTTGCTACGTTGGATATTAGACATTGCAAAGGATCACACTTGAAGAGAGGGAATCAATCATCGTTACTTGGACCTATATCCTCTTTGTCACAGAGGGTGCAAAGGAGATGGGGATGTTCTCACATATAGCATATGGTGTTTTGTTAGAGTCTTACATGGGTTTAAATTGGAAGAAATTGGGTATGGGTTTGTTAATGATGAGATTAGGGCATATGGGAATGGAGGTGGTTGTGTATGGGAAGATGGAGAGATAGGGATGACGTCTAGGGAGAAGTTGGGTGTAGATGATAGGTGTGGCGATGGTGACTGGTCGAGGACAAATGACAGAGGTTAATGAGGGCTATGGTGTACTATGTGTCTCGGAATAATAACCAAGATGGGAAAGATGCCTCGAAGTTGAGATATAGAATATGAGAATGGAGGCAGTTTGGGTTAGTAGAGGGGTTATAAGTAGGGCAACTGGGTATTAGGTAATCGAGGGGGTGTCTAGATGCGATGATAGAGGTGAGAGCGATGGCGTGGAGATAGGTGGATTCACTATGAATTGAGGGTTGCATCCAGCGGAGAAGAGGTGAGGTTTCGAGGGAGGAGTTGACCAATTGGTCAATGAGGATCAATAATGTAGCGTTGAGATGGAAGGCGATGGGTGAACGAGAAAAAGAGTTAGTTGATGACCCGTTGCTGACTAGGTCAAGGCGGGTACAAGGGCACATACAACAACGAACCGTGTAACATCACATGGCGAGGGCAATACTAGGTCAAAATGCCAAAAAAAAATAAAAGATAAATTTTTAATAATTTATATATGTCCTTCCATTAAAAAAGTAAATAAATAAAACCTGAAGATCGTGAAAAGATCTACATTTTTCATGAAGAAAATAAAACCCAAGGAGGCCATTTATCTATAGATAATTTTTCGGTAGGTATTTTATATGTATAAAACAACTAAATTGCATGGAGTTACACTTAATCTATTGTTTTCGTAAAAGATGCTTACGTATGATATTATGTTATATTAGTATAACACTTAATATATAATCACTATTTTTTTATTTCTAATAAGTAGCTAATAGTATAAATATATATTCATATTTATGTATATGTACAGTAAATGCATTCCCCTTTTCTCTTTTTCTTTGTTTTTTTATTTTTTTTGGATTTTCATTCTTTTAAAGTTAGTTTATATACTTACTTTATTTACAAATGGTGAAGCCTTCTCCCACTATAAGTATGGTCGGCTACATGGATTCTTGCTCAAATTCATGTTGAAAGATTCAATTATTTTTTATTCTGGCTGTCGACTACCTAATGCAATCCCCACAATGGATATTTGAACCATAGTCTTTTGGATGGTAGGCACACTGCACTACCTCTAGGCTATTTAAGTGGATACGAACTTTATTTAAAAATGCAATAAGAAATAACTTAAAACATTTACTTTACTATATAATTATGAGCGTGTATCATGTAGCATGTGCACTCTCTCTTTTCCTTTCTCTTTAATGTCTATTTTGGTGGTTTTATATTTCTAATATTTTTAGTTATTTTAAAATGCAAAACACTTATTCTTATTCATATATGCATGAACAATAAGAATAGCATATAATAACATGAATGCAGGTTTTTTACTATAATTTTCAGCTCAATTTTCAACTCTTAGGTGCATCAAACACGGTTTAAATACATCCATTGAAGATCAAAGCCACCACATTCATTGGATTCATCTTCATATAATGCCACGTGGTCAACTCTTATTACTCATATATTATACATTCTAAGCCGCTGGGTGTTAGCCTCAATCACATGAGTCGAAACTCTTGATGGGCAAATTGCAGTATTGCCCCTCCTCTTTCTTCAAATCGCAACCATTGCACACACGAACATTGCAGAAAAAGTTTGTTAGTTATTTCTAATTACATAAGTGCCCGTGTGCACCATTTGCACCATTTCTTTGCATTTTATTTTATATTTTGCATCTAGAACCATATCTTTCAACATTAATTTGAACCTTAATTTTATCATTTTCAAAATCTATATAATATGTGATGTCTATTAATTATATATATTTTTCGTATTTACTTGGACTTTTATTATTTGTGGTTGATTTATTTAATTAAATTGATCAAATATTGCATATCTTATCCAATTTTACTTGTTGTATTATAGCAAATTAAACCTTGCTTGAAAAATTCCCCCAAAAATGTCATTTGTAGATCTTTATGTTCTTTATCATGTGCCTAAAGATCTTGCAAAAATAATGTCTCTATTCCCTAAAACAATTATTGAGTAAAATTTTTAATTCATAATTAATTCTCTTATTAATATTTTGTCAAAAATTCAATGTGCATGATATTCCCCATTCAATTATCTATCCATTGAAATTCAGAATTGTAGAAGTACCATGTTAAATATTTTTAGGATTTAAATACTCAAAATCACTTTATTTTAATAGAAAATTCATTAAAAATCAGTTTTATTCCAAAAATTATAAAAATATAGTAGATGTATTCATTTAATTATACCTCATGGAAAAATTTTAGCCGTTTCCATTACTATTCGCATCATATTTTGTATAAAAACTCAAAAAACTTCTTCTAATTTTATGCATGCATATCAAATCGAAAACTATATAAAAGTGCATTTCATGTGGATTTTAGTATCCATGATCTAGGAATAATATGTGTTATTTTCTAGATATTTAAGAAGTTAAAGGTTGCGTAAATAACCTAGTTTTGTCTCCCCATTTGTATCTCCTTCAGTTTAAAACTCCCGAAAAATTCTTCGGATAGTATATATTATTATGAGTCCAATTAGACTGAGTTTAGCGCCAGCGCCCTCGGACTTTCTGCGAGGTTTAGGATTATAATCTGATGATGGGACTGATGAAAGGGGACGCGGAGCTACTATCTGAGGAATCCCGAGCAGTTCAAAATTATTTTTATCCCATTTTGCATTGTGTTTTGAGCATTGAAGTAACTTTGTAAAATTACCTTTATCGGCATATATCTTAGTTTTTAAAAGACATTCTGCACCATATCATGATTTAGCATTTGCATTGTATTCCTCGTATAAAAAACCTGAAACATACCGTTATGTGAACCTAGATTTCTTTATCTTGTGGAGTGCGATTAAAATCACATATTTACCTTTGGGATAATTACACCCATAACCCTAAGTAACTTCATAATTACATTCATAACCCCAAATAATCGTGAATTACCAATAGAACCCTGAATAGTACTTAACTCTTACCCCTATAACCCTGTGTTAACTTTCATATAATTTTCCGTTAACGATGACAGCATCCGTCAATTTTTTTTATTGTTTACCCTTTATACTTCAGTTATTTACAAGTAATGACATTCTCTTCTTCCTCGAGAAAGACAGCATCCCCCATGCTAACCTCCTCCTCACCTTCATGTACCAGCACCTCGTCCTCTCTTCCTCCGACCTCCTCTCCCTCTTCTTCCTCCAAGGACTATCCGTCGAAGTGGCCCCTCCACTGCTCATGTTTCCCCGTGCAAGCCCTGATCGAGGCCCAAGTCCCCTGACCGCGAGTCCACGCCCCCCTCCCGCCCCAACCTGCAGGCTCCCATTTCCCGATGCCGCCCCCTGCGTAGAGGCTTCCGTTTCCTGCCCCCTCTTCCCCCGCTCTCGTTCCCCTCGCGTAGAGCCCCCTGCGCAAAGCCCACCCCCCTACCCCCTCTCCTCCCGCTCCTGTTCCCCCAGCACAGAGGCCCCCGTCTGACCTCCCTCCCCTTACGGCTCTTGCCGCCAAGTCCTCTCCCCCCCGCTCCCGTTCCCCTCAGGCAGAGCCCCCCTGCGCAAAGGTCCCCTTCCCCCTCTCCCCCCGCTCCCGTTCCCTCGCACAGAGGCCCCCGTCTCACCCTCCCCCTCCCCCCGTGGAAGCCCCCTGCAGCTCCTGCCTGCTGCAAAGTCCTCTCCCCCCCTCCCGTCTCCCCGCGCAGAGCTCCCCCGGCCCACGTAGAGGCCCCTGTCCCCTCCCCTCGCTCCCGTTCCCCTGCTCAGAGGTCCCCGTCCCTGCTGCTGTCAAAGGCACCCCCGATGAGCCGCTTCCCCTACCCGTGCAGAGGCCCCTGCCGCCGCTGCTGTCGATCGAAAGCATCCCCGAAGTCCTCTCTCCCCGATCCCGTTTCCCTGCGATGAGACCCCCCCTGCCCGCGCAGAGGCCCCGTCCCATCCCCTCGCCCCCGTTTCCCCGCGTAGAGGCCCAGCACCCCCGACGAGCCATTCGTCCCCTTCCTCTGCGCTGAACCAACTGCGGCGAAGTCCCTGCAAACTCCCTCCACCCCCGTGTTGTCGAAAGCATGAGGTCCTGGACGTGATATTTTTTCTTTTGATTGATCCCAGCCGTTAGATCATGACCTAGTTAGATTAACTCATTCATCTACTTGAGTTAACGAACTAAACTGACGGAGGGTTATAGGTGTAAAATGAAGGGTTATTTGGGGTCTTGGATGTAATTCACGATTATGTAGGGTTATGAATGTTATTGCGAAATTACTCAGGGTTATGGGTGTAATTATCCCTTTACCTTGGGATTTCGTGTCCGACCTTGGGCTTGCGCAAGTAAAGTGTAAATATCATAACATTTAATTTCACAATATTATGTAGTAGTTGAATTGTACATGAGATCTGAACAACAAAAATAACTCTACACTCATAAATTGTACTTAGTCTCTTCAAGATGATTCATCCTGCTGGTACTATAGTCCATCTTATCAACAATGTTAGCTTTAATACCATTTATTTGGAAGTGATTCCTCATAGGAATTGGATTGTAAAAAACATAAGTTGATAAGTAGATCCTACACTGTATGTCAAACCAAATCATAAATAAAATACAACCACAAAAATATAAAATCATAGATGAAAAAGGATCTTTAGTATGAAAATGTCCAATACAAAGCTAAACAGTTCTGGGTTGATAATATCCAAATGTCCAATACGAAGCACTATAATGAATCAGTCTTCCATGAAGGGCTTGCACATGGTGGACCCTCTATATGGTGCTAGAAACTACAAAGCAATGGAGAAAGTAGAGAGGGGAAATATCACCAACTCGGTTAACGTTGCTTCTAAACTGTGGGAAGAGATGCCACATAATAACAACTCTAAAGACGGCTCCTCGAAACTTCTGTTGTAGTACTCATGAATATTCTTTCTTCTCCCTCAGATTTCTTTCTTATTCGATGGGAGCTCACGAGAACTTTGTGTTGGCATGCACCTTTGATCTTTATTTATAATCTATAGAGAGCCTTGTGCATCCATCAAAAATCTCATTTATGTGAATTAGGAGAATCTCACTAATCAATTAAAGTAAGAATCAGTGATTCATTGAATTCATAAGTTTTTATCAGTTATGCCCCTCCGAGATATTGCAATATCAGTTATGCCATTATCTTTTTGGGAATATCAGTTGTGCCCCCAACTTCTAGCCATTCTATTAGTTGTGTCCCTCCTTTAGTTTAACCGTCAATGAGTTGACTTAACCATGATTTTTTCAAACAATGGTGCAGTTAAGAGGGGTATAATTGTCCAGACATCTTCTTCATCTTATTCCTCCTTCATCTGTTCTTCTTCCTTCCTTTCTCTTCATAATTTCTCTCTCTTAGTTACACCTTCATACATCCATCGAATCTCTAAAATTTTTGTATTTTCACGGGTATATCACTCATTAAGGATCAAACAGTGAATTTTATTGATTTTTTGGTGAGTTTTTGTGAATCAATTAGTCAAAAATTTATCTTAACTTAACTGAAACTGGTGGTCGGTGGAGGAAAAGAGGGGTAGGATGGGGAGGATAGGCGGGAAGAGGGATGCATGGGTGAGGGGAGGCACATGGGGCGGGGGCGACGTAGGGGCAGGGGGCGACTTGGGGGCAGGGGCGACAGGGATAGGGGGATGCATAGGGGGAGGGGGAGGCGGAAGACAAGGGAAGGGGGAGGCGTAGGGGACGGGGGCGACATGGTCAGGGGGAGGCGCAGAGGGAGGGGGAGGCGGGGAGGCGCCAAGGGCCTCCATGGAGTTGGTGAGGAGCAGCTATCGTGTCCTGTACACGATCTTGCAGAAGCGGAAGAACAGTGCAGCGATCTCCTGCATCCTGGAGCTTCTGTATTGTAAATCGCGAGATGGGTCGTCGGGCGGAGGATAGAGGATTGTGAAAGAGGCGAGATCCGAGGCGGGTTTTGTGGGTTTGAGCTCGAGGAGCTGGTCAGCTACCTCCATGGCGTATTCGAGGGCATTGAGCTGGTGGGGGGACAGGGAGGTTGTGGGAGTGGAGGAAGGAGTAGAGGGAGGAGAGAGATCCGTGGTGGAGGACAGAACCGTGGTGGAGTAGCAGGATCGAGTCGATGGTGTCGAGGATCTTGAAGCTCGGCCGGTGGATGGTGAGGGACGGAGGCGGGGAGGCACGTGGGCGGAGCAAGAGGTTTGGGGGAGGCTGCAGGAGAGCTCAAGGCGGAGGAGGGAGGAGCTGTGGAGGAGGAAGAGAAGGGATGAAGAGGAAGAAGATGGGAGAGGAGGAAGAGAAGGGATGAAGAATACGGGGGAGGAGGAGGAAGAGGATGCATGAGACTTTTCAATCTTTTTTTTAATTTAATTTCATCTGTGTCTAGGGCTGTCAAAAAATTCTCAGGTTCAACATTCGCTCATATTCAGCTCGCCAAAAGTTCAATTCAAATTCGATTCGAAAATAAACGAATCGAGCCTGAACACGAGTTTGGGTTCGATTAAATAAACAAACCGAACCTCGAAAACATAGGTTCGCTCAGGTTCGGTTCGTTAAAAGTTCGATTATATACACGTATACATACATAAAAGTATATATGCATGCATATTGTATATGAGTTTAATGGGGCTGCCCCTTGCGGGCAGCCAACATGACTGCCCCCGCGTCGTTTTTCGGTACTTTTTTTATTTTTTTTGAAAAATATCGCCATGTATATTCATCCCTATATCCCTCCTATATGCCATTCGAATTTCGTCAGAAACATAGACTTCTACGGCCTCTATCGAGACAATCAATTTTAACGGTAACATGATTTTTTAAATCGACACCATCTCGATGGAGGCCGTAGGAGTCTCTATTTCTGACGAAATTCAAATGGCATATAGGAGGGATATAGGGATGAATATACATGCGATATTTTTCAAAAAAAATAAAAAAACACCGAAAACGACGCGGGGGCAGCCATTGTTGGCTGCCCGCAAGGGGCAGCCCCATTAAACTCATTGTATATATATAAAAGGAAAAGAATTTCTATCATAACATAAGGGTTATTCCCTTATTTTCGCAAACCATCCGGTCATCCACTCCCTAAGTCCCTAATCCTCATTTCCGAAACACCCACAAAACCCTCCCTTGCATGCTACGATGCTGCCCTATTCTTATACGAATCTTTAACAAGACGAACCGAACCTTTACGAATCTTATCCTAGCCGAACCGAATTTGATTATAGTTTTCACTTTATCAAGCCGAACCGACCCCGAGCCTGAAAGTATGCTAAATGAACCGAACCGAGCCTAGGTTGGTTTGCTCAGGTTCGGCTCGTTTACACCACTATTTGTGTCCTTGAAGTTAACGTCCATTTGTGTTGGTTATGGACGGTCACTAATCCGAGGGGCACAAGTGATAGATTGGCAAGAAGTCAGGAGCACAAGTGATATTCCTAAAAAGATAAGGACATAATTGATATTACAATATCTCAGAGGGGCACAACTGATGAAAACCCTAAATTCATTAATCAATCTCCAATTCAATGATTGTTAATCAAATATTTGAACGTTGACCGCTCAAATCTCAAATAGGACGATGATTCTAAACCACGATAGATTTCCATATGGAGTGGACTTTATTTAACAAATAAATTATTATAACATTCGGTGGCATGTAGCATCTCGAATTGTTTTTACTATTCTAGTTACATTAATCATATTAGAGGAAGCGGACAAAGGACGAAATAGTGAAAGGGGAAAATACACAATTAAATCCAATTTGCTTAGTTTTGAAGAGTAGAAGATCATTGAGATTTTTCTATTTTCATCCAACCCTGAAAAAATCAATAATTTTCTTAAGGACAATAACAACAAACATTTCGGTTAGATTTTTTATCCTCTGATGAAGGATTTGCGTCAAGAGAACTGGCTACATAATTTGCAACCAACCAATTTTTTTAGTAGAACATTTTGATGTGCTTTAAAGGGTATATATGGGGACTTTTTTTTGACGATCTTACATCTTGTTCAAAAGTCGAGGGGATAAAAGTAAATCCCCAAGGGTTTTTATGTGAGAATTACAGGCTTACGAGGGTTGAGAGAAATGATCCAAGTACTAAGGAGAATGTATGCAAATATCCCTTTATTTTTCGTTTTATTTGAAGGTGAAATAGACAGCAATTTGAGACTAATCCACACAACCACACGGTCCCTCCCTATCGTTGAAGTCGGAGTTGCTGTTCGTGGTGCCTCGGAGAATCACTTCCAGAGTCGGGAGAAGAATGTGGCTCTTCGGCAGGAAGGGGGCTTCAGGGTTCTCTTGGTCCTCCACGGCCCTGCAAGTAACGGAGGGCATAGATGGCACTGGCCTCACTGCTGTTGTTACAGGTTTCCTTTACTCGTCCTTCATCCGTTGGTTGCCTGCTCCTCTTTTGTGTCAATTCGCAAGTTATGTCTATTACATTCCTTGGTGTGAGAGAATCGTCTTTAATTCTTTTCCTGGATGCTGCCAATGGACAATGGTCAGAGATACCTTCGCAAATTTATGGGCACTTATAGCATAAATGTAAATGGAGTTTTTTTTAAAGAAAATCTATATGGCGTTGATTACTTGATTGCACTGGAAGCACCAATAGTTACAGGAATTTCCAGCCTTATTGAACATTAGCCATGTCGAACAATTATCTTTACAAACAAAGTTTGGAAGTTATTTAGTTGCAGCGTGGTAATACCAATTCTTCCTCTGAAGATATTGATGACATTGTGAAGCGGGCGCCTAGTTTCTAATTACCTTGGTTAAGTACGATCAGCCTGGATGATCCTGGGTGTAATCACCCTAATTAAGGACTAATATATCCTTAAAATCATGTTTAAGGGTTTTACTCCTAATTAGTATATGAATAACCATTGTCTCATCAGTTTGTTACATGCTTTGTTTCCTTATTCCCAAGTCAATGGTACTCGTTCTTGGTTTCATAGCTTGCGTTCTTAAACAAGCCAAATGATTGACCGTACAAAATTCTATTAAGGTGGGTTATAAGAGCCTGACATCGCTTTCATACTAAGATTTCCCAACTCAAGAAGAATAATTATCTGGGTCATTATTCAATTTACAATTTTTTAATTGATGTCTCGAAAGGTTTGGGTTCTCTGCTCCATCCGGCATGAATACGAGCTATTTGTTATTTTAATGCTTTCTTTCAGAGTCCCTTTCATTTCATGTACTTTTCGTCATGGTTTGACACACAGAATATGATACCTTGTATACTTTGCATAAATTTGAGCTCTGCGATACTGATTTCATAAAAGTTTCCAGGTCTTTCAGCAATTATAGTTCCATCATTTTAGAGCCTTTTCATATTCAGAATTTCTCGATAGCATAGGCGACTCTGATTAGTATCCGAGTGGACTATCACCCACAAATTGATCTCAGCCGCATCATTCTCATAAAAATTTTGCAAAATAATTGTCCTTTTCTTAACATCTTCACCTTTCACTCCCTTGCCTTTGGACTAATATATTACTTTGTCCCATAAAGACAATCTTCTAAAAGTGCTTCCAAACGTCTGCCTTTGGTTTACAAAGTGTCTTTGTTTTCATTTTTTTTGAAGTCATTGTCTTTTTATAGCAAGCTTTGTCTTGAAGAAGACAGCCTTTTGCACTAACTTTTTCTTCTACGCCATTGCTTCATCTTATTGAATAACACTTCTATGTCTATAAATCTAATCCTGGTTGCCTAGTATACCCTCTACTTTGGCATTTTTGATATGATCCTGCCATTGTGCAATTATCAGCCGGCTAGACTGAATAGTCGGTCCTGTTGGAAGAAAATGAGAAGATGTTTATTCCAAGGAACCCTATGCTCTCTTATATAGAGAAAGCCTATGGGTAAATTACATAAGATGGAATAAGGAAAATAAACATAACAAAGGGATACATAAACTATAGAAATATCTCCACACTCCCCCTCAAGATGGAGCATAGATGTCAATCATGCTCAGCTTGGAAGAACATTTCTGAAATGGTCCTCTGAGTAATGGTTTGGTAAAGATATCTGCAGTCTGCTCTCCTGAACTAACACAGGAAGTAGAAATCAAGCCTTTTTGAATCATATCTCTGGTATAGTGGCAATCTACTTCAATATGTTTTGTTCTTTCATGAAACACAGGATTATTATCAATAAATAATGCCACTTGATTGTCACATTCTAACTGCATGGGTAGAGGTACATCTATATGCAGATCTTCTAATACAGCTCGAACCCACATCATCTCTGTACTTGCATGTGCCATGGCCCTGTACTCAGATTCAACACTAGATCTAGCCACCACTGTCTGTTTCTTGCTTTCCAAGAAACCAAAGAACTGCCAACAAACACAGCAAAACCTGATATAGACTTCCGATCATTAGGGCATCCTGCATAATCTGCATCATCACATGCAGAAATAAAGATATTTGTTTCTTTCCTGAAAAAAGTCCTGCACCTGGAGACGACTTTAGATATCTCAATATCATGTATATGGCATCCATGTGTACTTGTCTGGGCTGTTCCATGAACTGACTCACTCGACTCACTGCAAATGCGATGTCAGGTCTAGTGATAGTTATATAGAGAAGCTTTCCCACCATTTCTCTATATCTTCTCCTGTCAGCCTCGTCTGTATCATTTTCATATAATTTCATGCTAGAATCCATGGGAGTAGTCGAGGGTCGACAACCGATCATGCCTGTCTCAACAAGCATGTATGTAATATACTTCCTTTGGGTCATCACAAGACCCTATGCATTCCTAGCAAATTCCAACCCCAGAAAATATCGTAGGGTACCAAGATCCTTAGTCATAAACCGGTGGCCTAGAAATTCTTTTACCATCTTTATCCCCTGCATATCATCTCCCGTAACAAGTATATCATCAATATATACCATGATAACAACAATACATCTGGGAGTCTTCTGAACAAATAAAGAATGATCAGCATTCGATCTTTTGAATCCTTGCTTCTGAATTAGGCTGGAAAGCTTCTAAAACCACGCCCGCGGGCTCTGTTTGAGACCATACATGGCCTTGTGAAGTCTACACACCATCTGACACTCCCCCTCAGGAGCAAACCCCGGAGGCTGTTGCATGTAGACTTCTTCCTGCAGATCCCCATATAAAAATGCATTCTTAACATCAAGCTGAAACAATAGTCAATCACGTACCACAACAACGGAGAGAAGGACACGTAAAGTGGAATGACGTGCAACCGGAGAGAAGGTGTCCATATAATCTACGCCATAGGTTTGAGTGAACCCACGTGCCACTAGCCTTGCTTTGTAACGTCAAGGCTACCATCTGCATGATATTTGACGGTAAATACCCATTCAACTGACCACAGAAGCTCCTGAGGGAGCAACGACCAAGCTCCATGTACCGCGAGCTCACTGATCAACCATTTCCTCTTCCATGGCTGAACGACAACAACTCTCCTTCAATGCGTCCTGATAATTCCGTGGTATTTCCACAGTAGATAAGGCCACAACAAACCTCTGAAAATCACCGGTGAGGCGATGGAATGAAACATGTGAACCAAATGGATAGGACGCACAAGTCCGCTTCTATTTCCGTAAAGCAATGGGTACATCCGAATCTTCAGCACTATTCGTCGGTATGCTATTCTCCTGCAAAGATCCTTGCACTTGTACATTTTCAACCCCATCGTTAGTAGTATCACCTGGACAAACCTGGGGCATAGTGGATGAAGGACCACTTCCATGAGTAGGGACCGAACGACGAGTATAAAATTTCGGTAAAGGAGGCACTGGTGGTTGTGGAGGAGGTGGTGGTGGTAATGGTGGTGGTGCAGTAGGAGTTGGTATGGGAACCGACGGACACAGAGGAGGAGGTAGCACATAAACCTCATCATCAGTAGTAGAGGAAGTCAACCTGTCACTTGTAGGTGAGAAATACATTACAGACTCAAAGAAGGTGACATCGGCACTGACATAATATTTCATGTTCACAGGGTCATAGCATCTGTAACCCTTATGAGTACGAGAGTACCCAACAAATACACACTTGACAGCCCTAGGTGAGAGCTTGTCAAGTCCTGGAGAAAGCTGATGAACGAAAGCAACAGAGCTAAAGACACGAGGAGTTAGGGAGAACAATTCCTTGTCAGGAAAGACAACAGAAAGAGGAACTTTCTCACCTAAGACAAAAGATGGCATACGACACTCCAGATAACACGCCATAAGCACAGCATCACCCCAAAAAGATATGGGAGCACAACTATGTATGAGTAAAGTCCGAGTGATATCAAGAAGATGACGATGTTTTCTCTCAACAACACCATTTTGTTGAGACGTGTAAGCACAAGTCGTTTGATGGATAGTGCCACGAGACAAGAAGAATTGTGAAAGAGCACGAGTGCAAAACTCCAAGGCATTATCCCGTACGCACAATTTTCACAGTAGACAAAAAACATTCTGAACTTCATTGATAAGTTTTATGATTACATCCCCTGCTTCAGATTTATTCTTTAAGAAAAACATCCATGAAAATCAAGAGAAATCATCAACCATGACTGGGTAGAACCTGTGTCCCTGGTGATCAGGAACACGACTCGGACCCCAAACGTCAACATGCAATAACTCAAAAGGGGAGCTACTGCTCTGAGACTGACGACTAGGGAAAGTAGATATGTGATGCTTTCCCAACTGACACACTTCACACTGAAAAGAAGAATTCGGAGAAATCTAGGGCAAGATATGACGCAGCTTCTGAAGAGGGAGGTGACCAAATCGTAGATGCCAAGTAAAGGGAGAGACTGTTCCACTGGACTGAGATGAGACACCAGCATAAGGAGTTCGGACCAAGCGGTAAAGACCATCCTGCTGACAGCCACAACCAATCACCCTGCCCGTAAGAATGTCCTGAAAAATAAGAGACGATGGGTCAAAAATAGCACGACAGTGCAAACCCTTTGTAATCTGACTGATAGATAGTAAGTTCATTGGAAAATCTGGAGCATGCAAGACATTCTGTAGACGCATAGAGGTGTTAAAGTGATCTCCCCCTGTCCAATGATGGGGGAATGGGTCTCATCTGCAATCACAACATATCTCCCTGGCGGAACCTCCCTGTACGATGTAAGTTTATCTTTGTCTCAACAAAGATGATATGTCGCACCAGAGTCCATAATCCAGTCTGAAACTTCAGAACTATGCCTGAAGTAAAAGCATAAGCACTACATGATGTGCTCACAGGGGCTGATGTACTGGCAGAAGCTGAAGCTGCTATTTCTGAGTGACTTCCTGGAGAGTCAGTAGAGGCAGGAGGCATTATATCTCGGAGTCTAGCAACAAGATCCTCAAACCGTTGGTCTGAAGTAGATGGCTGTGGAGACGCATCGTGCTCGGCTACACGGGCCGATGCAGGAAAACCATGCTTAGAATATCATGTATCCTCCGTATGACCAGTGCGATGACAAAAGGTGCAGTGATGACGAAAGCGGCCACCTCGACCACGAGGTTCACGGCCATGGAAAGAAAAAGAGACTCCTCTGCCTCTAGAAGCTGCCATCGCCGAAGGGGGTGGAGTAGTAGCAGTAGACGAGCCTGTAATTCTGCTAAGCCTTCTATACACTTCCTCCATTGGAGGAATAGTAACATCTGCAAGGATCTGCGAGCGGGCCGTATCATACTCCGGATCAAGAGCTGCTAGTAAGACCCCCACCATTGTTGCATTTCGGAACGTCTTCTGTTGCTCAGGAGTCGCCGTAAGGGGAATGATGCTGTATAGTTTCTCAAACATTCCCCGCAAGGATGTATATAACGAATGCAGAGCACGACCATTCTGCTTGACCATAAATATATCATGCTACAGTTGGAGAATCTTGGTCTCATTTCTCATATGCGAGTATGTTGCGGCAAGGATCTCCCACATTGCCTTAGCAGTGGGCTGATGGAGTACACTATTAGCAATCTCCATCATCAGTGTGCCTGAAAGCCAAACTTTGGCATACGAATCATCAGCCTCCCAGAAGGCATAAACCCCAGTCTTCTCTGCCGGCTCATCTTCGGTAAGAATATGCTTCTTACCATTTGACTTCATGAGGCTCATGAACTGCATCACCCAGAGCTTGTAATTCGTCTTATCCATCTTGACTATGGGCGCCGGACCTTTGAAAGCGCCTATTGAGGGCATGTCAACTTTGTTTTCTGATATTGATGCCGGAGACGGAGAACTAGGGTTTGTAGACTAAGAAACAATATCTACTTAAACATCAAGAATTTGGGTGCATATGTAGACCTATGCACTCAAATCCATAGGGAATGAGAGAGAGAAGGGGACGGGAGAGAGGGTGGGGCGTGCAATGGCGACTAGATGGGAGGTGTCGGGGAGGGCGACGTCGAGAGGAAGGTGGCGGGGAGGGTTGGGGGTACGGTGTCGAGAGGAAGGTGGAGGGGGGGGGCGAGAGGAGGGTGGCGGGGGGAAGGGCGGCGCCGACGAGAGGAAGAGGAGAGGGCGTCTAGGGTTTAGGGTGGTGGCTCTGATACCATGTTGGAAGAAAATGAGAAGATGTTTATTCCAAGGAACCCTAGGCTCTCTTTGGGTAAATTACATAAGATGGAACAAGGAAAATAAACATAACAAAGGGATATATAAACTATAGAATTATCTCCACAAATCCAACTATGAGGTGTGGTGGCCCGTGGGGTAACCGACCAAATAATCAATATTCAATCAATATTCGGTCCGCCGAATAGTCGGTCTGACTATTCGACCAACTCACTGACCCTTGGTTGACTATTTAATAAAAATAATCTTTTTATTTTATAGTTTTTGTTTTTCATGGGTTCTGATTTATCCTATTATCGCTAAAAATATCAAAGCTTCGTCTCAGTTTCCCGTTATTTTTTTTAAATGGCTTGAACTACCATGACAGACTCAACTTTTCTATTCTAGAAGAAAGGAACATACAATTAAAAAATCAATAAAAATTGCCATTAGCTAATTATTATGATGCAAGTTCCTAACTAGTATTCCTAGAAAACATAATTCTACAGATATGGTAACATCTATTTTAATTCCTTGGATAATGTAGTTATATCGCATCTTTAAATTACGCTATGTATAACACATTTAAAAAACATGTCAATAGTGTTATTTATAAATATGTTAGGACTTAAAGAAAATGGAGATTGTATATCACATTTATGAAATGCGTTATCAAAGATGAACACTTTTGATATCACATTTCATAAATGCATTATTCATAGGGCATTTGGAACTTCAAAAAAGTGGTATATATAACGCATTCACAAAATGCGACATTCATAGCGCATTTTGAAGATGCGATATAGCTACAATATCCAGGGAATTAAAATATATGGTACCATATCTGGGGAATTATATTTTCTAAGACACTAGTTAGGAACTTGCCTTTAATTATTACATTATAACTAAATTTTTCGTTATTGTTATAATGTAATAATTAAAAACACAATTCAAATTTTCTTATCCTAATTCCAATATCACAATTCAAACCCACTTAATGATCCAGTGGTAGTACAGTGTGTCTACCACACAAAAGACCAGGGTTCAAATCCCACTCTTGCAAGGGTTGCGTTAGGTAGTCGACGGCCAGCGTAAAAAATAGTCGAATCTTTCAACATGGATTTGAGCAAGAATCCGTGTAGCCGACCCTACTTATAGTGGGAGGAGGCTTAGTACATTTTTTTTATTAATTCCAATATCCCATTTAATTATCTCCTATGATTTCGTGGGAAGACTACCTTAGACCCGCATTTCTACTCTCCCAAATTTGATTTTAGATCCGCTCGATGCGATGTTGAAGATCATTTTTTTAAAGAATGATTCATTGCCGCTGCTTTTGGTATTAAACCAACCAATTTGTGCGTCTTGATTTGCCTAAATATATAAGAATATATGTCGAGATATATTTTATATTTATGCACCTTTTATACATCTTTATATTTTTCTGTCTACTCTATGTAATTTGCTCATAGACCTCTCCCTATATAAGAGAGCCTAGGGCTCAAGGAATAATCATCTCTTTCATTTTTCCCAACATGGTATCGGAGTGGCGGTCCTAGACCAGAGCTCTAAAACCCTAACCCTAAGCCCCACCTCACGCATGCCCCTCTCCTCTCTCCTCCATGCAGGCCGCCGCCCGACCTCGCCACGTATGCCGCCGTCTGGGCATGCAGCCCTCCCTCCCCACGGGCAGCGTCGCTGCTCTTTCCACGTGGGCTGCGCCGCTGCTGCTTCTTATACGCGGGCACCGCCGCTGCCCCTTCTAAGCGGGCTGCATCGCCGCCTGTCCCCACCACCTTCCTAGCGGGCATCGCCACCTTCCTCTAGAAGCACCGTCGTCAAACCCTCCTTGATGAGATTGGTTGCATGAGTCTACATATGCAATCATATCTCTCTATGTCAGTGTAGACAAGCCCTTCTCTAATCTTCAATCTTTTCGAGCCGTCATGTCAGAAAACAAGGTCGATATTCCCTCCATAGGTACTTTCAGAGGTCCCGCGCCTATAGTAAAGATGGATGGGTCAAACTATGAACTGTGGGCTATGCAGTTCCTGAGCATGCTGAAGTTTACAGGTAAGAAACACATTCTTACCGAGGAAGAGCCGACTGAGAAGACTGGGGTTAACACCTCATGGGAGGTGGATGATGCATTTGCCAAGGTTTGGCTTGCAGGTACATTGGCAATAGAGATTACCAATGATATACTCCATCAGCCCGCAACCAAGGCGATGTGGGATATTCTTGTTGCTACTTATTCACAGGAAAAGAATGAGACAAAGATTTTGCAACTCCAGCATGATATTTTTACTATCAAGCAGAATAGATGCTCTCTTCACTCTCTATATACATCCTTGCATAGGATGTTCGAGAAGCTCTATAGCTTCATGCCTCTTACATCTACCCCTGAGTAGCAGAAAACTTATCGAAATGCCATCATGGTTGGTGTGTTCCTAGCAACCCTTGATCCTGAGTACGAGGCGGCCCGTTCCTAGATTTTGACAGACTCTTCTTTTCAGCCTATTGAGGAAGCCTTCCGTAGGCTCAGTCGGATCACTGTTCCATCTTCCACTACCAGTCAGACTCCTTCAGCGATGGCGGCCTCCCGAGGTTGAGGATGGTCTTCTCAGTTTCGTGGACGAGGACCTCACGGCAGAAGAGGTCGTGTTCGTCCATCCTGCACCTTTTGCCATTATCCTGGACATACTGAAGATACATGCTACTCTAAGCATGGATTTCCTGCATCTGCTCGAGTGGCTGAGCAGATTGAGCCTCCGGCTGCTTCCTCTATGAATCAACGGTTTGATGATCTTGTAGCACGATTGAGGAGCATTATACCTCCAGCCAGTCCCGCCATGTGTTCCTCGGCCTCTAGGAGTCACTCCGATGTGGCTGCTTCAGCCTCCTCCAGTACTTCAGGTAGTACTCATGCACTCACTACCAGTTGTGGATCCGATGTAGTAGAATGGATTATGGATTCCTGTGTCACACATCACTTGTGTGGAGACATGGATCAACTTACAACATACTGACAGGCTCCTTCAAGACGTACTGTGGTTATTACAGATGGGACTTATTCCCCAATCACTGGACATGGTGAGATTAGTTTGATACCCTCCATGCATTTACAGAATGTATTGCATGCACCTGACTTCTCTATGAACTTGTTATCTATTAGTCAGATTACAAAGGATTTATATTGTCGAGCTATTTTTGACCCATCTTCACCTGTATTTCAGGACATCCTTACGGGCAAAGTGATTGGGCGTGGCCGTGAGCAAAGTGGCATCTACTGCTTAACCTGAACTCCGTATGCTGGCATTTCTTCTCTTTCTGCTGCTGGACCTGTCTCACCCTTCATGTGGCACCTGCACTTTGGTCATCTCCCGCTCCAGAAAATGTGTCATGTTCTGCCTCAGATCCCTCCTCACTCGTCCTTTCAATGTGAGGCTTGTCAGTTGGGAAAGCATCATCGGTCTGCATTTCCCAGTCGTCAGAGTCGGAGCAGTAGCTCTATTTTTGACTTGTTTCATATAGATATTTGGGGTCCCAATCATGTACCTGATCATCAGGGATACATGTTTTATCTTGTTGCAATGGATGATTTCTCTTATCTGTTTTGGGTCTGTTAGAAAATAGGAAGCGGAAGCGGAATCAGAAATAAAGATAAAGAACTTGAAGAACAAATATTTTAACTTGGAACCCTACTCCCTAAGGAGTGGGATGAAACCACGGGAGAAGCCCTCAAAGGGGCGGATATTCTATTGCTTTTCTCTCAATGGATACAGGAGGTCTGGGGCTTCTTATATAGCCTCCATAGAGCCTCCAAGTCCCACCACTGGTAGATGTGGGACTAAACATATGAATGGGGTAAATGGATCCTGGAGAGATCCATTTACCCATCTCCCATACATGTGACACATATAATAAATACTCCAACACCCCCCTCAAGCTGGAGCATGCAATGCTCAGCTTGGACAAACAGAAAGAAACTCAACTCATGCTACAGGATACTACGGACAATATCAACCCAACACGCACAACTGCTGCTGTCGAGGACGTTGCTTCTCATGTCGTGCAGGTGAGGAGGACGAATGGGCTGGAGTGTGAGTCTGTTGAATCTCCTCGTCGAAGAGCATGTGCTCTGAACTGTGCCTGTCAGAGTCACTACAACTGAAATGAGTCTCCTCGTTGGAGTACCCTGGCTCGCCACAATAATGTGGACAACTGCTCCATCTCTGAAAAAGGGCCAAACTGAAAAGGTCGTGGAAGTGCAATCCTTGTCGGAGTCCACGGTCGCTGGAGAATGGAGTCTAAAAGAAGTCTCCTCATCGGAGAACTGGGTCTTTCCCATCTGGCACAGAAAATGGTACACTACTCTGGAGTACCTATGATACCACATGAAAACCCTTGCCCTCAATGCCATAGGGAATAATCCTCTACTATGGAGTCCCTATGGCTTACATGAAAACTCTGACCGACAAAACAAGAAGAATGATGGGGACCACGAAACTGAAGATTACGTACATGTGCGTCTTGAACTGCAGACTCGGAAACTGACGTCGAGTCTGAACAACTGATCATATGTAGAGTCTGGAAAATTTGAAAGGTCTGGAGTATGTATCTGGAGAATCTGACCTCCGAATCTGAACAAGACCTGTGACTCTACATATATTCCCTCTTTCTCCATACTTGTCGGAAAACATGGATGTCGACCAAGTTGGGAGAAGACAAGACAAAGATGGGGAGAAAACTAAATAAGCCGATCACAACTTTTTCGGCTTCTCAATCATTATCAATTTTTTAAAATCATTTTTTAAGCCGTTTCATTTTTTTCCGACTTCTCTCTCTTTTTTTCAGCTATTTCCATTTTTTAAACATTTTTCAAGCCGTTAATTTAATAATTTTTTCGGCTTTTCCAGCTGCGTACGGCTTTTTATTGTACGCGTCTCTTTTTTTCTCTTCCCTTTTTTTTGGCAAATAATATGCGGTCCAATTGGACCCAATCATACCTCATCCCAATTGAGCTTACAAAACACAGTTCCTCCCCCCCTTTTTTTTATAATCGAGCACCTTAGGGTTCCCACTTGGGAAACCCTTCGAATGCCGCCCTCCGTTGCTTGGGATCGTGCGTCGCCACAGAGAAAGAGATTGGGGCTCCCGCTGGAGCCACTGCACACGCAACTCGATGGGGAGGCCGTCATGCGCCGCTAGAAAGACAGAAGAGGGCGCAAGGGGTGCACCGCCGCCGGGGAGGGATCGTACGGTCGAGGTTTGCGGGGGCGAGGGCGCAACGGGGCAGCGTCTGTGCTGTGGGTGGAGGCGCAGTAGCGCCTGGACTGCGCAAGGAGGATCGGCGACGAGCGTGCGTGGGGCTACGCCCGTCTGCTGCATGCGCCGCCTACGCGTGAGTTGGAGTGTCAGAGCTGCCTGCTGCGTTGGAGCGGGGAAAGAAGATGCTGTCGGGAGGGGCTGCTTCACCGCACGGGAGGGGATTGCGTGCGTTGGCGCGAGAGGAGATTTGGGGAGGACGCCGCCTGCGCTCGGAGATTGAAGGGGAGCAAACGGTCCCACCTCCTGGGCTCCCATATGTCGTGCGTGGCCTCAACATGCCACGCTTGGGGCTTGACTGCGATGGGTATGATGAAGAATCTGCGTGAGGGCGTGAGGGCTGGTTGGGAATCGGTGTGCGACAGGATTCTCCCATGTGCTCCTGGGAGTGCGAGGGGCGATTGGGCTTTGTCCTGCGCCCGGAGGTCTGCTTGGACTTGCGCCGCCTACGCGAGTTGATGAGAGGAGGCTGCACAACACAATCGGGCCGAGTTGCGAACTAGGGTTCCAAGAAACCCTAGAGGCCTGGAAATTGGTGACGATCGTGATCTTCGGATCTTCAAAACTTTGACGATGACATTTGAAATATGCAGAGATTAGGGTTTCAATAGAAACCCTAGAACTTGGACATAACTTAAACAAACACTAATAATCATCTTCAAGAACATATAACTTCAAACACGAATCTCGAAAAAATAAATAACTTAAAATCCTCGAGAATCGACCCGCTCTGATACCATGTTAGAAAAAAGGAAGTGAAGCGGAATCAGAAATAAAGATAAAGAACTTGAAGAACAAAGATTTTAACGTGGAACCCTACTCCCTAAGGAGCGGGATGAAACCATGGGAGAAGCCCTCAAGGGGACGGATATTCTATTGCTTTTTCTCAATCGATACAGGAGGTCTAAGGCTCCTTATATAGGCTCCATAGAGCCTCCAAGTCCCACCACTGGTAGATGTGGGACTAAAAATATAAATGGGGTAAACGGATCCTGGAGAGATCCATTTACCAATCTCCCATACATGTGACGTATATAAGAAATACTCCAACAAGATCTCTTTATTAAGGAATAAATTTGAAGCTAGAGATGTTATCAAAACTTTTCTCACTGAAGTACAAAATGTGTTTTCTTCTTCTGTGAAATTTGTGAGAACTGATTATGCCTTAGAATTCCGTACTCATTCTCTTTCCAATTATTTTCAACCAAAGGTATTATTCATCAGACATCACGTGCCTATACTTCCCAACAAAATGGTGTTGCAGAGAGGAAGCATCGTCATTTGCTTGATGTTACAAGGACTCTTCTCATTTAGAGTCGTACTCCACATTCGTTTTGGGGCGATGCTATCCTTACGACATGCTATCTTATTAATCGCATGCCCTCGTCGGTTTTGGGTGAGAAAATTCCGTTTTCTCTTGCTTTTCCTGGAAAGGAATTGTTCTCACTTACTCCTCGTGTGTTTAGTTCGGTCGCGTTTGTCCACCAATTGTCTCCATGTATTGACAAGCTCTCCTAGGGATAAATGCCATGGAATAAACAACTCGATGTCTTTTCCCAACATAGATAAATGTCATAAAATCAAATGTTAAATTGCGAAACTATTATATATATGTAATATTTAAATATTAACAATAAGAAAATATAAATAGTATTATATTATGAAATTCAAAATCTTTTTCATCACAACAACTACAACTCCCATGGATGCTTGTTTATGGAAATACATACTGTAGATATATATTTATGTATTTGTACTCCATTCTTATTTTCTTATTCTCGTGTCTATCATATGTAATTTACCCATAGTTCTGTCCTCTATATAAGAAAGCCTCGGGTTCACAGGAATAAACAATTCTCTCATTTTTTCCCAACATGGTATCTGAGCGGCGGTCCTAGGTCGGAGCTCTGGTACCCAAAACCCTAACCCTAGCCCCACCGTCCATCCTCATCTTCACCCATGGCCTCGAATTTCAGCGAAATTCAGTTGAATTTCTGTTGAATATCAATATCCAGTCGAAATCGAAATTCGACCGAAATGACCGAAATATGGGGGTCCTAGTACAAAAAATGACCGAAATGACCAAAATTTCGGTCGAAATTCCACCGAAATTCCATCGAAATTCAGTTTTGGTCGATATCGAAATGGTGACCAAAACCGACATTTAAGGCCTTGTCTTCGCCGCGCGTTGGAGCGCCACCCCGCGACCCCTGTCGTGCTGCCTCGCAGCTTCTGCCGTGCCGCCTCGCAACCCCTGCTGCCCCGCGAACCCTGCAACGCCGCCCCATAGCCTCGCGGTGCCCGTGCACGTGCCGCCCCACAGTCCCCGTGCCGCCCTACATCACCTCGCGGCTCCCGACCCCCGTGCGTGTGCCCTATGCGCGTGCCCTGTTCCGCGGCCCCCGGCTCCCGTGTGCGTAGTCTTTGCCGTTCCTCTTCGCGCGCATCTCTCGCATGCAACGCCTCCGTGCGCGGCTCGCCATCTAGTCGCTCCATCGCCGGCGAAGGTCTCTCCGTTTATTTGATGGATTTGGGTGCATAAGTCTACATATGCATTCAAATCCACTTATGTTTGTGTAGACATTCACACCTTAGCCTACAAAACCCCAATTTTCTACATCCGGCAATATGACAGAAAGCAAAATCGATGTACCCTCTACAGGTGCCTTCAGAGGTCCGACGCCTGTTGTTAAAATGGATGGGACAAACTATGAGATCTGAGCAATGCAATTTACGAGTCTTATGAAGTCAAGCGGTAAGAAGCACATTCTTACTGAGGAGGAGCCGACTGAGAGAACTGGGGTCAATGAATCATGGGAGGCCGATGATGCTTATGCCAAGGTTTGGCTTTCAGGAACATTGGCAATAGAGATCGTTAATGATGTATTGCATCAATCCACTGCCAAGGCGACAGCGACATCCTTGCTGCTACTTACTCTCAGGCAAGGAATGAGACAAAGATTCTGCAACTCCAGCATGATATTTTCACTATCAAGCAGAATGGACGGCCTCTTCATTTATTATATACAGCCTTGCATGGAATGTTCGAGAAGCTCCACAATTTCATGCCCCTTACAGGCTTACAGCTACTCTTGAGCAACATAAGACTTATAGCATGGTGGGTGTATTCCTAGCAGCCCTTGACCCTGAATATGAGACTGCTCGCTCTCAGATTCTGGCCGATGCCACTATTCCTCCCATAGAGGAAGCTTTCCGCCGACTCGGTAGGATCACTGTTCCATCCATTCTAGCTAGTCAGATTTCTTCAACAATGGCTGCCTCCTGAGGACGAGGAGGCCCTTCTCAGTTTCGTGGACGTGGACCTCGTGGCAGAGGAGGTCGTATTCATCAGTTATGCACTTATTGCCACCATCCTGGACATACAGAGGATACATGCTATTCCAAGCATGGATTCCCTGCTTCTGCACGAGTAGCTGAACAGGTTGAGCCCCCTGCTGATTCTTCTTTGGATCAGAGCTTTGATGACCTTGTAGCACAATTGAGGAGCATTATACCTCATGTCAACTCAAATGCTTCTTCATTGGCCCCTGGGAACCATTCGGATGTGGCTGCTTCAGCATCTTCTAATACCTCAGGTAGTACTTATGCACTTACTAGCTGTAGTGGATCTGATGTTACAGAATGGATCATGGACTAGGTGCTACTCATTACCTTTGTGGAGACAGAGGTCAACTTACAGCTTACAGACAGGTTCCTCCAGGACGGATTGTGGTTATATCAGATGAGGCTCATTCCCCGATTACTGGATAGGGGGAGATTAGCCTAACACCATTTACGCGCCTACAAAATGTCCTTCATGCACCTGACTTTTCTATGAATTTGCTATCTATTAGTCAGATTACGAAATATTTACGTTGTCGGGCTATTTTTGATCCATCTTCTCTTGTATTTCAGGATATCCTGACGGACAAGGTGATTGGCGGTGGCCGTGAGCAGGGCGGTCTATATCGTTTGGTTCGCACACCTTATGCTTGCGCTTTCTCCCATTTGCTGGACCGTCTCTCCCTTTACATGGCACCTGCGCTTAGGTCATCTTCCGCTCCAGAAATTGTGTTGCGTTCTACCTCAGATTTCTCCTCACTCATCCTTTCAATGTGAGGCATGTCAGTTGGGAAAGCATCATCGGTCTCTTTCCCTAGTCGTCAGAACCGGAGCAGTAGCTCCATTTTTGAGTTCTTTCATATTGATATTTGGGATCCTAGTCATGTTCCTGATCATCAGGGGCACATGTTCTATCTTGTCGTTGTCGATGATTTCTCTCATTTGTCTTGGATCTTTTTGTTAAAGAATAAATTAGAGGCTGGAGATATTGTTAAGAATTTTATCAATGAAGTGCAGAATGTCTTTTCTTCGTCTTTTAAATTTATGCGTACTGATAATGCTTTGGAATTCTGTACTCACGCTCTCTTTAAATATTTTTCTGCCCATGGTATTATTCATAAAACTTCACGTGCCTATACTTCCCAGCAAAATGGTGTCGCAGAAAGAAAATATCGTCACCTCCTTGACATTACCAGAACTCTCCTCATTCAGAGTCATGCCCTACATTCCTTCTGAGGTGATGCTGTACTTACGGCATGTTACCTTGTTAATCGCATGCCGTTGTCGGTCTTGGGTGAGAAAAATCCTTTTTCCCTTACATTTCCTGAGAAAGAATTGTTCTCCCTTACTCCTCGTGTGTTTGTCTCGGTTGCTTTTGTCCACCAACTGTCCCCAGGTATTGATAAGCTCTCTCCTAGGGCAGTCAAGTGTATTTTTATTAGGTACTCCGGGACACAAAAGGGGTATAGATGTTATGATCCATTAAAACGTACCAAGCCTTCTCCCACTATAAGTAGGGTCGGCTACATGGATTCTTGCTCAAATCCATGTTGAAAGATTCAACTATTTTTTACGCTGGTAGTCGACTACCTAACACAACCCTGCAAGAGTGGGATTTGAACCCTAATCTTTTGTGTGGTAGACACACTGTACTACCACTAGACCATTACGTGGGTACAAGATGTTATGATCAATTGCGTAGGAAATATTATGTTAGTGCCGATGTCACCTTTTTTGAGTCTGTGATGTGCTTTTCCCCTACAGGTGATCGTTTGACTTCCTCAAACTTTGATGATGAAATCTATATGCCACCGCCACCTTTAAACCCACCACCATCACCACCTTCACTACCTTCCCCACCACCACCACCTCCGGTCCCATTATCCCTGTCCCACCTTTACCGCACCATTATACACGCCGTCCTGCCTCTGCTCATGGTCACTGCTCGTCATCTAGCCCGCATGAGGTATGTTCTGAAAACATAGTTCCTATGATTGGATCTGGTAGCTTGCTTGAGCAGGAATCCTTACAGGGTATGGACACGGAGGTTGACACTCTAGACCACCCTATTGCGATTCGAAAGCAGAAGCGTAGATGTGCATCTTATTCTTTAGCATCCATGGTCTCCTTTGAGCGTTTGACTGGTTATTTCAGAAAATTTGCTACTGCATTATCTACTGTGGACATCCCACGGAATTATCCGAAGGCTTTGAAAGATAGTCGGTGGTGGTTGGCTATGGAAGAAGAGATGGCTGCATTGCAGTCACGTGGTACATGGAGTCTGGTGAATGCTCCTGCTGGGACCTCTGTTGTCAGCTGCAAGTGGGTGTTTACTGTTAAACACCGTGCAGATGGGTATCTAAATCGGTACAAAGCCAGACTGGTTGCTCGTGGCTTTACTCAAACATATGACGTGTATTACCTAGACACATTCTTTCCTGTGGCTCGTCATTCTACTCTACGGATTTTTCTTTCTGTTGCTGTGGTACGTAACTGGTCTCTCTTTCAACTTGATGTTAAGAATGCCTTTTTATATAGGGATCTACAAGAGGAAGTCTATATGCAGCAACCTCCCAGTTTTTCTGCTGAGGGGGAGTATTTGAAGGTTTGCAGACTTCATAAAGCAATCTATGGCCTCAAACAGAGTCTTAGAGCATGGTTTCAGAAGCTATCGAACTTAATTGAGAAGTAAAGATTTAAGAGGTCAAATACGGATCATTCATTATTTGTACATAGAACTCCTAGAGGCGCGGTGGTGATTATGGTTTATGTTGATGATATATTAGTCACAGGTGACGACATGCAGGGGATAAAAAGGGCAAAAGATTTTTTGGGACAACAGTTTGTTACTAAGGACCTTGGCACCTTACGATACTTCTTGGCGCGAGAATTCGCTAGGAATCAGCAGGGTCTTGTGATGACACAACGGAAGTATGTGACAAATATGCTAGCTGAGACATGACTGATTGGATGTCGGCCGGCCACCACTCCTATGGATCCTGGCATGAGGCTATATGATGATGATACAGAAGAAGTGGACATGAAACGATATAGAGAAATAGTTGGGAAGCTTCTTTATGTTACTATAATCAGACCAGATATCTCATTTGCAGTCAGTCGAGTGAATCAATTCATGGAACAATCTCGACATGTATGATTTTAAGATATATAGTCTTCTCCAGGTACAAGCTTATTATTAAAAAAGGGGGAACAATCATTGTTTTTGCATGCGTTGATGCTGATTATGCTGGATGTCCAAAGGATAGGAAGTCCACGTCGGGCTTTGCAATTTTTGTTGGTAGCTCTCTTGTTTCTAGGCGGAGTAAGAAACAAACTGTTGTAGCCAGGTCCAACGCTGAGTATGAATATAGAGCTATGGCAAAAACAAGTACAGAAATGATGTGGGTTTGTGCTGTACTAGCAGATTTACATATAGATATACCTGTTCCTATGCAATTACAATGTGAAGCAGCCCTGTTCATTGCAAACAATCCGGCTTTTCACGAGAGAACCAAGCATATTGAAGTGGACTACCACTACATGAGGGACATGATTCAAAAAGGACTTATCTCTACTTCTCATGTCAGCTCAGGGGATCAAACTGCAGATATTTTTACTAAGGCTTTGCTCAGGGGACCATTCCAGAAATGCTCATCCAAACTGAGCATGATTGACATCTATGCTCCATCTTGAGGGGGAGTGTAGAGATATATATTTATGTATTTGTACTCCATTCTTATTTTCTTATTCTCGTGTCTATCATATGTAATTTACCCATAGGTCTCTCCTCTATATAAGAGAGCCTAGGGTTCACAGAAATAAACAATTCTCTCGTTTTTTCCGAACACATACTTCTGTGGATACTTATTTATGGCAAAACACTCTTTTCCACGTGTCTTATAAATCTTCATCCAAGAAAATCTTCCCTCCTTGGATATCTAGTCGTACGTTATCAAGCTCATTCTAAAATTTGTTGTACGTTTTCGTTTACATGAAATTTGGTGTATATGCATCAACGGGCATTTTTTGACAAAGGTGTCTTCATAAAAAGTCTTCTCCTTGAATGTCACGATCAAGTCTTAGGCAAGCCAACCAGAGTTGAACAACAAAACAAGAATTTAAGAAAAGGCATCTTTTTTAAAAACACACAAATATCGGAATTTAACATTTTTCCCTTCCCGTGTATAGGAGACTTAGTACTTTATAGTACAAGAGGGATGCTCATTCACAATTCCTATACATGAGGGCACAGTGGAGTCATATGTGGATGTCTATTCATTGGCCAGCCGACCTAAACCCGAGGGATTCTAAAATGCTACCTTTTACTTTCTTGTATCAGATGTGGAAGTTATGGTTACCGATGTCTGATCTTGGCGAAAAGCTCTTGATTGTAGTTGCCTATTAACTTAGGGAGGAGAAATCCTAGACCCCCCCTCCCCCCTAAAATCCTTGAGTAAGGCAAAATAAATTTTTCATGGATTTTGAAGAATTCATTTTATCTACATCCATATGGTCAGGAGTAATACTCTCATTCTTCATAATTTTGTCTTTCAGACAATGAGTTGGAGCAGATTGGATGGGACTTCTTTAGTCATTCATTTCTGAAAAGAACGGGGACGGTCTTGTTGACGTAGATTTTCTTTTTTGTAGACACCATAATGCGTGCTTCCTCCGTTCGACTTCGTGGCATGCATGATGGCCACTAGGTAGATATCTTCATGGTTTACTTGAAAGGATGAGCACCGGGTAGATGTCCTTATTTGACTTCGTGGCAACTTTTTATTGAGAGGAATAATGTTGGACAATATGATTATGTCAATGTAGATGGTAGAATACTGGAGGAGATGTCTGCATGGTTTACTTTGGAAGGTTGATTCTTCCGAAGCCTACGATTTCATGGATTGGAAATTCCTTGGTTCTCTCCCTAAGAGGTAAACTAGATGTTTGCATTGGTTGGATGAAGATGTATGAATTGTACCCCCACTCGATTCCAGTCAACGAACACAGAAGGATGGTCCTGTCATCTATTGGGAAGGGGGGGGGGGTTGAGACAGGGATGTCCTCATGCACGGTTGCACCTATCCTGCAGTGATAACTGATCAAGCTGTTCAAAGGGGGGCGTGGGATATAATGTTTCCGAGATTTACATCTGCAGCTGTAATATGAGGATGGCATCATTGGGGGGGTTATCAAAGCAGGGAAGTATGTTTGTGTTCCTTTTGGCATTATCGAGGAGCTGATTGTGGATTGTGGTTAGACTATGGATAGCCACATTGGAGTATGCCATCTGCATACTTGATGTTGCTATTATTCAGGGACAAACTTAGGAAAAATGACCGAATACCTCTGCTGGAAAGATGGAACAGATGTTCGGTGGGTGGAAGGCTAGGTGCTTATAAGGGGATGAATGATTGGATCTTCTTATGTCGATCATGGTTGCAAAAGTTGGTAGCCGGTACTCAGTTGGCCGAGTCACTGATTAAGGATTACTCGGTAGTCGGACGACTAATCGGATATAGTCGGACTTTTATCGTCTTTGAATTGTTGGTTATATAACTCATTTTTATACATATATTTACATAGATTTTGTACATTTTTGTGCTATCATAATAAAATAAAAGAAGTAATTGAATTTAAATAAAACATTAAGCATATCATAATAAGTTTGTTTTTTTAAAAAGCAAAACATAAAAAAATCAAGCAAAAATTAGTCAACTAGTGCGCCTAGTCGGAATTAGCCAGTACTCGGTCGTCCACCCCACTGACTAGATTAGTCGGACCAGTCGGACGACTTTTACAACACTGATGTCGATGAAGTTTGATGTTCCTATGTTTATTTGTCAGCATAAAGGTTGTTGGCAGGTGTATAGACACGTCTTGAGTCCATGATGTGTTATTTCTTTTGGTCAAATTTCCGCCAAGAAACTTGTGGTTTTGTGTTTGTGGATTAGGGTTCCATGGCGTCATGACGTCTCGAAGTGTTAAAGCTTTGAGAGGTGAGCAAGGACTTTCACGAAGTGAGTGGTGATAATTTGGGGAGAGTATAGTGATCTTCTATGCCATCCTTTCAGAGGTAGCCATGGTATCTCATAGTTTATATGTGTGAACTACTCATGGTTGTCGTCAACCTCTTGGAGAGACATTTGCTCAATCATTCCTAATGAGTTTCTTTGCACCTGCTCAATTTTTTGGAGATGGTTGTCTTTTAAAATATAAAAAGATGGCTGGTTCGAAAAGGGATCTTCATGTGACATGCTCCTAATGCACTTTACATCAACTACCAATTAGAACACGGAGGTGGTGTATGTACGTTCTAATGAAACTTGGACTCCTACTTTTCGAACTATTTTCTCTGAGTTGCAGCTGCGGGAATTCTTGAGATTTTGAATCTTATGAACTCCGTATAGGGTTTAACCGCCTTCGGGCTCACTGGGTTTGGTTTGATAGGACTTCTATGTTAAGAAGGCCTACATGATCATTTCTACTCGTCCAGTCCATGATTCTTGGAATGGTGCAAGGGGTTGTAGACTGCATAGGACTCCAGAGCACTCTTGAGGGTGCAGATTTTCATGTGGTTACTCAGAAGAGCAAGGGCGATAGCGAAGATGCACGAGGAAAGGTTCCTTCTAGGTCTTATGCTGCTTTCATGTTGAGCTATGGGGAACTGGAAGATGTTCATGTTTGTTTCCTGTGACATGAACAAAGAGATGAAGAAGAATGCAATATTGGGTTTGGTAGATTCCATTTTTGTGGATGGTTTCTTGAGATCCCACGTGATGTTCTGATTTTATGGCAATCGTGTAAAACCTTTGGCTTGTGTTTGGATGCTTTGGCTTGTCTGAAATATAGTGGTCTTTCATCAAGAGAGATTTTATGCGGAAAATATGGTTGCTCATGCCAAGACACTTTATGAATCTCAAGTATTTCACATTTAATTATTTATGAGAGCCTCAAAAAAAAAATATTTATGATCAATATATAGATTGGTGTACACCATTCTTGGTGTTTACCTTTTTTTCCCCTCATTTTCCCCTTGAAGCACATAAGTTTTCTCCCAAATTTTATTTTCTTCCAACTCTAACCTGTACACATGTTTTTAATACATCATTTTTGAAAAGAAATGACCTTTAGCACATGTTGATATATGTTCATTAACCATTACATTATATTTTCCAAAAAAAAAACACACCCGTGAAGCTGTTTATTTCCAAAATTGTCAAAGACATCCATTTTGGTTGATGTACATTTCTCAATTTTATTGCATATATTTTAGATATTCCCATTTTTTAAACTTAATAAAGGTGGGAACCCCCACGATGGGGGTTCACCCGAACTTCAATCAAAAGAAAATATATATTTTAGATATTCTAACATTTCAATTTTGATGAAATCTTTCCACCAGTCTTCGTTTCCATTTGTATATGCATATTTATGCATATTTATATGAACTGCAGGGTCATCAAGCGGAATTGGTGCTGAAACCGCACGTGTCCTTGCTATGCGTGGTGTGCATGTGATCATGGCAGTTAGGAATGTCTCCACTGGGAATGCAGTCAAAGAAACAATTCTCCAAGATTTGCCTGGTGCTAAACTTGATGTCATGGAGCTGGATCTTAGCTCGTTTGCCTCCGTTAGAAAATTTGCATCAGAGTTTAATTCATTGAATCTTCCAATAAACATTCTAGTGTATGATGAATGATCCATTCTCTTGTTTTGTTTGGGTGAAACTATTTCTACATCTAGAATGTCAATTGGACTATATCATGTGTTGAAGTGGCTAGAAATTTTTCCTTAATCAAAATCTCATATGTTATCTAAACCTAACAGATGCATTTCAAATGTTATTTAGATGGACTCTTATATCTTCCCTGTTAATGGTCAGATGTCCAATATTTATCACAAACTCAATTTGCAGAAAGTTAGCCTCCTTGATGTAGGAGCATCTTACAAAAATGAAACTTAACATTTTCTCCCTATACAAAACTTCTAGCTTCTTGCTCATGAATTTGGTTGCTCTGCCACATTCTAGTTGTAGCGCTATTGTGTTCATCCTATCTTTTTTCCTAATTTGTAACTGGAGTTTTCGCTTGGTTCTTATAATGAAGAAACAATGCTGGAGTTATGGCATGCCCTTTCTCGCTTTCGCATGATGGTGTAGAACTGCAGTTCGCCACCAACCATCTAGGTAAGATATTTTATTTTAATTCTTAGATTTTACAGATGTATCTACCTGTTCAGTTGTTTTGTTGATAGTAATTAAGAAATGAAGAAGAACTATTTAGATGATATGGTATACATGAGTCTGCCAGTTTGGAAGAGATAAAAGCCATTTTACCTTTCCTAAGATGGTGCCTTGTTTGCATATCCATATTTGGTGCACGAGCTTTATTTGTTGATAACAATCCAATCCAGTTGCACTATTTGTAAGGTAAAACCAAAGTTCGATCTACTATATTCTTCCTCACGTTCCCCTGAAAAGGGGCATAGATTTTTTTTTGAAAGAACCTGGAATAGAAATTATAGCAGGCATGGGCAAGATCTTGATTTTCTACTAGACACCTTACATCACTTTCGGACCTGATATCTCTGAAAACAGAGGATCAGTTCCCATACTGAGTGGGGTTGGCTATGCCCTACCCGCTTCCGAATTGATCCATTTAGGGTCACATTTGGGCTGAAATCCAAACAAGCTAGACCAGCTTTAATACTTGTTCTACACAAAAGATCTATTTTCCTGTCTCTCCAAGGGTTATCATCCAGCCTTTCTCCAACTTTAATATGGGCATTTAATGCCTTATACATATATCTTAATTTTATTTTCTGTTATTTCAATGCCAATTTTTTTCTCAAGGATGTCAAATTTTCAAGCTAGCCAAGGATAGGTAGGAGAGAACCAATGATCTTACACAAGTTAGGTGTGCTAAGGAGAAGGATGAATGATTGCTAGTAGCTAAGTTTTATTCGAAAGTAAAAAGGGTAAAGCATCGAGAGGACACTCACCTAAAAAGTCTATATTCATAAGTTAACATATAACAATTAGAACGACCACGAATCATGTATGATCCTCGCATGCTTTATAACAATCTCGATGTAAAATCTTTCACCATGAAAAATCATCTCATTTCTGGCAAACCACGTAGTCTATAAGATGGTCATAACCCAAATCTTGATAGAATTCGTCTTAATACACAGCTGATCCATAAAATCCCAAAAGGCATATGCACAACCTGACTCAACCTTGTCCGAATTCGTCGCCACCCACATCTCCTTGGATAAGCCACATAAAAATAACATGTGATCATCATCCTTACGCGCTTTCAAGCATCGTTGGCAAGACCCATCTTCCAACTGGAAGAATCTGACCCTTCGAGGACCCATCAACAATAAGAACGCCTTGACCTGCAATGGGATCCTCCAACACCAGATGTGCCTGAACTCTATGGAGACAATGCCTGGATCAAATATCGTTGTCGCCTAGAAGGTCTTGTACATCTTCCTATCCGAGTAACAACCATCTGTCCATGTCCAACGGTTAGGTTCAATAGTAGACCTCTCCATCTCGGAATGAACCTCAAATAGTACTAGAAACTCAATCACCCTTTTTATCTGACAACTCAGAATGGAACTGGGGGCCACCGACCATCCCCATCCTAGGCCCCGCCAACAAACATCCACCATTCACCGTATAGAGAAAAGATGATGGAAACAGTTACAGAGCACACAATGCCCAGTCCAATCATCAAGCCAAAAACAGAAACCTCTCCCATCTCCCACTATCGGTCTGAAAAGATTAGAGATCACAGACAACATCGAACTCCAAAAGCTTGATGGAGCATGCACCATCCCCTCGTGCCATGATATGTTCATTAACAATCCACATATATTGTGTAGCATCCGAGTCATCAAATTCGAGCCCTCACTCCAGATCTAGGAGACCCACTTAGTTAGCAAGGCTTTGTTTATCACAAGTTCCTCACCCAAGGCCACTATCCTCTTTTGCTAGCATCACCGTCCTCCAGTTTACTAGAGGCATCTCTTCAACCTTCTCGGTGCTTGTCAAAAAAATCCTAGGTACCAAGCTCTTCATACACCCAGGACTTTAACCGGAAGCATGCAGGTAGATAGGAAAAACACCAGAATAGCATATAACTGTGCTTCCAAGGGCATGAGATGTCCCCCTTAACATATAAGAAGCCCACTACCCATCAAGCCTCCCCTCCATCTTATCATCTAGTTGCACAACCTCAAGGGCACACTCACAGGGGAGGGTACAAGTAGTTGATAGATTGCGACCCATTCTGAACCCCAAGAGCCACTGCATATGCCTCAATTCCCGCCTCCCTACATCAAACAAATCCAAGATTGTAGGACACCCCCCGACGCCCGAGCATTACCCTCAATAAAGAAAATAGTATCATCCATATACTGAAGCAATGATATATGTAGAAAAGTGCTTCGATGTCATATAGAAAATGATAATGCGGAAGCATAATCGAAGATAAACAAATAAAAAACCATGAAAAACACACGGGTTTATGTGGAACTCTACTTCATAAGGAGCGGGATGAAACCACAAGAGGTCACTAAGGGTTGTATGTGTATATTGAACTCCCTCAATGAATATAGGAGGTGTGGGTCTTCTTATATAGCCCCACCAATATGACCAAGTCCTACTAATAGACGATGTGGGATTAACATGGATAGATGTAATAACTGGACCATGGAGGGATCCAATTACCCATTTATGGATGCATAACACTCCCTCTCAAAGTGGAGCATGGAATGCTCAATTCGTATAAATAGAAAGAAAGACTCACTCACTGAATATAAGACACTAAGGACAATATCTACTCAAAACGTACTCTATTGGTTGCTTGCTCAAGTTGTTGCTTCTCATGCCATGCTGATAAGGAGGAACTACAGGGCAGGAGTGTAAACTAGAATTAGTCTCCATGTCAAAGAATGTGTGCTTTGTACCGTGTCAGACAGAGTCACTGGAACTAGAATGGGTCTCCTCATCGGAGATCGTGTATTTTATGCTGCATTTGTTAGAGTCACTAAAATTGGAATGAGTCTCCTCCTTGGAGAACGTGTGCTCTATATTGCATCTGTCAAAGTTACGAGAACTGGAATGAGTCTCCTCATCAAAGAACTATAGCTTGCGACATGTTGGAATTCAGTGCAAATTGTGGAAAACTTCTCTGTCTTTCCGAAGGGACAAACAAAGGACATCATGAGAATATCCATACGTAGATATTGGAAGTTGGTCACTCTTATAGGTACCTTTGAAGGATCTTGTACTGGAGTTCACGATCATTGGAGAATGTAGTCTGAACTGATTCTCTTTCTGGAGAACTCCTAGAAACTGGTTCACTCGAACGTAAACTTCAAGAATCCTGAATGGTAGAGTCTGAAATCTAAACCGGAGTACTTTACACAATACCCCCTCCCATATTGTCGGAAATATGATGCTCGACCAAGTAGGGAGAAGAACTGAAAAGGGGAAGACAAAATTCAGAATCTCTTTTTTGCCTTTTTCCTTTTTTTAAGCCGCCTTTCCCTCTCTTTTTTTCGACTACCCCCTTTAATCCGTTCTTTCTTCCTTTTCTTCTCTCGTACAATCATTTTTATTCATATGGCATTAACATATTGCCCAATTGGGATTGAAATAATTGATCTCCTTTTTTTCAGTCAACTCAATCGGGCCTTGAAATGTCAACTTCCCTTTTTTAAGGCACAAACCAGTTGGGCCAAAAGATTCAAATCCCCTTTTTCCCTATGTTGGGCTTCCTTTCCCTTTCTTTTTTAGGAGCAATCCACTTAGGCCCATATTTTACGTCACCCACCAAGATCAAGAGCAGAGAGCGACGCTTGTTGGAGGTCGCAACCTAGAGATGCATTCACGAGCAGTGGCTTGCGAGAGATTCGTGCATCTGCTGCGACTAGAGTCGATGGTGTCATGCACCTGCTGCATCGCTTAGTGCGAAGGAGGAGGCGGAGGATCAATGCAGAAATACTTTAGTTATCAAATCGCCCAATAGAGCTCTTGATTGCATTGTCTGCTGATAGGAGAAAAGAACAACTTACATTAGACGTACCCGAGGGCTCTCTTATATAGGAGAATAGCCCTTGGGTTAATTACATGATAAGTACTCTGAGAAACTGACATTACATAAGGACATAATAATAGATTTATCTTAACACTCCCCCTCAAGCTGGAGCATATATATCTATCATGCTCAGCTTGGAACACCACTTCTGAAAAGGACTTTGAGATAGAGCCTTGGTGAAGATATCTGTCGTCTGATCTCCTGTAGACACATGAGAGGTAGATATGAGTCCTTTCTGTATCAAGTCTCGAGTGTAGAGGCAGTCCACCTCGATATGCTTTGTACGTTCATGAAATGCATGATTATTCGCAATGAATAATGTAGCTTGATTATCACATAAGAGTTGCATAGGAAGAGGAACTTCTATGGTAAGATCAGTTAACACCGATCTAACCCACATCATCTCTGCACTTCCTTGGGCCATGGCTTTGTACTCAGATTCTACACTTGATCTAGCAACCAAAGTCTGCTTTTTGCTTTTCCATGAGACAAGTGAGTGTCCATCAAACACTGCAAACCCTGAAGTAGACTTTCTGTTTGTGGGACATCTTGCATAGTCAACGTCTGCACAAGATGTTACCTCCAATGATGCGTCCCTACCGAATAAGAGTCCCGAACCAGGTAAGTTCTTCAGATATCTCAAAATCATATAGATAGCATCCATATGTGCCTTTCTGGGATGCTCCATGAATTGGCTGACCTTGCTTACTGCAAACACAATATCTGGCCTGGTGATAGTAACGTATAACAACTTCCCAACTAGTTCTTTGTACCTCCTACTGTCAACTTCTTCAGTATCCTCATCATATAATTTCATACGTGGATCCATAGGAGTCGTAGCAGGCTTGCACCCAGTCATACCTGTCTCAGAAAGGAGATCCATGACAAACTTTCTTTGGGTCATCACTAGACCACGATGATTCCAAGCAAACTCTAACCCCAGGAAGTAGCGAAGAGTTCCAAGATCCTTGGTTACAAACTCTTGACCTAGGAAATTCTTGGCTATCTGAATGCCTTGAGCATCATCTCCTGTAACAAAGATGTCATCTACATACACAAGAATGGCAACCGTACCTCTCTGTGTCTTCTGAACAAAAATTGAGTGGTCTGCAGTGGACCTTTTAAACCCCTGTTGCTCAATCAATTCTGACAGCTTTTGGTACCAAGCTCTAGGACTCTGCTTCAGGCCATAAATTGCCTTATGTAGCCTGCATACCTTATGGGACTCCCCCTCAGCAGTAAACCCAGGTGGTTGCTGCATGTAAACTTCCTCCTGAAGGTCTCCATAGAGAAATGCATTCTTCACATCAAGTTGAAATAACGACCAATCACGTGAAATTGCAACAACTAGTAAAATCCGAAGCGTCAAGTGTCTCGCTACTGGAGAAAACGTGTCCTGATAATTCACCCCATATGTCTGGGTAAAGCCACGGGCCACCAACCTTACCTTGTAGCGATCCACACTCCCATCTGCGTTTTGCTTAATGGAAAATATCCACTTGCAACTTACAATTGAAGCACCTCATGGAGCCGAAACAATAGTCCATGTCCCTCGTGATGTTAAGGCCACCATTTCTTCTTCCATGGTCTGACGCCACCTGCTATCCTGTAAAGCCTCCATATATGTTCGGGGTATAGTAGCCGCAGAAAGTCCAACAACAAACTTCTTGTACTCATCAGAAAGATGATCCAAAGAGACATGTGCAGTAAGTGGGTATGTAGCACATTGACGTCGAGGCTTCCTCAGCGCAATAGGAACATCCAAATCTGCATCTCCTCTGTCCTCTGCAGCAAAATCATCCTGTGTTTGATGTAAAACTCCAGTGCCATCAGTGGAGATACTGTTTTCATGACATACCTGAGGCGTGCTGGATGATGTGGACGACCTATGAGCAGAAGAGCTAGTAGAAGACCCGCGAGTGTAAACAATGGGTAAGAATTTTGGTGCAGGTGGTGGTGGTGGTGGCGGTGGCGGTGTTAGATGTAATGATTGTTCAGGTTCAGATGCTGGAAGAGAGGGAGGTGGAGGAACAACAATATCATCGCCATTATTATTGGATAACCTGTCACCTGTAGGAGAGAAGTACATGATAGACTCAAAGAAAGTAACATCAACACTTACATAATATCTCCTACTCACCGGATCATAACATCTATACCCTTTTTGAGTACTAGAGTACCCAACAAACACACATTTGATAGCTCTTGGTGAGAGCTTGTCACGACCAGGGGTAGAATTATGCACAAAAGCCACAGACCCAAAGATTCGAGGTGTCAGGGAGAATAGGTCCTTCTCGGGAAACACAATCAAGAAGGGGACCTTCTCTCCAAGAACAGTAGACGGCATACGATTCACCAAGTAGCACGCAATGAGAACAACATCCCCCCAAAAGGAATGGGGGGCACGACTATGGATCAACAATGTTCGTGTGACATCAAGAAGGTGACGATGTTTGCGTTCCGCCACACCATTTTGTTGCGAAGTGTAACTACAAGAAGTTTGGTGAACAATGCCACGTGAACTGAGAAAATCTGACAAATGTAATGTTGAAAACTCCAAAGCATTATCTGTATGAATTACTTTGACATTGGTAGAGAATATATTATTAACTTCAAGAATAAATTTTCGAATAATAGCACCAGCTTCAGACTTTTGTTTCAACAAGAATACCTAAGATAGTCTGGAATAATCATCCACAACAACCATATAATAACGATGTCCCTGAAGATCAGGAATATGACTCGGACCCCAAATATCAAAATGAAACAGTTCAAAAGACCGACTACTATGACGACTCAGACGACCTGGAAATGAAGACCGATGGTGTTTCCCAAGCTGACAGGCTTCACAATCCAACGCGGTACGGGTAGATATCTGTGGTAAGACATGACACATCTTCTGCAGAGGAAGATGGCCAAATCGTAGATGCCAAAGAAACGGAGAAACGGATCCAGAAGGAATAGTAGCAAGTCCAGCACATGGTGATATAGCAAGCTTATACAAGCCTCTATGCTCACGGCCACTTCCAATCATCCTGCCAGTCAGTATGTCCTGAAACACAAAAGTAGAAGGGTCAAAGATGGTACGACAATGTAAATCTTTTGTAAGCTGGCTAATGGACAACAGGTTCATCTGAAAGTCAGGTGCATGTAAGACATTCTGAAGACTCAAAGAAGGCGTTAGAGTAATCTCCCCCTGACCAACAATGGGTAATCGAACCCCATTGGCAATGACAATAGATCGTCCTGGTGCAAGTGCTCTGTAGGTAGTAAACTGCATTCTGTCGCCACACATATGATGGGAGGCCCCGGAATCTATAATCCAATCTGTCAAGTCTGAGCAAGTAGTACTGGTAAGCGCATAATGGATACCTGATGAGCTAGACGACGCTGTGACAGGAGCTGCAGCTTCCGTAGAACCCGGAGAGGGAGACGTAGGTGTAGTTGTAGTTATCATCTCACGAAGTCTGGAGACAATGTCATCAAAGTGAGCATCTGGGAGAGGTGCAACTGCAGCTTCAGTCTGCTCAGCAACACGTGCAGTGGCTGGATATCCATGCTTGTGAAAGCATGTCTCCTCAGAGTGGCCTGGACGGTGACAGTGAGCACAGGGACCACGATGTCTGCCTCCCCTTCTACCACGAGGTCCACGACCCCGAAAATGTGACGAGCCTCCTCTGCCACGAGTAGCAGCCATAGCTGAAGGAGTAGGCTGTGCTGTAGACGCAGATGCACTAGTAATCTTACTCAATCGCTTATACACCTCCTCCATAGGTGGAATAGTCTCGCCAGTCAGAAGTTGAGTACGGGCTGCATCGTACTCAGGATCAAGAGAGGACAGAAATATACCTATCATCGTGGCATTTCGATATGACTGTTGTTGTTCCGTACTGGTTGTGATCGGCATGAAGCTATGCAGTCTCTCGAACATGCCCCGCAGATGAGAGAAATGTGCATGGAGTGGTCTCCCATTTTGTTTGGTGGAGAAGATGTCGAATTGTAACTGAAGAATTTTGCTCTCATTCTTTGTCTACCCATGAGTAGCTGCCAGTATATCCCACATAGCCTTTGCTGTTGGTTGGTTCACAATGTCATTAGCAATCTCTGTAGTCAGCGTCCCAGAGGGCCATATACATGCATAAGCATCGTCTTGCTTCCACGTCGTATTCGCTCCAGTCTTGTCTTCCGGCTCGGAGTCTGTCAGGATGTGCTCCTTATTATGGCATTGCATCAGGGTACGAAACTGCATGGACCATAGTTCATAGTTGGTCCCGTCCATCTTCACTATTGGGTCCGGGCCTTTGAAGGCACTCGAAGATGTAAAGACGTCACCCTTGTTCTCTGACATGATTGAAGAAGAGCCACAAACCGACGGAGGTAAACAATATAGTCGGTCTATAGTATCATATGAGGGATATGTTGTATGTGTAGACTCATACAACCATCCCTAATCCTCGTTCAAGCACCGAAATTATCAACTGAGGTCACCGCAGATCAGCCCGGAGGCAGTGTTTGCGACAACCATATCCGCGGGAGGTCTGGGGACGCTTAGAAGCTGCTGGAGGCAAAGGCGAGGGCTGCCGGAGGTACTGGGCGCTCAGGAGGGCGACAGGGGCCGCGCGTGAGGGCGGCATGGGCAGCACCATGCGGAGGGGCCGATCGGGAAGGGCGATAGGGGCCACGTGAGAGCAGCGAGAGCCACTGGTGCGTGAGACCCGCTGGCGAGGCTGGGAGGCTTGCTAGGGGCAGGCGGGCACCGCTGGGGCGCTAGGAGCGGAAGGGCGGCACTGGTGCGAGGCCGGGAGGCCCCTGAGGTGAGGCCAGGAAGGTCGCTAGGGCGGCGGGGCCTCTAGCAGGCGATGGCGGCGTCGAGGGGGCGAGGGGGTGGGTGGGTGTTCTAGGGTTAGGGTTTTGGGTGGGATATCGGGACCCCGATCTAGGACCGTTGCTCCGATACCATGATATGAGAAAAGAATAACTTGCATTAGATGTACCCGAGGGCTCTCTTATATAGGAGAATAGCCCCAGGGTTAATTACATGATAAGTACTCTGAGGAACTGACATTACATAAGGACATAACAATAGATTTATCTTAACATCTGCTATCATCTGAACTAGGATCTTATGCGACAGAGGCGATAATCCTCGTAGACTTCATGCATCATCTTATGGGATCTATCACCTTCGTGGCTTGAGTGGACCGCATGGAGGTGTTGGAGGGGTTGAGGTCTTCTCCCATGCGGTGGGTTAAATGAATCTGCTTCAGGAGAAGGTGGATGCCTCGATTTGACCTGCTTGCCACCATGTTTTTTCCAGACGATTTTCACAAGAAGGCATCTTACGTGGATGCTGCTGCTGCACCTGGTGGGGTCTGGAGAAGGAGTTGGTAGCGCTGCAGGGGTGCTTCGGAGGGCTAGAAGTTGACTTCGGCGTGACATGTGTGGAGAAGTGCACATCTAGAGATTGACTGCGCACGAACCTTCAGATCATGCGTCGTGCAGAATTAGAATTTTAGAAACCCAATATTTTTTCTTGATTCTCGAGCAGTTCACGAACACGAACCATAATCAGCGTGAATCTTCAAGAATACAACCCTAAAATCTAACCTACTTTGATACAATGTAGAAAACAATAATGCAAAAGCATAACCAAAGATAAATATATAAAGAACCATGAAGAACACATGTGCTTACATGGAACCCTACTCCATAAGGAATGATATGAACCATAGGAGATGGCCACTAAGGGTTGTATGCGTATATTGGTAGGGCTTCCTATATAGCCCTACCAATATGATCAAGTCCCACTGATATATGGTGTGTGACTCACATGAGTGGATGTGGTAATTGGACCCTAAAGGGATCCAATACCCATCTATGGATGCAGAGTCCAACAGTATAGAAATGCTCCCAATCCTGAAAACCAATGTTCAGAAAGGCGGACCATGTAGCTGCATATGCAACTGTATATGTGTAGTCGGTAACAATGTCGAACCGCATAGAGTATTCGGTGTATAAACAGTTTTGGTGATTATGCAGCCGACTAAACCGCATATGCAGCCACATACTTGGCCACCTATTGGAAAGACTTCCTACCCTTTTAGACTTCAGTTGCTTCTACCCTTCAAGCTTCGGCTTCTGTCGTCGCTTTAAATGCTGCTACTATCAACTATAAATGTTAGATTTAATTATTTCTTAACTTTCAACATTAGAAAATAGTGATTTTTACCCGGCAAACCCTGTAATCTTTGTAAATTACCTCTACGACCTTTGAAACATCCTAATTCCTCCCACGACCCCGTAAACTTGCTCCGTCTTACCCAACAATCCCTGCCGTCAATTTTAACTATATTTGAGTCAATTGCTTGAGTTAATCTTGAGTTAATCTAACCAATTTACCATCCAACGGTTAGGATTAGCCAAAATAATAAAAAAAATAAAAAAACCATGAAGCTTGTCAGGCATAGGGAGCAGCGGCGGGGGAAGCAGGGAACAGCATCCGCGCGCGGGGAGGGGGGGTCTCCATCGCCGGGGAGGGAGCAGGGCTCCGGGGGTGGGCACGGCGGGCGGGGCTCCAGGGGGCGCGGGCTCCAGGGGGTGGGGGTGGGGGGGTCGCACCAGGGGGAGCGGGCTTCAGGGGGGGGGGTCTCCAGGGGGCGGGGCTCCGGGAGAGGGGGCTCCATCGCTGTGGTGGAGCAGGGCGGGGCTCCAGAGGGCGCGGGGCTCCGGGGAGGTGGGCACGGCGGGCGGGGCTCCAGGGGGCGCGGGCTCCAGTGGGGGGTGTACCAGGGGGCGCGGGCTTCAGGGGGGTCGCCAGGGGGCGGGGCTCTAGGGAGAGGGGGATCCATCGCCGTGGGGGAGCAGGGCGGGGCTCCGGGGGTGGGCGCGACGGGCGGGGCTCAAGGGGGGTGGGCGCGGCGGGCGGGGCTCCAGGGGGCGCGGGCTCCAGGGGGCAGGGGGCGAGGCCATGGAGACCAAGACCTCCCGCCGTTGTGTCCGGTATCGTCCCCGAGAAGTGGTTCCCGAAGAAATCGATCTCCACCAAGCTCGTGCACAAAGCAATCTCCCTCGGTATCTCTCCGGACATCTCGTTCTCATACAGGTACAGTATCCTCAATCTTCTGAGCTTCCCAATTTCCGCGGGGATGCCACCACTGAGGCTGTTGTGGAACAATGACAACGTTTCGAGACCACGGAGATTCCCGATCTCTGGGGGCAGCGTCCCGGACAGTGAGTTGTTGTGGAGGACGAGGTCCACAAGACGGGACAAGCTGCTGATCCCGGGAGGAATGGCACCGGCTGGGCCGGGGGAGGGCGGGGACAGGGAGGAGGGAAGGAGCTGGGCACTCAATGTAAATTTAATAAATGAATTGGGCATAATATAAAGAAATTAACGAAATCCGGTTAATTTAAATAGTTAAATGAACGGGGGTTAACCTCGGGGTCGTAGGGTAAGAATTAGCAAGATTACGGGGTCGTGGGAGGAATTAGGATGTTTCAAAGGTCGTAGAGGTAATTTACAAAGAATTATAGGGTCTGCTGGGTAAATATTCCTAGAAAATAGTATGTTCTCTGCTATTTATTTAATTTGACTTCAATTATACTTTAGATCTAGAATTTGTTATATCTTTTTTCGTGAGGAAATCTATCTATTAGTTGTCTACTCTCTGTCATTCATTACTTTCTCATCTGTTCATATATTCTGCAACAGTATTTATGTTAAATCCCCTAGCTAGTTGTCATCTCATAAAGATTGTAAGGGAAATCTAATTATTTATTTGGTTGGAACTTGGAATATGTTAATTCACAGTCCAATTTCATTCAGTTAATTCATCTAGGAATACAACAAGTATTTTTTAACATGAAAATTAATTTTTTCTTACTTTTTATATTCATTTTATCCATTAAATATGTCGGTTTTTTGTTCATATATTTTAACATTAGTTTAGAAATTAGTTTATTATCATTTTGGAATTGATTTATTAGTGTTATATTTCATAAGATTTTTTATGTTTAATTTTAATAGTAAATATGCCACCTAATTTCATCTCTCATTTTTTTGTTATCAACTTTTTTTTATCTAAATAGACGTCTTTTTATAAATTCTTTGATTAAAATCATATCGTACTACAGAGTTTATGCTTTGTATTTCATCTCTGTTATTTTCTGAACTATACATCTCTAATGTTTGAATTTATTAATATACTTCTATTTAAAATAATACTAATTGCATAATCCATATATACTTTCGCCTACCGGCTTACTTGTTTGAGACCACATGATCGAATGAAATCCGCTAACCAACTTTCCGAACCTTACTTGAAACCATTGCAGAACTTCCCGACAATCACATTAGATGCCATCTTGAAAAGTGTATCTGCTACAATGACAGAGTAATGGAGCCAATGTACACCATTATCAAACCCTTTTGAAGATGGGAAACCCCATGTGCATGTTGTTCACTGGCACTCAATAGGAAGTCATCATCATACACATCTTCATCCAGCTAATCCGTTCATCAAAGAAATCTCCGATGCGAGAGGGATGCCCAAATGAATCGCCTATCTATACAATCGTATGCTTTGGAGAAGCCAACCTTTCTAAAGCAACTCCTTCACCTTCCTCCACCTCTAATCAACAAAAGTTAGTTGCCATCACCACCCCATCCATAATGTGTCTACAAGGAACGTGTCGTCTGCATAGGCACAATAATGTAGTCCAACATCTTACATAGCCGATTCAGTAAAACTTTCTCCACAATAATGTAAACAACATGAACAAAGCAATAGACCTCAAATTCTCAACCCCCCGTACAACATACTTCTTAGGCAAACGGAATGGAAGAGAGAGATTCATATGTACAAAGCCCTGGTTCACCATTCATAGCTTCTCAACAATTGGAATGACCTCCTGCCCAACCTTGTCACTGAACTCACTGAACATTTAGAGTAGGAGAACCATCATTACTCAATATAAAAACCACTACATTTGATCTCCTCATAAGTGAAAGGTCTCCCAACACCGACCTTTGCATCTCATACAACCTAGTACATCACTACTAGCCCACTTTGCACCGTTATGGGGAATCCTCATACCCGCTCAAAAAAGTGCCCAGCAACAATGCCCGATGGCCAGGTCGCCCCTCCACAACCTTTTAAGCAACCCTTATCAAGTGAATCAAGTTGCACATTCTCCTCCAGTTGGTCGCAACATAAGAAAATCGAGTGTTGGCATCACCCTCCTTAAACCATACTTTGCCTAGATTGTTGCCGCCACTCTACTTCCTGCTTCTTGTCCTTAAGTAAGAATTGATGGTGCTCCCTCCTAGCCTCCTTATCCTTTAATATCTCCATGGTATCCTCAAGGGTGTAAAGGCAAACCACCTCGTTCTATGCTCCTAAAATTATCTCCCTTTACTGAGTCCACTACGTGAACTCAGACAACATCTTACATAAAACCTTAAGGTAGCATTTGGTTACCGGGTTAAACTCCCTTTTGGGGAGTTTACCCCCCTTAACCCACATCCCCTCTCTCCCCGTGGGCCCCACTTTATTCCTTTCTTAAAAAGAATAAATAAATCAATTTTACATCATCAATCCTATCAAAAAATAATATATTATACCATCATATCATATAAAAATTATAAACTACTCCACTTCTACTCACTTTTCCAAATTTCAATATAATCACATCACAATAACTACTCACTTTTTCAAACTTCAATACAATCATATCACCCCAAACCCACTTCTAACCCACTCCAGTTTAACCCTATATCCAAACACCAAAATTCAAAAACGGGTTACCCTCTACCAGTTTAACCCGCCTTAACCCGCCAAACCAAACGCACCCTAGTTTATCCACCATTACCCTAGAAGCCACCCCAGTCACATAAAAGCCCATCTAGCAACATGACACCCGCTACGCTTTCCGAAGCCATCCTCAAGCAACCATGAATGCTCAAAGCAAAATGGCCTCCCACATATCAACCTTCACTATAGTCCCAATAGATAGTCATGCGATCAGAATGCTATTGCAATAAAGAGAGCACAAACGTCAAGGGGAACACCTCCAGTGACTCCATCGAACCAAAGAAGGCAATTTGTGCAGACCACGATGTCGAACTCCCAAGTGTTGATGCAGATAAGAATTTATGAAGAATCATTGAGGGGTGAGAAGAGAAGAAATTGAGGTAAGGGGATAGGGAGGAGCACACCAAGCCACGTGGGAAGGGATAAGAAGAACGAGAACTAGATTGACGGATTTGAGGAGAGAAAGAAATTGAAAGGGGAAAGAAGGATAAAGCCAATGGCTGGTTAAATTTCAACTTCATTTCATGTACTATTACAAATGAGTAGATTGCTTTATATAGGAATTTAACCCATTAAAAGATGCAACCTTTCACCTAAAAGGCACATCCAAATCCAAAAGGCACATCCAAAGGTTGCGACACTTATTTTTTTTTACAAAATTTAAATTTAAAATAAAATAATATAGAAAGTAAATACTTGAATTGCATTAACTCTACTCTACTTTGAAAAACTCATCTCCTGATGACTTGCTTGGTCACCGGGTTTGACAAAGAAGAAGAAATCTATTTGAATTTGTCCGATTGATGTACCCAATTTAAGTTACTTTCGCTTTCTTTCAACATTATGTTTGTAATTATTTCCCATCTGGTGATGCCTATGTAATTTCCACTACACCATCTTGTGCTACTCAATTGACCTTAGTAGCGGCATCGGGCTGGTCAGTTGCAGTTGTATCGACAGTGGAAGAGTTATGTCGTTGATAATGCCCTCATTGGAGGGTTGAAGGGGGCTTGATATCACCTTTTGCAGGGTCATGTGCATGGGAGGTGTTGGCGGATCGGTTGAGTGCTGCTGGCGTCGCCAATGGGAGCCTTGAAGCAACCAACGTTGGCGAGGGTATCAATGGTGGCAATTCTGATGCTGTTGGCGTCGCCAATGGGAGCCTTGAAGCAACTGAACTTGGCATTACTGGGTTGGGTTTCTACGAGGAAGAAAGTGTCAATGAAGCAGTGATCATTTGGACAATAGCTTCGTATGCAAATAAGTCGAGAACTTCAAACTCTTCATCACTAGGAACTTCATCGAAGATGGGTTTTGTATCTTCATTATTTTCTTGTGCAACAACTGGAATAATGAAATCTTCATTTTGAATGAATAAACTTTCATCAAATCTGTGTTGTATTGATGTTGTATTAATGCATTCTAAAATCAGGGAAGAATTGTTGGGGTGAGAAAAGAAGAAATTAGGGTAAGGGGATAGGGAGGAGCACACCAGCTCTATGGGAAGGGATAAGATTAGGGAGGAGAACTGGATTGGAGGATTTGAGAGGAGAAAGAAATTGAAAGGGGAAAGGAGGATAAAGCCAATGGCCAATATTTTGCTTCATTTCATCATTCCATTACAAATGAGAAGGTTGCTTTATATAGGGATTTAACCCATTAAAAGATGCAACCTTTCACCTAAAAGACACATCTTGTAACATCCAGATCTGAATAAACTGAAGCTCTTGTCAAGAAGAGGTTGCCACATGCAAGTTTGGATCTCCAAATTGGAGATATCTGAAAGTACAAATCCCTCTTCTCTTTGCTCTCATTAAAGTCAATGTTGAAGTTTCTAATTCGTTTTTTTCCTTTTTATGTTGCTGTCCATCAGGTATTTTAGCTATTGTTGTATATTAGATAAAGCCACAAATACCCTCCAAACTTAGAGGATCAAAGGTACAATCTTTCCATCTCCTCTTGCTGCCTCCCATGCATGATCTGATCCCTTAAATTGCCTATGAAATTAGATGAGAATGTGAAGTTTTACATGGAATTCATCAAAACTTTATAATCATTATATATGCTCTTGATTTCTTAAAATTTTGAGGATAAAAATTTGGGTTTAGCATATAAATTAACCTAAGTTCAGTCCATTAATTAGCCACCATTTTTAGTACAGAAAAAATAGAAATTTGAGAGAAAATGACATATCTTTGTGCTAAAAGCAGTCTACTGATTATACACTAGTTTCATGATAAAAAATATGAAAAATTAGGGGGAGGGGTAAATCTTAGTTTAACTTTGATAACAATAATAAGCACACGGAAACAAAAAAATGAAAATATTTTTAAGTACAAGGTATGTGTATGATTCAATTGTCAATAATACAAATAGACTGAAATAGATGTGCCTAAAGATGCATTTTCTTATGGAATCCTGAGAAGGATGAGGTAATTCATAAATAAAGAATCTTATATAAGTAACTGAACCTCCAAAATTCCTTTAAAAATAACTCAACCTCAAAACTGGATGACTTACCTTTATATTTGAAAAGCAATGACTCCCTATTAATCAACTGCCTTTTCTTTACTTCAAGGACATATTCAATTACTATTTTCATTGATAAAGAGAGTCATAAAATTGATCATAAGATACTTTGATGCACTTGTGGCTAAAGATGCATATTTTTGGATGAAATCCTAATAAGGATGATGCCAATGCTTATAAACTGAATAGAATTCACATCAAAATAATGTCATGTCCCCCAACAGATGAGCTGTAAACAACAGCTCGAGACTGTGACCTGTTCTAAACATAACAAGCATTAGATCACACCAACCAAGAATTCCAGCTGCTAACATGAAGCTTCATAGAGTGATTGTTATGAACTTGACCGAAGAGAAGATCATGTGCCATTAACCTCCATATGTTTGGTCCAAGGTGGAAAATAATATTGTATTTATGAATAATGCAGTATAATATCACAATTTGGTTGCATGGGTAGAGGCTCCTATAAGAACATATGCCCCTAAAGATCTATCCATATAGCTTTTACAATTGCTTGAGTCAGGGCTCTTACTCATATTCTACACGATATATGGCTACAACTACCATCTTCTTATTGCGCAATGTGATGAGATTTCATCCAGGTTACAAACTAAAATTTGTTATGGGTTTCTTGTCTACAGGATAACTTGCATAATATATATATGCACAAATGGTGAAACCCAGAGATTCCTTGCTGAGGTAGAGATGATCCTTCCTAATGCAGTCATAATGTATATGTGTAGCATTATAACATCCTAGAGTGACTCATGAACTAACCTACTTTGCTACCTACACGAGCAATGTCTATGCGATTCACAGTGATATGTAATAGCTTCCCGATAACCCCTTTATATTATGTATCATTGACATTTCCGAGAATTCATCTTTTAAAATATTAAAACTCTTCTCTCAAAGTCAACAAATGATTTCTCAAGATCTTTACTGTTGGAGTATTTGTTATGTACGCCTTTTGTGTTGTAGGAGGGTAAATAGATCCTGGATCCCTCCAGGATCCATTTACCCCATCCAATGGTTTAGTCCCACATCGTCCAGTGGTGGAACTTGGAGGCCCTATAGAGGCTATATAAGGAGCCCCAGGCCTCCTGTAACAGATGAGAAAAAGCAATACAAAATATGCCCCGTTGAGGGCTTCTCCCGTGGTTTCATCCCGCTCCTCACGGAGTAGGGTTCCATGTAAAATCCACGTTCTTATTCTTGTTTATCTTTTTTTCATGTTCGCTTCCGCTTCCTATTTTTCTAACATGGTATCAGAGCAGGTTTGATTCTCGAGGGATCGTGTTATATTTTTTATTTAGTCGAGTTTCGATTCATTTATTGTTCGTGGATTTGTTCTTGAAGAATGTTCGAGTTTCGATTCAATTCTAGGGTTTCAGTCTGAAACCCTATCTCCATGGATTCAAGGCTTCTGTCCAGATCAGCATCGCTAGGGTTTCATTCTTGAAGTTTGGTGATTTTAAAGTTCCAGATCAGAAGTGTCGTGAAGCTACCCTTACCCCGCTTCCACCAGCGGTGATAGACCCACGATGCCAAGCTCTGCAACAGCACGGTGCCCCCCCTCCATGCGCGCATCTCCCGACGTCAAGCAGTTGCGCCCAAGGTTGCAAAAGTCGGTAGTCGGTACTCGGTCGGTCGGGTCACTGATTAAGGAGTAATCGGCAGTCGGACGACTAATCATACTTAGTCGGACTTTAATCAGCTTTGAATTTTATGATTATTTTAAATATATAACTCATTTTTATACATATATTTACATAAATTTTATATATTTTTATACTATAATAATAAAATAAAAGAAGTAATTGAATCTAAATAAAACATTAAGCATATTATAATAAGTTTGCTTATAAAAAAAGAAAAACATGAAAAAATATGGTATCTCCAAGCAAAAATTGGTCGACTAGTGTGCCTTGTCGGAATTAGTCAGTACTCGGTCGGCCACCCTACTGACTAGACTAGTCGGACCTACTAGTCGGGCCAATCGGGCGAATTTACAACATTGGTTGCGCCCTCCTGCGCGATCCTCCTCCAGGGGCGGCGAAGCCCCGCGCGCGATGTCCCCAGCGGATATGATCCTTACGGCGACGCAACCCAAGCTCCAGCAGTGGCCTTGACATGCAGGCGACGGGAGCGAATCCACATCGGCAACGACCCCGCGCGCCCTCCTTCAGCCCCAGTAGCAGGAGGCGGCGCACATCAGACCCTCCCGCCTTCATGCGTGAATGAGAATCGGGTTTCCAATGTGGGAACCCTAACGGGGCCCAACGGGTTTAAAAAAAACTCTGAGGGCTATTTGCTTGAAAGCCCAAGAAAAGAAATGCAGTTATGTAAGGGCCCTTCATTTGGGCCGCGAGTGGTTCAAACAAAACAAAAAATGTTTATGTAAAAAAAGAAGAAGACGCGTACAAGAAAAAGCCGTACGCAAGAAAAAAAAGAAGGAAAGCCGTAAAAAAATGGGAACGGCTTAAAAAAATGAATGAAAAAATGTGACGGCTTACAAAAAAAAGAAGAGCCGCGAGAAACTTTTTTTTGAGAATGTTTTCTCCCCATCATTGTTGTCTTCTCCCAACTTGGTCGACGTCCATGTTTTCTGACAAGTATGGGAGAAAGGAGAGTATATGTAGAGTCACATGTCTTGTATTCCAGATTCAGATGCTAGATCCAGATTACAGACCAGTTCAGAATTTCCAGACTCTACAGTTTTCAGATGAAGATTCTACATGCGCAATTCCAGACTCGACGTTCAGATTCCGAGTTCTAGTTTGATGCACAGTTATTCAGACTCGACAGTTTGGTCAGAGTCCAAGATTGAGGCACTCCATGTTGAGGCCCATTTTCGAGATCTCCGGAGAGAGACTCATTTTCAGACACGCACATAGATGCGGTCATTTTCAGATGAGCATATGTTGCTATCATTTGTTCGAGGTCCCCATCATTCTTGTGGTTGTTTCGGCTAGAATTTTCATTTGAGCCATAGGGACTCCAGAGCAGAGGACCATTCCCTATGCCATGTTGGCAAGGGTTTTCATGTGGTATCATAGGTACATCAGAGCAGCGCACCATTCTCTGAGCCACATGGGAGAGATCCAGTTCTCCGACAAGGAGACTTCAGGTGCAGTTTCAGACTCGATGATCAGACTCCGAGTCTTCAGTTGACTCACACTCCAGCCCGTTCGTCCTCCTCACCTGCACGGCATGAGAAGCAACATCCTTGATTGCAGCAATGTGCGCGTTGGGTTGATATTGTCCGTAGTGTCCAGCAGCGTTGAGTTGAGTTTCTTTCTGTTTGTCCAAGCTGAGCATTGCATGCTCCAGCTCGAGGGGGAGTGTTGGAGTATTTGTTATGTACGCCTATTGTGTTGTAGGAGGGTAAATGAATCCCTCCAGGATCCATTTACTCCATCCAATGGTTTAGTCCCACATCGTCCAGTGGTGGGACTTGGAGGCCCTGTGGAGGCTATATAAGGAGCCCCAGGCCTCCTGTAACAGATGAGAAAAAACAATGCAAAATATGCCCCATTGAGGGCTTCTCCTGTGGTTTCATCCCGCTCCTCACGGAGTAGGGTTCCACGTAAAATCCCGCGTTCTTATTCTTGTTTATCTTTTTTTCATGTTCGCTTCTGCTTCCTATTTTCTAACATTTACGAATAAGAAATCATCAATCAATTGATCATTATGTATAGTTTACTATTCACAATCAATTATATGTATAGGATGTTATGGCAAATGATCAGAAAACACCCCTCCTTTGATGTCTCAACTGGAACTGGTACAATTGAGACATGATTCTTGTATTGGTACCATATAAAATAAAATAATAAAGACTAGCTAGATCCATATCCAAAGCATAGATGGTAATCCTATGATTTTAGAAATAATAACATGTGACCACAAAGACCGATCATCTTCATAAATTAATCTTTTAGGTATACTCTACTATTTATCCATATGACCAAAGATAGGTAGTGACAAAATACCTAGATTTGTAAAGTCAATCATTGGAGAGATTGAGAAATGATGAGGTAGATGAATAAGTGAAATCGATGATGAATCGGTTATATCAATAAGATCGTTGATAAAAAAGACCTAGATCTATACAATCAACCACATAAAGGATTAAGAAAGGATGACGGATCAAGTCATTGATGACTAATAATTAAGAGTGCCAGTCACGGTGACCTTTACACCTGACTGTGCGAGGGTGCGGTGACCCTCAGCTGGGCAGGAGATAGGAAGCCCGGTTAGGGCAGCGACCTCTTAGTGCGTGGGTCTAAGATCCCAATCTTTTTCTCGATTTTTTTCGCGAGCGCTCGCAGTTTTTACGCCTCTCTGGGATCCACAAGTTTTCTTTTGAAGACCAGTTCCGCTGACTCTTGTTCTTTAGGGTACCTAGGCTGGAGGGCCTTTGGTTTTAGTTTTTCAAGCTCGTTAGCTTGTACCGGTCGGTCCAGTTTTTCTTTTGGGGTGACTCTTCCGGAGAGTCTCTCCCACCCGTCTCAGTGGCGTAGTTTTGGAGTAGACATATCCCTCTACTAGACTGCACTTCCACATAGAGGGCGAGACGGAAGAGTCTCTTAGGAGACTACCTCACCGCTTGAGTTTTTGTTACATTCTGCCAATATATTTGGCAATGGCTACATGTGAATCAGTTACAGTTGATTTTGGAGGAGTTACAATTGAGCTTGGAATGAGTCACAAATGAGTTTTGCTAAAGTTGAGATGAATTACATTTAAATTGGTTACAACTGAGTTGGCTACATGAGAGCTTGGTTACAATTGAGTTGGTTGTAGTTGAGCTTGGTTTCCATTGAGCTTGTTACTGTCCCGGTAGTAATTCCTGACAAAGAGAAAATATCATATCATGAATATCATCCTTATCAGATTTCGAACTACTACCACAGTTGTTAGATATAGCTAGTGGACGTGTTGGGAACTTAGCTAGGATGTATTTTACTCCACCGCATGCCTACGGAGGTACCCCAACCCTAAGGCTTCCTTACTGCCTTAGAGTCATAGTGTGAGGTCTTATCCAGACCAAGACCACAGATTATCCACTAAGCTTGAGAAATTCAACAAGAAAAGAATCAAAACACCAAACCCATCATATACACTTAATATGATCAATCCACATGATTCATAGACAACATTATAAGCATTTAATAAAGACAATGATCATATCAGAGACTTAACATTCACATTCCCAAGACCCATCAAACATATATTATAATGAATAAAAAGGCAATGACTTAATTATGAATCATATAATCTAGGTATAAAAATAATAAATATGGGTAATTAAAGTAGGATGAGTAGTCTGGAGGTTTACATACTAAATAACTTGAAAACTATTTCAATTGCAAGTAGCTCATTAAATTTAATTACTAAACACTAACTACTTGCTTTCTTTTGGAGCCACTAAATTCATGTTATTTCTAATTAATAAGATTTACTCAACATTTGTTAATGTTCTTTTCTCCCTATTGCATGGATTGCAGGCAAACCACCTGCATCGTGGTATTGGGAGAGTTGAACCTCAACTTCTGCAATTATTATTAAAAAGTATGCATGTTATACTTCTTATTCTGGATACTATAATTGCTTTTCTTTCACTTCTGTTAAAATTGGGATACATGTACATTATGCAGTTTTTTTATTACATGTTAAATATTATGGAAATTTTTGAAATATAATTGGTGACATATTGTAGTTCTATGGCTTGATTAGTTAAATGTGAATGTCATTAAAAAACTAAACGTTAAAAATTTTCCCTAAATTTCAATAACCTAATGCGATCTTTAGCGAACGTGATACTACGAGTGATGTGTAAACGAGTATCCCAGATCCGCGGGAGCGGGCCTCACATATCTAAATCCAAAAGGCACATCCAAAGGTTTCTAATTTTGGTTATTTTACAAATTCAGGTGGCGACATGGACCTTGTGCTTGCGAATCCACACTTGGTGGAGATCCTAATGGAGTCGGCGACGATGGTTGCTAAAGTGAGTCGATATAGGATGTTGTGGTTGGCAATGCAGGAGTTGGGGGGTGTGAGTAGAGGTGTCCAGACTTGCGTGGTGGTGATTCCGGTGATGGTAGTTTGAGAAAGGGTAGGGAAGGTAACATGCATAGCAGATCTGAAGCAAGGGGTGCCAGGGTGTTTTGGTGGCGAAGAGGGGTTTCTGTGAGGCTGGTGGCATTGACGGGGGGATTAAGATGGTATGAAGTGCTTGAGAAGGCTTCAAAAGTGGTGGGTGTAGGTCTGAAACTACCTGGACAACAGCCTGGAACATTGCCCGAGTGTCATTGTCTGCGTCTTTTTTATTTATCCTTCTTTGTATCCCAAGTAGAATATATCTAGAACTTTATTTTTTTTTTTGAAGCCAAGAAAAAGGGGGATACACTCAGTGGTGTTCACCCCAATATATTAGAATTAAAAAAGAGGGTCGATATATTAGAATATATCTAGAACTTTATACTCTTAATTCATATGACCTTTGTCGAATGTGGTCATGTTTCTTCCTTGTCTTATTCCATAGGAATTGTAATAGAGAAATCATCATCTTGATAATATGTTTTCATCATTGTATAGATGTATTATATGAATCTTCATCATGATTGAGTGTGCCTTCTTCTAGCCATGAATCCAACCATAGTTGCACCTTGATGCTTGATAGAATGCAAGTCTTGAATTTCTTCTGTCGAGATCGTGAGCCATGGCTAAGACGACTCAAGTTGAACATCGTTTTCCAATGTTCGACAGGATCATCGAATCGTTGGAATGGTTTGTGCTCCATGCTTTGTTGTCAATTGATGCGAGTACAAATTTAGGAAGAATTATTGGGGGGGTGAGAAGAGAAGAAATTAAGTTAAGCAAATAGGGAGGAGCACGCCAAGCCACGTCGAAAGGGAGAAGATAAGGGAGGAGAACTGGATCGGAGGATTTGAGAGGAGAAGGAAATTCAGAGGAAAAAGGAGGATAAAGCCAATGGCTATTCAAATTCAACTTCATTTCATGTTCCAATTACAAATGAGCATGTTGCTTTATATAGGGATTTAACCCATTAACATATGCAACTTTTCACCTAAAAGACAAACAAATAAAAAGGCATATCCGAAGGTTGTGACCTTGGTTTTTACAAAATTCAAAAATTACAATAAAATTACAAAAAAAATAAATATTTTAAACTCCATCAGGTATAGTGAGACATGTCGCATCTAGACCCTCCAAAGACATCTCCCGCAAAATCAACGAACAATGGGGAGCTAGGACCCGCACATTGAAGTCGCCTCCCACCCACAAAAAAAGAGCACACACCAGCCACAATTCATTTCATAGATTCGTAAAAATATTGCTCTAGAAGTCTCGAAAATAGGGAGAATGAGATCTGTATGCCATTTGATTGTAGGTGAACCACCATTAAAAGTGAGTGTCTCACGTCAATCAAGTTAATTAGCTCCAAAAAATTCACCATTTCGCCCCACAATAATACCCCTTGATGGCCCAACCGAGGGGACTGCCAAAAACTCAGACTGTGTTGCAGAAGTCGGAATTGGATAGGAGGGGTCACTGAATAGAGAATAATCGGTATTCGACATGGTATGAAAAAACTAGTCTCAAGGCGAGGCTGTCCTATTTAGCCTCGAGGTGTACGTCTCGGTCCAGTCCAGTGAGGCGTGCACCTTAAGAGGCTGAGGCGTAGCCTCGAGGCATTCCGCCTCGAGGCGGTCGAGGCGATTTTGCTTTTTTGAGGTATTTTTTGAGTTTAATGGTTTACTTGATAGTTTGAGAAACTTATAAATATCATCTTGTTTAGGATAATGATTATCCAAGATAAATGCCTAAATATGATGTTTCTTTCGTGCCCTTAACTTCATATTTACTATTAATTGAGCACAACTAATTCGTATACTCTTACAATTTTCTCTTAATGAATGAATTCATAAATATCAAATCCAACAATACTCGTAAACTTAATGAGCTTTGCAATATATCAAGCAAAACGAAAAAGATAGGGTTCACAATTTCTCATGCTACCATATATTATATGTTTGACATATAACATAAATTCCTTCGACATATATTTAAGCGTACTTTTAATTACAACGATATTTCAATGGTTTACTCGAAATGGATACGATTTACGGTTTCTCGTCGGCCAAATATTACATGTTAGACACATAACATAAATTTCTTCGACACTTATTTAATTGTACATTTAATTACAACAATATTTCAAAGATATATGTGTATTGTTTAATTCTTTCACAACATTTATAGACAATGAATTTCTCTTTGATTGGATGAAAATGTGTAGAAAATGAAATGATGTTGTTCTATCTTCTATTTTGGTATTCTTATCTCTATTATTTTATCATATCTTATAGTGTTAAGTATTGTGTATTGGTCAAAGAACATATAATTACATTACCATATATATAATTATAGTTTTCTGCATATTTTTCTCTATAAACTGAGGCTTATGCCTCGACTGCCTCAAGGCTACACCTCGCCTCGATTTCGAGGAAGACGCTTCGTTCCGCCTTTCGTTTTGTTCAAACCTTGGTATTCGGGTGACTACTCGGAATTATTCAGTTTTGTATTTTTTAATTATTTTTAATATATATTTATTATATTCAAAGAAATAGTCTTCTATATTACATTAATATATAGTCATTCCATCCATGAATATACTTAAATTTTTATTATAAGGGATATTTTAGTTATAATTTTATGAGATAAAAGGAGAATTAAATGAACTATGAAATCAAAATAAATTATGACAATAAAGAGAAATTTCAAGAACCAATTGTCAGCGACATCATACATGCCGGAATGTTCAAATCACAAAAGCACAAACATACTACATCAAACATCACAAAAATAATTAAAACATGCTAAATGTAAGAATAAGTGCTATTAATCATCATCATCATCCAAAGGAACGTCATCATCTTCATCTTCATCATCTATCTCTTTAAAAATGAATTCTTCCTCTTCCTCACATATCGGTCTTGCACTTGAGCTTGAACCAGGAGCTCTTGTATTACTTTCACCTCTATGGCTTCTTCTTGGTTGCAAGATATTTTCAACACCAGATGCATGGGCAACCACACCCTAAGTTAATCGTGAACCATGATAAACCTCATCATCTTCAGCTTGCTCCTGCCAATCCATTCATTCATGTGAGTGCAATCCTTTGAACAAATCGGGTCTCGTAAATGATCTTGTTGACATTCCTTGAGATTAACTTTAAATCACACATAAACAAGATCATTTAACCTCTTGGCATCCAACTTGTTCCTTTTCTTTATATGAATATGAATATAGAGTTGCATACCAATTAAAACTATATATATACACTCCTGCTCTTCAATTAAATAGGTCGAAAAATATATTACCATCTCAAATTTACTCCAGTTTCGTTCACATCCAGAGGATGAAGTCAAACTCTGAATCTTAATAGCCTTAACTTGCATATGGGGTGTATCGGTCCAATAAAGAGACCATTAGCTAGCTGTTCAAGCATATGAAGTTTAAAATCCCATAATATGACTCACAATATTCAAGGAAAACATTATGCTAACATATATAATACGTGGGTCAGAATGTTAATCATTCACCAACCTTTGTCTCACTGCCAATGGCTTACCAAACAGTCCTTGAGCCAATTTATATGCAGTTAACTCCTCCCTCATGATGATGTCTTGAACATCCAAAGCTGGATAAAACTTTTCTGTGCAATTTAGAAATCCATTCTTCACAATGACATTTGTATCGAACATGCTGTAATCATTGTAGAAGTACAGGTTCAAGAAATATGCAATGTGGTGCAATGGAGTATTAAGCCTTCCTTTTGTTTTAGAGACAATTGCATCAACAAATGATTTATAAGATGATTCCAAACCATTAAAAGATGTCATTATCTCTTGTTTAGCGTGTTCTACGCTGCCATATGCAAAGCCCATGGATGCCTTGCGATCTGCATCAACACGTAGGAAAGAAACCAATGGTATAAACACTTTAATTGCAAGTGTAATTTAATTCCAAAATGTCGTGATCAAGACTGTTGACGATACTCATCCATTTCTTGTCCTCGACCATTTCAAAGCTCTCCATTTATCTTGAAGAGAACCTCAACCGTTGTTTATCTCTTTTTTTTTCAAAAATGCTTTCCAAAGTTAGAAATGTTGTTGCAAATCTAGTTTGCCCAGGTCTTGCAATGTCTCTCTTCTTTATGAACCTGTACGTCAAGGTTTAAGTCTTCGTGTGGCCATATATGAAAACTATAAGTGTCCTTGCCTTTGTAATTTCACTTTTGATCCTTGGTTCCTTGCTAATTTTTTCCAATGCTAGATTAATACACTGAGTAGCACATAATGTCCACCATATGTGTGGATATTTTATTTGCAACAATCTTCTTGCTGCTACATTTTCTGAAGCATTATCATCAACAACTTGTACAATGTATTGGACCCTAACTTCTTTGATACATTGATCAACTGATTGGAAGATATACACCGCAGTATGTACATCATCAGATGCAACCATGGACTTTGAAAATGAAGTCCTAAGAGAACATTTGACATAAAAATTCATGATACTCCTTCCATGAATGTTTGTCCATGTATCGGTCATTATCGAGCAACCTGTTGATTTCCACATCTCTCGGTGGCAATTCAACTCATCCGATACTCTCTTCACCGCCTTCTTCAAATATAGACCTCTTATCTCATGCCTCATAGGAGGTTTAAGGTTGAGACCATATTGCCTAACTGCCTCGAGCAACTGCCAAAATGATTTGATTGTCGGTGCATGAAATGGAATTGATGCCATATATGCCCAATCACATATGTAAGAGATGACTCTTTCTCGGTGATTTTTAGCAAATACATCTTTAGTTGTCATTTAACGCATGGGTCCGTGGCTTCCCGTGTCCTCATCAACTGATTCAGATAATCAAGGTCGTTTATCCATTCTTTCTGATCCAACATCACCCATGATGTCTACTTCTCTTAGGATATGAGATTTTTACCCGACAGACCCTATAAACTTTGCCAATCACCTCCACGACCTTTGAAACAACCTAATTCCTCCCTCGACCCCGTAAACTTGCCAACTCTTATCCCATGAACCCTTCGGGTAATATGTTTTAAGCCCGTGGGGGTTTTTGGGGTAATTTACAGGATCGATGGGGGTAATTACGTTGTGCAAAAGGTCGTAGAGGCATTTTAAAACGTTTATAGGGTCTGTTGGGTAAAAATCCAACAAGTGTGCAAAAGGTCGTAGAGGCATTTTAAAACGTTCTCTTAGGATATCGTCAATTTCTTATGCTTTTTGCACCTTCTTCTTCGTAAGTTCATCCAAGTATGCAGACATCTGCTTTTCTATTTCTTCATCAACTTTTGAACATGGAGCTATATTTTCCCTTCAATGTACAAAGTGTTGCTTAAACCTGAATTTCCTCCCTTCAACACCTTCTTGCAGAGTGTACATACAACTGTGTTTACATCTGTTGGATTTTGAAGACAACCGAATTACCATGCATGATTATTCGATCTCGGTGGTGTATAAAATGTTGTGTCACTATCGGACCCAACAATTGCACGTGCAACCATGTCTACAATTCACAAATAAAAAATATCCATTATTAACAAATAACAAGCTCTTTTTTAAAAAATAAAAACAAATAACAACTAGAAACTATATTAAATAAGCAAAACAATCACAATTACCTTACTTACATGGCCTTTGTAGAAAGAACAAATACAAATGTCAATGATAGTTAGGGTAGGGTCTTGATTTCAAGATGCTTGCAAAATATTTTTGTCATTCAGAAGATTGTTCACCTTAATAATACCGGTTTCAATAATTCAATATCAACTACACTACTCCACATAAAGATGTCAACAAAATAAATGTCCATGGAAGCAAGTATGCAACAAGCAACACACACCCACATATCAACAGAATGGGAAAATTTGACTGTAAGTATGCAACAAGCAAGTTACAAACACGATAAAATTGCTTATAGATATAATCTAACTTGATAAAATTATAAAACTGACTATAAGATGTACATCGATAAAATAACCACTGAAATAAAACTATTAAGATGCATAAAAACGAGAAAAGAACATAGCATTCTACATGACTTACCGGCGATTCAACATCAGACTCGTAAACTCACAGTCGTAGGTCGCACTAGCAACAATGTGGTGGTTGGAGGCGAATCAGGCGATCACCGGCGGTGAGGTTGGAAAGGAGGTGTCGCCAGAGCTTTGTGGAGATCGGAGCTTGATCACCATCCAAGGATCGAGAGGTTTAGGGTTTCGCAACTCGTAAGACTCGTGTGTGGGTTAGAGCTTCAAACCTCGCGATGGAAGTCCCTGTTTAGAGGTCAAGTTCTCTTATTAGACACGGGTCGGATCCATAAATGGATTTGGCCGCTAAAATGTAGCCCTCAATCAGCCGAGTATGCGCCCGACTATCCCGATTGGTCGACCCGTATATGGTAAGTGTACATGAAATGAATGAATTGCAACGCGTGGTACCGGGAGCAAATATATTCAGGTTGAACAACGGAAGATGTGGTTGTGCCATGTCGAGGAACGCGTGGTTCAATAACGATGATAACATGTTTTTTTTAAAAAGCCGCTAGGTTTTGTGATTAAAGGTTATCCTGAGGTTTTAAACAACCGGATCCTCGAGGACGATGTGCTCCTTTGTTTGCCAGATGGAGGGTTTGAGACCCTGGTTAATAAAAGAAAAGGAAATTGTCAGGGTAGTATTGATGGATTGGTTGAGGCGACGTGCGGTGGCATAAGCTTACAAGATCAACGCAATCTCCAATCCCGAAGTGTCCACAGCTTCGGAGTCCATATAGTGGTGAGGTAATTCCTTGGACTAATCCTTGACGTGGAATAGAAAGGAATATAACTTAAATTAATGAGAAGGAATGAAACTTTTTGTGATAACAAGTTTTGAAAAATTACACATTTGTTTCCTTTTCTCTTCTTCGTTACATAGCACTCGCTAATTGTTATCCTATGATTTATGGAAAACCCAATAGGTATCTATGAGCCATCACAAGGACTTTTATAATCCAGCCAGTTAACATAGTTATCCAACCAGCTACAGTAGCTTTACTATGTAAGGTAGTTAGTAATTTTTTTATTTATCTCCTTTCGAGCTGATATACATGTAAATGGTTATAGTGGGACAATGTATCATGTGAACCTTATTTTGTGAATGGAAAAGTGTTGAAATACTTTCTTCTAATTATTTTTAATTGCAGTCCGTTTCTGAATGTTAGTTGTGTTACTGAATAAATTATTGCTGAGTAATCAGATTCGGATTTGGGAGGATCCAACGACCCAGAATTGGGGTCACGACAGATTGGTATCAGAGCCCGGTTACTCCAGTAATTTATTTAGTAATTAACAACTATGTGTGGTATTTAGAAACTAAGATTGTATTAAGATTCTTTGATCTTAATAATTAACTGCAGTACCATTGACAAGTCATTGTCCCTTATGTACATCATGCTAAAATGCATAGGATTTAACCTTTGGCCTTGATTCATCCCCTGATCATGGCATGCCAAGATGTGTTTAGGAAAGTAGGGACTATGATGGTGATGCCCTACGAGATAGGGCAAAGGTAGCATGCATTAGAGCAGAGACTCAATGCCATAATGAGAGATCAAAGTCATCCAGACCCGTAAATGCTAGAGCTAAGGGTTATGTTCATCCTTCTTAGGAAGAATCTAGTTATCTAACTCAATGGTGTAGATCCCTAGTCCTATCGGAGGAGCCATGTAGGAGGTCCTCCGTAGGAAAAAAAGTTTGCTTGAATCCTACCATAAATATATGATTTCGATAGAAGTACAAAACCATTATTTGATTAAAGGACAAGGAGATGGAGTATTTCTAATCCAAGAGATCTTAAATGACTACGTGATATAGATTGTAGGACATCATTTACCAGCTTCTCTACTAATTATTGAAATATGAATAATTTTGATCTCATATTGGGGATGGACTGTCTAGAAAGGCATCATGCATGCCTTGACTGTTTTCAGAAGACAATAACTTTTCACCTTACTAACTCGATAGAGTTCCAGTTCATTGGAAAGACATCCAATGATAATATCGAATACATCTCTATTATGAAGGCACACCAATTGTTAGAGCAAGTGCGCCAAGGCTATTTAGCTTATGTAACAACTACATCAGTGTCGGACAGAATGATAGAAGATGTACCTATAGTGCGCGAGTTTCCTAATGTATATTCAGAGGAACTACCTGGATTATCACACGAGCGAGAGATTGAATTTGAAATCTCTCTCACACCCGATACTCAGCCTATCTCTATCCCTCCATATAGGATGGCACCAGCTGAGTTAAGAGAGTTAAAAGTACAATTACAAGAACTGTTAGATAAAGGATTCATTTGTCCTAGTACTTCACCATAGGGTGCACCTGTCTTGTTTGTGAGGAAAAAGGATGGGTCAATGCGGTTGTGCATTGATTATAGACAACTAAATAAGAAGACAGTAAAGAACAAGTATTCTCTGCCAAGAATAAATGATCTCTTTGACCAGTTGCAGGGTTCAACTGTATATTCCAAGATTGACTTAAGATTTGGATACCATCAGTTGAAGATTAAAGATGTGGATACCCCAAAAACAACCTTTCGAACTAGATATGGACATTATGAATTTTTAGTTATACCTTTCGGACTAATAAATGCCCCAACTACTTTCATGGATCTCATGAATATAGTAATTAAGGAGTTTCTAGACCACTTTGTAGTAGTCTTTATTGATGACATGCTTATTTACTCGAAGGATAAGTACCAACATGAACACCATATCCGACATACACTTGAAATATTAAGGAAGAATAAAATGTATGCCAAAAATAGCAAATGTGACTTCTGGTTGTCCGAAGTATCCTTCTTAGGCCATGTTATTTCTGGGGAAGGCATATCAGTTGATCCTACGAAGGTTAGTGCGGTGATGAGTTGGGAACGCCCGAAGACTGTCACAAAATGCGATCTTTTCGGGGTTTAGCTGGATATTATAGAAGATTTATGAAGGACTTTTCACGAATAGCATTGCCAATGACTAGGTTGACTCAGAAGGAGGTCCCATTCATATGGTCCGATGCATGTGAAACTAGTTTCCAAACACCGAAAGAATGCCTAAAATCTGCACTTATCCTTACTCTACCCTCTGAGACTGAAGGGTTTACAGTGTACACTGATGCATCTAAAGGACTTGGGGCAGTTCTTATGCACCATGGTAAGGTAGTTGTATATACATCACGACAGCTCAGTACACATGAGAAGAACTACCCGACACATGACCTTGAATTAGCCGTCGTAGTTTTCGCTTTAAAGATATGAAGACACTACCTCTATGGTATTACTTTTGAAATCTTCACTAATCATAAAAGCTTGAAATATTTGTTTGATCAGAAGGAGCTTAATATGAGACAGAGACGGTGGCTAGAGCTGTTGAAGGATTATGATTGCACCATCTCCTACCATCCCGGTAAAGGGAATGTCGTAGCAGATGCCCTCAGTAGAAGAACTAATTTACCTGGGTTGGTGAGTGCTATCAATTTCTGGGGTTTACTATCAACGTTGAGTGAATGGAAACCATTCGATAGTAGTGCCGATAGTATAACTATTCCTCACTGATACAAACCAGAGATCTGGGATAGAATAAAGAAAGAACAGGAGGGTGCTCTAGTCCTTAAAGACTTGAGACAACAACTTGAGAAGAATAAGATAGAGAGATTCCATATACAAGATGGGTTACTATATAACCATCACAATGTTTGTTTACCAAACACACCTGAACTAAGAAAAGACATATTACGTGAACCACATTGCTCTAAATTATCTATTCATCCAAGAATTACGAAGATGTATAAGGATCTTCATTCATTCTTTTGGTGGCCAGGAATGAAGAAAGATGTTGCTGAGTTTGTGAATTCATGTTTCACTTGCCAACATGTAAAAGCTTCACACCAAAAGCCACCAGGATTGTTACAACCCCTCCCTATATCTGAGTGGAAATGGGAAAGCATTTCCATGGACTTCGTTACTGACTTACCTCAGACTACTGGTGGTAAAGATAGTACATGGGTTATAATAGATCGCTTGACCAAGGTAGTACACTTTATTCCGATAAGCTTATCTTCTACTCCAGATCAGCTTACCGAGTTATATATTACACATGCGATCCGTCTCCATGGTATTCTAAAGGAGGTAGTTTCCGATCGAGATTCACGATTCACCTCATACTATTGGGAGAACTTTATGAAAGCCTTAGGCACACAGTTATGCTTGAGCACAGCATATCATCCACAAACAAATGGTCAATCAGAACGTACGATTTAGACTTTAGAGGATATGCTACGAGCATTTGCCTTAGAATGGAAAAGATCATGGGTGAAATATTTTCTTATTGCAGAATTCACCTACAACAATAGTTACCATACAAGTATTGGTATGGCACCATTTGAAGCACTTTATGGACGTAGGTGTATTATTCCTTTGTGTTGCTAAGAGGTCGGGATAAGGAACCTTTACGATTCAGATAGACTCTAGGAGACACGGGAAGCTGTAGAGCTTGCTCAAAAAAGATTAATAGCTGCCCAGAGTCGCCATAAAAACTATAGTGATATGAGGCGAAGAGACCTTGAGTTTGAGGTAGATGACTTTGTATTTCTCAAAGTATCACCTATGAAGGGAGTTCAGAGGTTTGGCTTGCGTGGGAAGTTGGCACTCAGGTTCGTGGGTCCCTTTGAAATTATTCAGCGGATTAGAAAAATCGCCTATAGACTTGCACTTCCTACACATCTTTCGACAATAAATGATGTTTTTCATGTATCAAATCTGAGAAAGTATATCAAGGATCCTGAACATAAGATAAGTTATGATTATCTACATGTTGAGACAGACTTGACATACCTAGAAATACCTGTGCAAATACTGGACAGTGATATCAAGAAGTTGAGAAATAAAGAGGTACCTATAGTTAAAGTGTTGTGGCGCAACCAAGAGTTTGAAGAAGCCACATGGGAACCTGAGGTAGAAATGAGAGAAAAATACCCGTACTTGTTTAATGATAACACTATATATCGTGTATATCTTTATTATAAATGAAATGATGTTTATTCTCTTTAAGGTTATGGTTTCAATTCTTTTTAAGGTTGTTATGCCTGTATTTCTAGTCTCGAGGACGAGACTTCCTTCAAGGTTGTTATAATTGTAAAACCTTGAACTTGACCGTCTCTCGGATCCTATATCATAAGATCCGGCTCGTCAAGAGGAAACCAACGGAATTTGTTTCGTGAAAATCGGACTTAGGTGAAAACTAGAACCCTAAGTTTTGGATAAGTTTTGGCAAAAAACATGAGCCAAAGTCATGGGATGATAACCGCGGTTAAGGTCTAAACCATGATTTTCTAACCATGGTTAGCGGTTTTCTAGAGCTTATAAATACCCTCCTACCCATTCATTCTCTACGATTTCCACTACCACCACCACCCCAAGGGATAGGGTCGAGAGGTCGGGAGAAGGAGTGGGAGGTGAGGAATGAGCGCTAGCGAAGCGCTGCCGGGAGAATGAGGAGGAGGAAGGTACGATCCTCTCTTACTTTGCTTCGTGAGCTAGGTTTTCGATTCATGTTCTTTTTCCAGTTTGGTTTTCGATTCATCTTCTTTTCGATTCGCTTTCTATTATGATTCGAGGAGAAATCTGTGTAACACCCCACTTAGGTGCGGGCGGCTATGTAAGTCAGTGAACCCTGTGATTCGTCATACTTTCACTCACCTAAGATGCGTGGTGTCTACCGATTCTCCACTGTTCATTGTTCTATTCTTTCTTTTCCGCTTTTATAGCTATTTTGATGGAGAAATCCGTGTAATACCCTATTTAGGTGTGGGCAGCTATGCACATCAGTGAACCCTGTGATTCGTCACACATTTACTCACCTAAGACGCGTGGTGTCTACCAATTCCACATCGCTTACAGTTTGATTATATTCTTTCACTTTTGCTATTGTTTTCCTCTCAATTGATTTTATAGAGGAAACTCTTTTCGTTTTTATTTTGAAATATATCCCTATATAAAAGGAAACTTTGCCGAAAGTTTCCTAGAAATATGTCCCGATATAAGGGGAAACTTTGCCGAAAGTTTTATAGAAATATGTCCCAATATAAGGGAAAACTTTGTCAAAACTTTCCTAGAAATATCACGCCACATAAGGGGAAGCTCTACTAAATTTCAAGAGAAAATATGTTCTTCGCGTTCTTCGTGTATTTCGTTCGTTTTTCGCGTTCTTGGCACGTTCTTAGCGTTTTTGATACGAAAATGAAATTCGATCGTTTCAGTTGCTATAAATCATCCTTTTGAAAAAGAATCACGGTAAACAACTGCATACGAGAGAAAGAGATCGATTAGATAACAAGATCATTCCTTTTGCTGTTGGGTTTTCATATGAGATCATTAAGATTTTTTGTATTATGCTCCTTGCTACGAAGAACCCTAATTTGGTTATTTTTGAGAAAGTATAAATGTTGCTTTGTGACTTCAACTAAAATAAGATCTAAGCATCGAATTGATGTAATGGTTTGGAAAGTTAGGGTTTGGAAGTTAAAATAAGCATAAATATGAGCATATAAATATATGAATTAATATATGTGTAAGTCTATATTCAGTTTTTATGTTTATGCAAATCTAATGCTTAACGGAGTAATTACATCATGGGAATTGATGTATTTTGAGTTGGATCCTGAAAAGGATTGTGTCTTACGTTAAGAATAACTGGAGTAGAACAAGTCGGACATGCAACCTGTAGGTTTGTCGGAAGGAACCTGTATTGGCGTTGCCCTACCTAGGTGATACACCGTTGCCCTGTTATGATAAGTGCGCATGAAATGAACGAATTGCAACGCATGGTACTGGGAGCCAATATATTCGGGTTGAACGACGGAAGATGTGGTCGTGGCATATGGAGGAACGTGTGGTTTAATAACGGAAGATGTGGTTCGAAATGGGGGGGGGTCTTTCATTGGTTGGAAAATTCTTCCCGGAGCAGTAGTGGAGACAAAAAGGAGCATCTAAATAACCCATGTAATATTCCATTACTCATATACCTCAATTACCTGCATGCCATCCATCCTACTCCTTGCATCAAAACTAACAACTTCAGTGACATGCATATAACTATACGTAGCGAAAATATCCATTTCATAAAAAGATCAAATCTTTCCATTTCTAAACATTAGAGAGAACCATAACAGACCAGGTAGAAGGAAATGCATACATGCATGGCAGCAAAAGATGGGAAAGGAATGTACCTTTGAAATATCCCAAATGTGGAGGTTAAATGTGCAGTCCAACAACTCCTAATTTGTTGGAACATGAGCAGCTCCAGCAGTGCTTGGAGAAAGGAGGCTTCTATGATTTGGAAATTTTGAGTAGAGAAAGAGGGAGGAAGGGCTTCTTTCGGTGGAAATGAGGAAGGAGTCTTTGGGAAGAAGAAAATAGAGGAATAAGGAGGGAGAGGGAGATAGGGGGCTCCTACGTTGGGAAATTTTGGGGGAATAAATAGGGAAAGGAAATGGGTAGGGTTCCTGGAACCTTCCACATGTAAATTTTTTTACAAGCTGATGTCATTGCTGATGTCATCCCTTTATATATATCTTCATTTTATTCTTTTGCAAAAAAAACTAAAGGTCATCCGTACTCGCACTTCGGGTCTCAGATTCTGATGTAAATATCTCTATTTGATCGTCTCTGAATGACGATCATAATGAGAATTATATTGATATACTTTCTATCGGGTTTGAATCCCCGAAATTCTCGAGATACGGTTTTGGTTTGGGGTTAAATTTTGTGATTTAAAAATATAAAACGATTTCCGATTGACGAACGATGGATTCCGTTGGTCTTAATTTGTCGAATCCGATTTTATGTCAGTCTCAATTTGTTTCATGGTTTCTGATTTCGTGATGCGACTTTTCCGTGGCATGCATTATAATGCGATCGACTTTTGGTTGATTGCGACCGAACGACTTTTGATCCACGATCAATATATCAATTTGGGTCATTTAAGGTTGATTGATAACTTTATTGAATTATACGGACCCTAATCGAGTCGGGTTCGACTTTAATTGGATCCGGATGTTACACCCTTTGCATTGATTTGGGCGATCTGGTGCGTGAGGAACAAGCCAATTTTTGGGGGTAGGCTTTTTATACTGAGAATGTAATAGAACACTGTATGGCGCTTAGTGTGTCATGGCAACTGTGATGCGGTGTAACACCTACCTGTAAATCATTTTTATATGTATTTAATTACACGGTTTTCTGGGTCCCATCTTGGGATTCCACCCTTCAATTTCTTAAAAAATGACCCTATAGATAAAATAGAGTTCGTCCCATCTGCTTAAGAACAAAATGGTGGCAGACAGATACAAATATATCTATATCCGGTTACATCCCTACTGAAAACTGAAAAGTCATTCTTTTCATAATCTTTCTGTTCAAGCAAAAAAAGCGTCAAACTTTGTTGGAGACATATTATTCAATTTCATCTTTTTGGACTCTTCAAACGGAATACACACATCAAGTAGCTTTTTAAGAGACCCGAGATCCATTATTTTAGCTTCTTTTCATGCCTGCCGATCTAGATCGCTTTGTTAATACAAAAAGTCTCCGGAAGTAAGACATTGCAGAGTAGCAATAGACCTGTCATGTTATATGAAACGTATTGGACAATTAAATGAAGACATGGAAGAGAATGCCTTTTGCAAAAATGAAGATGCTAAATTGATGTATGACCACAAGAATAATTTGAATCCATAAACGAGATTATCAGAAAAAGTTGGTTTAAGTTCAACGCTGGATAAAATGAGACAAGCTTGATTGGACATTATAATAGATGGCCAATTGATGCCCTCGTACAGAGTTTCAAGAAATTGGTGTTAGCTGTCCATTAGGATTGGGGGAGAGGAAATAAGCGATGCAATGTTTTTCTTAAAATATGATCTGTCTTTTTTTATCTAAAACTTCGTATAAACCACAATGTATCTTTTGGGAGGCAACAATGAATGCATGTAGGCGACTCCACTCAAAGTGCGAAAATGCCAGTTCTGCCTATGTTCCATTTGGTTTCAAGTAATTGATGAACTAATCCGTAAACTAAAGATTGGTAGGTTTTTTTATAGGAAGTACTAACATCAAAGAAAATGACAAAACCTATTCGATTTTCTGTTAACATGTCACCTAAAGTTGTGTCTCGCATTTTCCTTAACACGGATAGTTTCAACTGCGGGAGTGTTTTTGAAGCAGAGTCTCTCCTTTTCAATTTTTGATATTTATTCTCCTTGTCTCATGAAAGGTGATGCTGGTGTTATGCAGGACATTTTCTTGTAACTGAACTTTTGTTGGAAAACATGAAGCAGACATCTCGTAGGAGCAACATAGAAGGAAGAATTGTGATTGTTTCATCTGAGCTTCATAGAGTTCCTTACAAAGAAGGAATCCGTTTTGATAAAATCAACGATCAATCCACGTATGGTTACTTCTCAATGTGACTTGAAATTTTCACCTGTGCTTTTGACTTATATGAAGCTTTAGGATGTTTGAAGTTAGGTGATGCTTTTGTGCACTTTTTCTCTTCTAGTAATTTTACTTTGTCCCTATGTCTCTCGAAAAAGATAACTGGGTTTTCATTTGGCAGAAAAGGTAAATTGTTTCATTTTTTACATAGAAAAATATCACAAGGAGCGTACTCTATTTTTCCCTTTTAAGACAATTAAGGTGCCCCTGCTACAAAACATATATTGCTTTCTTCGCGTTACCACCTTCAAATTTACATTATTTTTTGTATGTAAAGATGGGATGAACCTCCATTAGAGGCCCATCCAAAGAATTTTATAATAAGAAACTAAAAAGAATTATATCCATAAAGTTTCATTGAGGGTTTTGGCATGCTCAAGCACATTTTCAAAATAGAATCTCCCTCTCTCAAAAACCATACAATTTCTGGCTAACCAAATAGCCCAAACTAGCACACAAGCTTTCACCTAGCCCTTAATTGATCCTGGCCAGTCTCTACCAATCGAACCAAAAAGAGTCTATCTCTCCACCGGACGCTTGGAATGTCTGCATTTTGACACGTATCCACAGAACCTGGGCACTGGAAAAAAATGATCTATGTCCCCAATCGCTTGTTCACATCTTTTACATCTATCATCCCTTCCTGGAGAAATCTTGGCTCGCCTTGCACTCGTCACTACTCGTACTCTTCTCAACAACCACAAGAAAACATTAACCCTTGTAGGAATTTTCCATTCCCAGTTCCTCGCACAATCTCGAGAGGTGTTCATGTCCTCCAATGCAGTCGCAACAGAATCATCTTGTAGGATTTCTTGACTATGAATGCCCCAACTTTCCAGCACCATGAATCTTTCCTATCGGACGACACCTCAAGTCTCGCCAACCTGCCAGAGGGACAGAGGAACTCCTCTACCCTATGATCTGAGAGCTCGGTCACAAAAATAGGAGTCCAAGAACCATCTGACCAAACATCGGCAACACTTGCCTCCTTGTTCTTTGTTATAGCAGAGAGTCTAGGATACAAATCATAGAGGGTACCTTCCTCGTACCATTTGTCCAACCAGAAGCGGAAACCCGACAATCCCCTAGAATTGGTCGTAAAGAATCTACCAGTATCGGTAAGACTGAGCACACACCCCTCCAGAAGGTGGTCGGCAAAGCTACAATGTCGGCTTGGGCATACATACTGGGTGACCCATCATAAACAAATCTCGCTAAATGCGAAATCAGACTCAGGCTGGGCGACACACAAATTTACATTATTTTTTTATTTCAAATATGAAATGATGTAAGCATCTATCTATCTTAAGAAATCTACTAGTCATTCTTTCTAATTTAGCCAATGAGATACTCACCAACCAGATGGGGAAATTATTATAATTGAAAATCAACCCTTGTGTGTGTATGGTGGGGGTCAGGGAGGGGTGCAGTAACATAAAATCCCACCCCTTTGGTCTTTGAGTGGTCATCGTGCTACTATGAACCATAAGGTGAACAGTTCTGGAAATTGTTAACATGGTTATGTTTTGTCAAAGGGAACTGTTTTGAGATTTATTTTGACTCCATCATTGATCAATTTTTCTTTCAGATTCACGCTATGACAATATAACAACATTGTTGTTTGTATGAAGAGGAAAGAGGGTGTGTTCCCAAGGTAGGGTACACCCAAATTAATAATGTTATCTAAATCAAACTGATTACAGGGATCAAGCCTCAAAAAAAGACTTCATAAGCTTGAACACACTTTCCATGTAGTACTAATCCTTTCTAAGGACCGTCCACTTGCAGGCTAACCATATTTCCCACAAAACTACCAAAGGTCGTCGTAAGCACCTAACATGAGAGAAGCTAGTGAACCGAAGAGATGTCCGGAAACCAGTAGAGCTAGAGTAGTGCACCTTGTATTTGCCAAATCATTCTAAACATACATGTCATAATTACATAAGAAGAAGAGATGATACACATCCTTTAGTCTCCATATATCTTGAGAAGGCGAAATCATTCTTGCGCATGATCTTGCTTCTATGCATCTATCATCTGATGGTTTTTTCCTTTACTCGAAGATGTCTTGCTCTCATTCAGGACATAGGCACGAAGCTCGCAAGCCTTCTTTCTTGCTTGATCAAGGGATATTTTTATTGAGGTTATCCACTATGGCAACTATTTCTTTTTTAGCGTTGGCTTGGGGACTTGCTCACGTGGGGAATTGGAATAACACTATAAACTCCTTTGGGAATGGAAGTAAGATACGTCCTTTGAGAAGTCTGACTCTAGGATAGAGACTACTCGTACTGGTTCACAAAAAAATAGAAGGTCAAGCAAGACGATTAAGCTTTCTAAAATAGCTGCAAAGGAAAGAAGAAAATTATAATTTTTTCTAGACTAGGAAACTCAAGTAGCACTTTCTTCATATTTCTAACTATCCTATGTCAATGCTCTTCTATCCTATTAGCCCTTTCTTTCTTTATCATAAATCTGAGTGCATTGCCATTTCCAACTAGCAATAGTTAAAGGAAGACCTTTACCTATAGAGGAATGATGGAGTGCTATATCAAGTTGTAGTCCTATAGGTTACTCGAGGTTAAGCATTGCCTTGGAAATGAATGCCCATGTGCATTTTTCCCACCAAAAATGAGACAACCAACAATGCTTGCTCGCAGTTAGGCCCTTGACTTCACTAAGGATATTCAATATGCAAAGGAAATCTTGAAATCCTTACTATGAAAGCCCTAAGAGAAGGTGGGCATTCAAGCCTTCTTGATCACATCTCTGCAAAAAATAGTATTTAGTAATATGTTAAACAAATATCTTTAGAGTGGTTATAAAGTGTTCCTTCTGTTGGCTGATTGCCCTTCAAATATGAAAGATTCACTATTTCCTAGCATCGGTCTCAAGAAAGGCCTCATCTTAGCTAATGCATAACATAATCCTCATTGGAATTTGAAGGGAAATCAGGTATCCTTCATTGAAATATCTAAGCTTGAGCTCACTTCGTAAATGGTTAATACCACATTACAATGAAACTCATCACTCTGTGAAGAGGGAAAAGGGTTAATTATATTATGTTGAGATATTAGTTATCTTTCATGTCTTTTATGCAATATTTATTTCCTTTGTCTTCTTTATGTAGTTTACCAAACATGTTACTCTCCTATATAAGAGAATCCTAGGGTTTTCTCACTAAGCAATTCATTCTTTTCTCTCCACATGGTATTAGAACGATAGTTCTAGATCGGAGTTCTCAAACCCACGTGCCCTAACCCTACCATAGCCTCTCCATGCCACCATCTCTCTTTCTCTCTCTCAAAGCTCTAGCGCCGCCATCAGGACCCCCCTCAAGGCCTTACCGTAGCGAACACCTACCCCCGGGGCCATCGCAACGCTGCCAGGACCCCCACTAGCACCGTCGCAGCGTAGTCGAGACCTACAACGACGCCGCTGCAAGCAGCTGGGGCTTCCAACGTTGCCACAGAGCAACCGCATCAGCCTCTTGCCGCTGGTGTCGGCCCTCTTGGGCCCCTCTAGGCCTTGAGTGGTTCTCTCGACCCTCGTGTCTCCTCATTGGCGCCAACCAACAATCTGAATTGGTTTGATTTTGGTTGGAAAACGTGATTTCAGACCTTTAGATCACGTTTTTCGACCCTAGCACAGACCGAGGATTGAAGAGGATGATTGTATGAGTCTACACGTACAACCAATCCTCCATATATTTGTGTAGACTCGCTCAAATAAGTAAATTTCCCAGTTGAGTTCTATTTTTCGACCGTTCATCCATCATGTCAGAAGACAAGGGTGAGATTTTTTTCTTCGTTCAGTGCCTTCAATGGCCTGGCTCCCATCATGAAGATGGATGTGACCAATTGAGTCGTGGTCCATGCAGTTTTTGACTCTTATGCAATGCAACAATAAGGAGCACATTCTGATGAAGCTAGAGCCGACAGATAAGACGGGGGACAATGCTTTGTGGAAGCAAGATGATGTATATGTGCGTATTTGGCTCTCTGGGACCCTCACCACAGAGATAGACAATGATATTGTGAACCTACCCACTGCCAAGGCGATGTGGGATATTCTGGCATCCACATATGCCCAAGCGAAGAACGAGTGTCCGTCCACTGCACACGTTCTACTCCTCGCTTCGGGGCATGTTCGAGAAGCTTCACTGTTTCATGCTGATTACGACTTCTACAGAGCAGCGGATGACATACGTGAACTCCATGATGGTTGGAGTTCTCTTGGCTAAGCTTGACCCAGATTATGACACAACATAAGCATATTTCCTTACTGGCGCGGCCATACCTCCCATGGAGGAGGCTTACAGTTGTTTCAATAGGCTTCTTATTCCACTTGCTGCTACTATACAACCTTCTTCAGTGATGGCTACTTCTCGCGACAGAGGAGGCTCCACTCAATTTTGAGGACGTAGTCCTCGTGGCATAGGTGGTGGATGTAAATATGGTTCTTGCACCTACTTCCCTCGTCTAAGACACTATGATGACACAAGCTATTAGAATCATGGATACCTTGCATCTCCTCGGGTGGCGTAGTAGATTGAGCATTCTACAGCTCCTCAAGAATATCCACGCCTTGATGACATTGTCTCTCGTATTCGGTAGATCATGACTCCGGTGGTCGGCACTACCACTACATGAACCACATATATTGCACCCGCAGCTAGAGCCTCTTCGAGCTTCTCAGGTATCACATATACTTTTAGTGGTAGCAGAAGTGCAGAGATGACAGAGTGGATCATGGACTCTGGTGCATCCCACTATTTGTGTGGAGACAACCTAGTTCAGATCGTACAAGACTGTACCTCCTAGTAGATGGGTCGTTATTGCTAATGGGGTTCACTTACCCATCACAGGACAAGCGGGTGCATTTGACGCCATCTATGCTACTGTCAAGTACCTGTGTTCTGATAATGCCTTGGAGTTTTTGCACCTTACAACTATCCGAGTTTCTCAGGTCTCTTGGCATTGTACACCAGACATTAGGCGCCTATGCATCTCAGCAGAATATAGACGTCAAGCACAAACATCGTCATTTACTTGATGTGACCAGAACCCTATCGATCCAGAGTCGTGCTCCTCACACTTATTGGGGTGATGCGGTTCTCACTGCATGTTACTTAGTGAACCGTATGCCTTGTTCTATTTTGGGAGAAAAGGTCCCTTTCTCGATTGCATTTCCTATAAGGATATGTTCTCCCTTATACCCTGTGTATTTGGATCTGTGGCCTTTGTTCATAATCTTTCTCATGGTCGTGACAAGCTCTCCCCTAGAGCTGTCAAGCATGTATTTGTTGTCTACTCTCGTACCCATAAAGGGTGCCGTTACTTTGATCCACTTTAGGAAAATACTTTGTCAGTGTTGATGTTACATTCTTTGAGTCTATCATGTATATCTCTCCTACAAGTGGCAGACTGGTCCCATCTGACTCTGATGAGGAGGTCTACATGCCTCCACTTAGTACAGCTCTACCACCTCCTGCACCTGCTCTACCACCACCCTCATCACCACCACCACCATCTCCAGTACCTACACCTGCTCCTTTGACTCAGTTTTTTCAACGTGTGTTTACCCGCAGGTCTTGCTCTGTTCCCCCTGCTCATATATTTTCCCCATCATCTAGCACGACTTGGATATGTATTGAGCACAACGTTTCTGTTGATGGCACTGCTGAGCTGTTTATGCAGTATGATTCCTTACAGGATGAGCAGGTACCCTCTCAAGAGGGAAACTTCCAGGTTCAGGGGGTGGCAGATGATTTCGATGTGCCGATTGCCCTACGAAAGTAGAGGCATACTTGTGATTTATATCCTCTTGCATCCCACGTTTCTTTAAGCAGACTTTCAGAGGATTTCAGGAGATTTACCCTAGCACTGTTAGCCGTAGAGATACCGCAGGTATATCACGAGGCTATTCAGGTTCGTCAATGACGTCTTGCCATGGAGGAGGAGATGGATGCGCTACAATCGCGTGGCACTTGGAGCCTTGTTTCAGGTCCAATTGACGTATCCGTTGTTGGGTGCAAGTGGATGTTCACAGTGAAGTACCGAATAAATGGCAGTGTAGATTGCTACAAGGCGAGACTTGTGGCACGTGGGTTCTCCTAGATATATGGGGTGGACTATCTGGATACATTCTCTCCAGTGGTCAGACATTCTACTCTATGTATCCTTCTATCAGTTGCAATGACAAGGGATTGTCATGTCTATCATCTTGATGTAAAGAATGCTTTTCTATATGATGACCAACAGGAGGAGGTTTACATGCAGCAACCACCTGGGTTTGCTGCTGAGGGGGAGTGTCAGAAGGTTTACAGGCTTCACAAAGTGATTTATAGCCTTAAGAAGACTCCAAGAGCATGATTCCAGAAGCTCTTGGACTTGATAGAGTACCATAGGTTTGTGCGATCGATTGCCGATACTCACTATTTGTTCAAAGGACTCAGAGAGGTACAATTGTCATACTTGTCTATGTTGATGATATCATTGTTAAAGGAGATGACGAGCAAGGCATCCGGGTTGCTAAGGATTTCCTTGGTCAGCAGTTTGTGATCTAGGACCTTGGTAGATTATGCTACTTCCTTGGACTGGAGTTTGCCAAGAACCAGCAAGGTCTTGTGATGACCCAGAGGAAGTATGTTACATATCTTCTCTCTGAGACATGCATGGTAAATTGCAGGCCTGCCACTACTCCTATGGGCCCGAGTATGAAGCTCTATGATGATGACATTGAGGAGGTCGACAAGAGGGGCTACATGGAGCTTGTTGGGAAGCTTCTTTATGTGACCATCACTAGGCTAGATATATCCTTTATCGTGAGTAGTAGCTCCCTTTTTGAGTTATTTCATGTAGACATTTGGGGTTCGAGTCGTGTTCTCGATCACCAAGGACTCATGTTTCACCAAGGACACATGTTTTATCTTGTGGTTGTGGATGATTTTTCTCGGTTGTCATGGGTGTTTCTTTTGAAAAATAAGTCTGAAGCAGGGATGTAATCAAAACTTTTATTAATGAAGTGCAGAATATTTTTTCTACTTATGTGAAATTTGTGCGAACTGACAATGCTTTGGAATTTTGTACTCGTGCTCTGTCCCATTTTTTCATCTCGTGGGATTATTCATCAAACATCTTGTGCTTACACTTCTCAGCAAAATGGTGTTACTAAAAGAAAGCATTGCCATCTTCTCGATGTTATTTGGACTCTTCTCATTCGGAGTCATGCCCCACATTCGTTTTTGGGTGATGCGGTTCTTACAACATGCTATTTGATGAATCATATGCCATCGTCTGTCTTAGGTGAGAAAATTCCTTTCTCTATAGCTTTCCCTGAGAAGGAGTTATTCTCACTCACTCCTCGTGTATTCAGCTCTGTTGCATTTGTTCACCAGTTGATTCCAGGTCTTGACAAGCTCTCTCTTATAACTATCAAATGTGTGTTTGTTGGGTACTCCAGGACCGAAAAGGGATACTAGTGTTATGATCCTTTACGCAGAAAATACTATATCAGTGCTGATATCACATTTTTTGAGTATGTGATGTACTTCTCTCCTACAGGTAATAGGTTGACTTCATCAGACTCAGATGATGAAGTTTACATGCCACCCCTCCTACGGGCTATTTACCACCTCCTGTGCATGTGGTCCTACCACCGCCACCACCTCCACCACCACCACCTCCTCCACCCCCTCCTACTACCCAATCGAATGTGCCAATTGTTCTACCATTACCTAAATTCTATACCCGTCAGACTGCTTCTTCTCATGGTTATCGCCTGTCTTCCAGTATGTCCCAGGCTTGTTTTGATAACATGGTTTCTATTGATGGGTCTGGAGATATATCTGTACAAGAATCTTTGCAGGAGAATAGCCAACAGATGGAGGAGGTTCCCAGTGACCTGGATATTCCTATTGTAGTTCGTAAGTAGAAGCAGTCTTGTGCTTCTTATCCCCTTGCTTTTTAGGTTTCCTTTCATCATCTGAAAAGGGACTTTCAGAGATTTGCAGTGGCTCTATATGTCATGGAAATTCCACAGAATTATCAGGAGACATTGAAGGATAGTTGCTGACGCTTGGCCATGGAGGAAGAGATGGTTGTGTTGCAGTCACGCGGTACATGGAGTTTGGTGTGTGCTCCTCCTAGGGCGTCTGTAGTCAGTTGCAAATGGGTGTTTACTATTAAACACCATGCAAATGGCAGTCTTGATCGCTACAAGGCAAGGTTAGTGGCACGTGGCTTTACTCAGACCTACGACATGGATTACTTGGACACTTTTTCTCCAGTGGCTCATCACTCTACACTTCATATCCTACTTTCAGTAGCAATGGTACGTGATTGCCCTTTATTTCAGTTGTATGTTAAAAATGCATTTCTATATGGAGATCTACAAGAAGAAGTTTACATGCAGAAACCTCCGGGGTTTGCTGCTGAGGGGAAGTGCCAGCAGATCTGTAGATTCCATAAGGCAATATATGGCCTTAAGCAAAGGCCAAGGGTGTGGTTTCAGAAGCTCTCAGATTTAATTGAGAAACCTGGGTTTAAGAGGTCTAATGCAAACCATTCACTTTTTGTGCAGAGGACACCTAGAGGTACTGTTGTCATGGTTTGATTTCTACCTCTCATGTTAGTTCAGGAGAGCAAACATCAGATATCTTTACCAATGCATTACTCAGGGGGCCATTTCAGAAGTGTTCGTCCAAGTTGAGCATGATTGACATCTATGCTCCATCTTGAGGGGGAGTGTAAAGATATTTCTATGTTTCTATGTACCTTTTCAGTATTTTATTTCTTTATGTCTATCACATGTCCTCTATATAAGAGAGCCTAGGGTTCCTGGAATAAACATCTCTATTTTTTCTTCCAACATTCATTATCACGTCTTGCGCAGATGTATACTATGCATGATGTCCTAAGGATATGAAGTCTACCTCAGGCTTTGTTGTATTTGTTTGCAACTCTTTAGCATCCTGAAAAAAACAAGAAGCAGACCGTGGTTGCCAGATCTAGTGCTGATCAGAATATAGAGCTATGGTACAAGGGGGCACAGAGATGATGTGAGTCTGAGCTGTTTTAGCTAACTTATATATTGATGTGCCACTTCCTATGCAATTGCAGTATGATAATCAGACAACATTATTCATTGAAAATAATCCCACTTTTCATAGAGAACTAAACATATTGAAGTGGATTGCCATTATACTCGGGACATGATTTAGAAAGGCTTTATTTCTACTTCTCATGTAAGCTCAGGGGAACAAACTGTAGACATTTTCACCAAGGCCCTACTTAGAAGACCCTTTCAGAAGTGTACATCCAAGCTGAGCATGATCAACATCTATGCTCCATCTCGAGGGTGGAGTGTAGAGATATTATTATGTCGTTGGACTTTTTTATGTTTACATTTATTTATTTTGTTTTATGTAATTTACCCATGGGCTTCTCCTCTATATAAGAGAGCCCTAGGGTTCTTCGGAACATAATTCAATCGTTTCTCCCAACATCATGCATCATCGACTGCTTAGGGAAGCCATTCAGATGTTGCAGCCTCTGCGTCTGCCAATACCTCAGGCAGTATCTATGCTCTTACCAATTGTCATAGAACTGACATGACATAATGGATTATGTACTCCAGTGTGTCCCACCATATGTGTGGAGACATAAGTCACTTTGTAGTGTACATACAGTTACCCCTTGGGAGATCAATTATTATAGTCGATGGGACCAACTCTCTAGTTGCAGGACAGAGGGAGATCAGTCTAACGCCATCTATACATTTACAGAATGCGTTTCATACCCCCGATTTTTCAATTAACTTATTGTCTATTAGTCAGATTATTAAGGACCTACATTGTCGTGCTATTTTTGACCCATCTTCACTTGTGTTTCAGGGCATTCTTACCGGTAGGGGAATTGGATGTGGTTGCAGCAGGACAACCTCTATCGACTAAACCGAACTTCATATGCTGGTACCTCGTTTAGTCTCACAGGACCAGTCTCCCCGTTTATGTAGCATATGTGCTTTGGTCACTGACGGATCATGGATATGCCCTATGCTAAATGCGTCACATTGTTGTAACCGGGCAATCAAGATCAATAAAAAATTAACCACACAAATGAAAGAATGAATTAATGTATGGTTTATGTATTTTTAACCTGGGCAAGCCCCAGGGTCGACTCAAGGAGGCTAAGGAACAATTTCGGATCAACTTAGAGGAATTAGCTCATGGCTTTCCAAGAGGGATTTTTTTATGCAAGAAAAATGCCAATGCGTAAATGCGATTAAACTAAGTTATTAAGGAATGAAGCGATTTAGCGAAATTAATTTTAATATGAAATTACTCCGAATTAGCTAAATTTTATTTTTCCTGGAAACCTAATCCAATGTTGAATGCAAAATGTATTTTTTTAGAATTTTTGGATTTAAGATGGAACAATAAAAAATGCAAACTTTTAGGGGTTTTTATGCAATTTTTCATCCAAACAAAGTGCAAAAATTATAAAATTTTTAATCCAACTTAAAAATGATGAATTGAAGCTACGGTAATGTTTTGGGAATTTTCTGACAATATAGGATTTTTTTTATGATTTTTAAATGGAAATAGAGTAGCTGTGAGTATTTAATTCCTAATAAATCCAACAAATCAAATTATGTAAAGAGCGATTTATCTGAAAAAGATATGTTAATAGGCAATCCAGAAGAGTTGAAATTTTCCAAAATCAATATCTGTAGATTTAATTAAAAATCATTTACTAAAATCACTAAACAATTTATTTACGCAAAAGATTCATCCATTTTTGATAAAACTTGGACAGTAATTAAAGCACAACTAGAGGCATCAACTACAATTTTTGCACAATTTTTGGAGCAATATTTAATTAAACATGAATTTCAGACCATGAAATGGGTAAAATATCCAATTTTTCTCCAAAACCAATTTAGTTAATTACCCAATGTGTACAATAATCCAAATAAATAGACAAGAGATAGAGAATTAAATGCTCGACAACATGCACTTTTTATATTAAAAAAAATGCAAAATGGATGTCCAGAATAATGCATGAATGCAGGGGTATCTTTGTAATAGAGAAATAAATATTCGATGGAATAAAAAGGGCCTAGGGATACGTTTGCAATTTCAAAAATATGTCGAAAGAAAATGCAATTTTTACAAATGAAATAAAAAATAAAAAATGGAAACCTTCTCTTTGTGAAAACGTGGGTTCCAATCTTGGAACCCACGCGCGGCTAGGGCGTGCGGAGGGCTGTCGAGGGTGGTGAGGAGGCGCGCGTCTGTAGGAAGGCTGGGGGTCGTGCTGGCGGTGCGATTGGGCGGCGCTAGCTTCTGGCGAAGGTGCAAGAGGACGCGGCCGCAGGTGAGCAGCGTCGATGGAGGATAGAGCAAACTGTGCGCAGCGTAGAGTGCGCGAGGTGCGGGCGGACGCGCGACGGAGGGGAGGTCGCGGGGACCGGCAGAGCGTGCGTACGCGCGACGGACGCGGGCTGCTGGAGCGGCGATAGAAGGGCGGTTGCGGCAAGGAGGAGGTGTGGCGTGAGGCCACGCGGTTAGGCAGGGGCGATTGCGCGGCTTGGCGGCGACCCGTTGCTGGAGGTGGTGTGCTGCGGGGGTAGGCACGCGACGGAGATGGGAGGTGCGTTGGCGAGGCGGGGAGCTCGATGTCAACCGAAGCGGTTGTTGATGGCGCTGAGCTCGAAGCGGACTCCTGTAGGAGGGAAAACCGATCGACACACGACCGTTTGTTGCGATGGCGAGCGATGGTAGAGTCGAGGCTCACACCTCGGTATCAGTCGATGAAGGCGAGGCGGATGAGCAAACTAATCGTATGCCCTGAGGCGGAGGTGCGAAGGAAGGGCGCTCGAGGTAAGTGATGGATTGATCGGGCAGAGCAAGAGGATGACAATGAAGACGAAAATGAAGCCCTAGAGGGTGGCGAGTTCGATGGGAGGTGAAGAACGGAGAAAAAGAGGAGGAAGAAGGAAGAGGGAATCGCTACCTGTGATGGAGGATTGGGCGATTGGGAATCGACCAAACGAGGCCGTGGTCTTTGCTCAAGCCACGGCTGAGGCCGAGCTAAACTGTTGCGATGCGTAGCTGTTGCAAAGGAGGACGAAGGTCCTGCTTTGGATCTCGCTGGAAGATGGAGGGTCTTCGCTCAACGAGGAACCCCTCAACTGTCACCGGAGGAGGTCGGAGCTTGCTCCTTTCTGGAAAAATGGCGGATGATTTGTTAGAGGGGCGATGATGTCCCTTTTATAAAGTAGTTGGATCTGTGGATGGGCGAAGCGCATTAGATGGTTGAGGGAGTGGGGGTCATGCACAGGTGGAGAGAGAGAGAAGGGAAACGGGGGGGGGGGGGGGGGGAGATGCACGATGCAGTAGTGCAGTTGGGGGTTGGAGAGAGAGATAGAGGGGAGATATGAGCCGCTGGAGAACTTGGACGGAGGCGGTTGAATGAGTGGCGGGCGAGGGAAATGCGAGGGTGTGCAGGTGGGAGAGAAATGGGAGTGGGCGGCGTGGGGGCAACCGGTTCATGCAGAATCGCCGCACCAGGCGAAAGAAGAGGAAGGGGAGGGGGCCATCACGTGCGTCGCACGTGATGAGCGGGTGGAAGGAGGCGCCACGTGGCGTGTTAGGAGGTAGCCACGTGGTAGTGAAAAAATAAATAATAATACTTAAAATAAATAATAATAAATAAATAAAAATAAGATAGAATAAATAAGTTAAATTAATTAAAATAAATAATTAAAGTAATAAAGAAATAAAATAAAAAAGTAAAAAAAAAATTAAAAGAAAAAGTGAGTTTTACCAGGCAGACCCTATAAACTTCGCCAATTGCCTCCACGACCTTTGAAACAACATATTTCTCCCCCCGACCCCGTAAACTTGCCAACTCTTACCCTATGAACCTTGTGGTTACTCTGTTTGAAGCTCGCGAGGGTTCTTCGAGTAATTTATAGGGTCGATAGGGTAATTACGTTATGCAAAAGGTTGTAGAGGTGATTGGCAAAGTTTATAGGGTCTGCTGGATAAAAATCCCAAAGATAAATAGGGGTGACACATGTGGCTCTAGGAGCGGCCACGTGTCGCTCCCAGTAAAAATCGAAGATTAAATTGAAAGAAAAAATAAAAAATATAAAAGGGGCCAAATCAAAAAGTGGTCAACATGAAAGTTGCTCGTCTCGACGAGATGTACAACTTTCTTGAAGGACCGAAAATCAAAAGAAGCCATATGTACAAAGTATATTTTTGGGTAGTATCTTATAGGTATAAAATATCGTATTTTTATATTTTATAAAATTATTTGTCTTTTTTAATTGAGAGAAAAATGAAAATAAAATAGAGAAAATATGAAAGGAATATTTACAACTTAATCTATTTTTTGGATTTTTAATAATTAAGAAAAAAAGATAAAATGAATGGTATTTTGGTCAATATGTACAATATACAATAGGGGCCCAAAACCCAAGTTTCACATGCGAACTTCGATTTTTATGGAATTGGTCTTGTTTTGAAGTTCTTTGAATGTATATTACTTTAAAAGTGAGTAGACCTGAATCGGACACTGTATGAGAGAGATATGTGCATTTTAAGGTTCTTAATCTCAATCTTGGATTTGCGTTTTATTGGTCAATTTTACAAGCTAGTATTTTTTTGATATTTTTCCTTTATTAGTGTTAGTAATATATACACTATAGAGTTGATTTTATTGGATTTGGAGTTAGTATAAAATAGATATAAATAAGTGAATTTGGCTAATATACAGGTGAATATGTACAAGTGAATTTGGCCCCTTATTTAATGCAAATATGCATGCTAAAATGCAGATATTATTTCTAAATGCATGAATGCGAATAATGCACAATAAAAGGTAATATGCAGCTAATTGCTCGGGAACAAAGCTCCATTTTCGACTTTTAGAGTGATGAATCACATATTCATCAGTCACCTTCCCCTTTAGAAGATGTCATGTGCTCCCTCAGATTTCTCCTCTCTTCTCTTTCTAGTGCTAGGCTTGTCATTTAGGAAAGCATCGCCGATCTGCTTTTCCAAGTCGTCAGGGTTAGATCAGTAGCTCCATTTTTAAGTTGATTCATGTAGACATTTGGGGTCCAAGTCATGTTCCTGATCACCAGGGAAACATGTTCTATATTATAGTTGTAGTCGATTTTTCTAGATTATCTTGGGTTTTCTTGTTAAAGAATAAGTATAAGGCTGAGACTATGATAAAATCTTTTATATATGAAGTGAAGAATATTTTTTCCTTTACATTTAAATTTGTGCGAACTTACAATGCCTTGGAATTTTGCACTCTTGAGGTTTCGCATTTCTTTTCATCACTGGCATTGTTCATTAAACTTCGCGTGCTTATACATCCCAATAAAATGGTGTCGCTGAATGTAAGCAACACGACTTGCTTGACGTGACTCGGACTCTTCTCATTTAGAGTCGTGCTCCACATTCGTTTTGGGGAGATGTGGTTCTTACTGCTTGTTATTTAGTGAATCGCATGCCTTCTTCTGTGTTGGTTGAGAAAATTCCATTCTCTCTTGCCTTTCCAGAGAAGGATTTGTTCTTACTCACTCCTTGTGTGTTTGGTTCAGTCACCTTTGTGCATCAGTTATCACCTGATCTTGACAAACTCTCTCCTAGAGCTGTCAAATGCGTCTTTGTGGGGTATTCCAGGATACAAAAGGGATACAGATGTTATGATCCCCTTCGTAGGAAGTACCACATTAATGCGAATGTCACCTTTTTTGAGTCCATGATGTATTTTTCTCCTACGGATGATGATTAACTCTAGCTGATTCTGGAGAAGAGGTTTACATGCCACCACCTACTACTACCATAATCATTTCACCAACCCTGCCTCCTATTGTACCACCACCTCTAGTACCGCTACCACCACCTAGTGCCATGGCTTAATTCTTGCAATGATTCTACATTCATAGGTCTTCCTCTGCTCATGGGCCTCCCCGGTCATCCAGCACGCTCCGGGTATATTTTGAACATATTATTTTTACTGACGACCCTCGAGATTTGTCTTTGCAGACGTTTACTGCACCGTCTGAATAGCCTTCGCAGAATGCTGGTGTACAGATTGAGGAGATTCCCAATGACCTGGATGTGCCCAATGCATACATGTCATCGTTTCTTCTTGCTTCCCATATTTCTTTTGGCCGCTTGACTGCGGATTTCAGGAAGTTTGCTATTGGACTTTCAGCCGCGGAAATTCCACGAACTTACCAGTAGGCTTTGCAAGATAGTCGGTGGCATCTTGCTATGGAACAAGAGATTGCCGCATTGCAGTCGTGTGGCACCTGGAGTTTAGTTCCAGCTCCCTCAGGGGCCTCTATTGTCAGTTGCAAGTGGGTATTCACTGTAAAACACCGTGCATATGGTACTATTGATTGCTACAAGGCCATACTGGCTGCATGTGGGTTCACCCCAACGTATGGGGTGGACTATCTGGATACATTCTCTCTAGTTGCTTGCCACTCCACTCTCCGAGTTCTTCTTACTATTGTGGTATGTGATTGGCCTCTGTTTCAACTTGATGTCAAGAATGCATTTCTATATGGTGATCTCCATGTAGAAGTCTACATGCAGCAACCACCTGGGGTTGCTGTTGAGAGGGAGTACCAACACGTTTGTAAACTTCATAAGGCCATCTATGATCTCAAGCAGAGTCCAAAAGCATGGTTCCAGAAGCTCTCGGACTTGATTGAGAAGCAGGGATTCACGAGGTCGAATGTGGATCATTCTTTATTTGTTCAGCAGACCCACAAAGGAACTGTTGTTATTATGGTATATGTTGATGATATCATCGTTACAGGAGATTATGTGCACGGGGTTAGCGAGGCAAAAGTGTTTCTTGGACAACAATTTGTCACCAAGGACCTTGGTACGCTAAGGTACTTTTTGGGATTAAAATTTGCCATGAATCAAAAGGGTCTTGTAATGGCCCAAAGAAAGTAATATGTTTTAGATCTTCTAGCTGAGACATGCATAATTGGGTGCATACATGCTACTACTCCTATGGATCCAAGCATGGGGCTATACGATGATGATATAGAAGAAGTGAACAAGAGAATATACATAGAACTTGTGGGGAAGTTACTTTATATTACCATCACCAGGTCAGACATTTCATTTGCTGTTAGCCGGGTCAGTCAGTTCATGGAGCAACCTAGACAAGTGCATATGGGTGCGGTCCATATGATTTTGAGGTATTTGAAGTCATCTCCAGGTGTAGGATTATTGGTCAAAAAAGGGACATCTTTTACTATCTAAGCTTGCGCAGATGCAGACTATGCATGATGTCCTAAGGACAAGAAGTCTACTTCAGGTTTTGCTGTAGTTGTTGGCGGTTCTCTAGTATCCTGGAAGATCAAGAAGCAGACTGTTGTTCTCAGGTCTAGCGCTGAATCAGAATACAGAGCTATGACACAAGGGAGCACAAAGATGATGTGGGCCAGGTCTGTTCTAGTTGACCTTGGAATTGATGTACCACTTCTTATGTAATTATAGTGTGATAACCAGATACCTTTATTCATTGCTAATAATCTGCTTTTCACGAGAGAACGAAGCACATTGATGTAGATTGCCACTACATACATGACATGATCCAGAAAGGCTTCATTTCCACTTCCCATGTAAGCTTAGGAGAGCAGAGTGCAGACATCCTCACCAAGGCATTGACCAAAGGATCATTTTGAAAATGCTCATCCAAGCTAATAAGCATGATCGACATCTATGCTCCATCTTGAGGGGTGTGTAGAGATATTTTATGTTATAGTTCTGTTTTTGCATTTTCTGTTTCTTTCTTTTATATTATGCAATTTACCTTTTGGAACTCTCCCTATATAAGAGAGCCCTAGGTTCCTCTGGAACATAGATCAATCGTTTCTCTCAGCAATATCTACGCTCCAGCTTGAGGAGGAATGCTAAAATATTAGTTATCTTTTTGTTCTTTTATGTATTCTTTATTCCTTCTGTCCTCTTTATGCCTAGACACCAAGTCCTCAATTCCCCACAACCTGATGGCGCATTTGGAAATCAAAGCTTTATTCATGTGTTGAATTCGAATTCCGATCCTACAATCCTTCTTCCTTCGAGTTACTACCTCCCACCCAGAATGATGTATCTCTCTATGCTCCTGTTTACCATCTGACCACAGAAGCCTCCTCATAATGTGTTCCTTCTGCTCCCCAATTCCCACCGTCAGTTTCCTAGTTGAGCAAAAAAAATTGGTATCACAGATAGGGCATGTTTAAGAAAAACCACCTTCTTGCCTTTGGAGACAATCTTAGCCTTCCAACCTGACAATTTATTTTCCATCCTCTCAAGCACCAAGCACCAATCCGCCTTCCGAAGTCGTCTCACCACTAAAGGTAGACCAAGATAGGTGATTGCCCCCCTCCCCAGCGCATCCCCAACCTCCCACCCTCCTCCTGCCCCATCCCAATTGTCATGAAAGTGGGCTTGTCTCTATTAATTCAGAGCCTCGAGATATCGCCAAAAATCTCCAAAATCCGTGTCACCCGTCTGACCTGTTGCAACTCGTTATGAAGAAATATTACAGTGTCATCAACGTATTGTAAGATCGGTACAAATATCTCGTCCTTGCGGAACCCAGAGTAGAGACCCTCCTCCATATCCAACTTCATCATGACTGTTAAGGCATCGGCTGCAACAACAAAGAGTAGTGGGGCCAGGGGACACCCCTGCCTGACCCCGCGTTGTGTCTGGAAAAAACCACCCTCTGGACGACCATTCACCAAGACGGCATATGATGTCGTTGTAATGCATCTCTTCATCCAAGCGACCCAACGGCTAGGAAAGCCTCTCTTCTCAAGCGAGTCCCACATGAAGCGCCATTCCACAAAGTCATACGCCTTCGAGAAGTCCACCTTCCAAACTATGCGCTTAGCCTGGTTACGCTGCCATTCTTGTATAATCTTAGAGGCCAAAACCTATCCATCTGCCATAAGCCTCTCGGGGATAAAAGTTGATTGCTTCGGAGAGATGATGCCATCCAATGTTCCCCTTAGCCTGTTCGCCAAAACCTTCACAATGATAAGGTAGATACCATTTGAGAGTGCAACTGGGTTCGAGATCCTTGACCCGCGTTGGGTTGTCCCTCTTCGACAGTAAAAAAATAAACGCCTTGTTTAGACTTTCAAATCCTTGATTGCCATCTCTGAATTCATGTAAAACTTCCAGGATGTCTCCCTTGACCATCTCCCAAAATTCTCTGTAGAACACTATCGAGAAACCGTCCAGACCAGATGTGCCATCCGCATTCAGCAGGAAAGCCACCCTCTTGACTTCCTCCGTAGTGAAAGGAGCCACAAGTGCTTCAGATTGTGAGTCAGAAATGCTGTGAACCCCTTTTCCTCTCCAACCCCACCCACCCGTGGGGATTCTTCTACTGCATCCTGTAAACCAACTCTCGAGCGCTTTTCCCAGCTCAACGTCGCCCCTAACCTCCACCCCATCCACCGAAAGCTGGTGAAGGAAGTTGCGTCGTCTTCTATTACTTGCCAGCACATGAAAGTACCTCGTGTTTTCGTCCCCCTCCCTAATCCACTTCTGTCTTGAGCAATGTCTCCATTCCGTCTCCTGCTTTATATCCTTAATATGAATGTCAATTAGACACTTGTTCCTCTGCTCTGCCTCTTCCACAGATAGGTCACGTATATCCTCCAATTGGTCCAATCTGACCACCTCCTCCCAAGGTTCAAAAATGCGGTATGCGGTATTCGTTCGATCATGCTGGCTAAAGCGAGTAAGCGGATATGGAGAGGAGTATACAGAGTATATGCGGTTTATAATATGTTAATTTAAAATATTAAAAAAAATACAATAATAAAATGTGATTATATAAAAAAATTGATGATCTAACAAAACCCAAAATCAAAATTTTCAAATAAGATAATATAGTCAATAAGTATATGAGCATGATATTATAAATTGATTGTTTTTTAGTGTATACTTTGAATTTAATGCGCATATATATATATATATATATATAGACATACAAATTTGATTTAATAGGGAATACACGAATTCTATAAGAAAACCTTTAATGCATATATAGATCTTATAGATAACAAATGCTAAAGAGTAATCATAGATACATACACTCAAAATTATACATATATATGGCTCTCCAAGGGACAAAACTTGTTGGCACAAAATATAGGAAAAAATGTATTAGCATATAAATTTATTAGAAGCACAAAATTGTTAAGTGTCCAATTATTTCATATTTTATTCAAAGAAATGGAATGAATTTCATTAGATAGAAATTTCAAAAGACAGTAAACAATTCATTAACAAGTGTTAGGAACAACGGAAAGATGCGGATATGAGAAAAATACCCTAGATTATATTCACAAATGCGGCATCTACGAGAATAATGAAAAGATGCATTAATGTAAATGATAATATAAGAGTTGCTCGGAAAAAATCGAGTTAATGTGTCATCAACATGTTATGAATTAAACAAAAAAGATACATTAATCATATATGAAAGCATCTTGTTCAGATATGCGGCCGCATATGCCGCATAGTCCGACCGCATATGGCATATGCACTTTGGTCAAGTGACTGAATATGCATACGCGGCCGCATGGACTGCATTTCCGAACACTGCCTTCTCCTGAGCTGTCTTTCTAGTAACCCTTCTAGCTTCACGAGTCTGCCTATTGAACTACATGAGATGACTTCGCAGGGAGAAAAGCTTAGATGTGAAGCGGGCTGCAGTCGAACCTGTTGGGTGCAACCCTTCCCAAAAAGAGGTAATCATCTCCCTGAAACCCTCCTCCAAGAGCCAGGAACGCTCAAATATGAAGAAGCTTCTAGCACCCCCCCTCACGGACGACCAAATAAGTGGCGTATGGTCAGAGTAAGCACGAGGGAGGGCCCACGCACGAGCCATCGATAACCGCTGCAGCATCTCCGTAGAAACCAAGAATCTGTCAATACACGATCAGGTTCTAGAGTTTCTCCGAGTGTACCTGCATCCATCAACGTCAACCACATCTAGGCCATAGTCTTCCACAACATCGACTAGCATCTGCGACCCTCTATACGCTACACCCCTCCTCCTAGGGCAGTTGTCAGGAAACAAAGTAATGTTAAGGTCCCCCTAATAAAACAACAAGCCTCGGGAAAGCGTTGCGAACCTTCCGCATGTCCTTAATAAAGTTTGCCACCTCAACCCCAATACATGGCCCATATACGTTGGTATCAAGCAACAACAGTTCATCCGCTCTCCTCTTGATCAGAACATCTCTGATTGCACATAGCTTCCCCTACTATCTCGAATGCATCTCTTTTCCAGCTCAAGGCCAAACCACCGGATGCTCCATCAGATGGGCATGCACAAAACTTAGAAAGGAGAGACCCATCGAGCTCAGACCAATCGATGTCATGATCAGAGGCTAACTTCATCTCCTGAATAAACGCAATGTCCGTCCTGGCCTCAAAGCAAAACTTTCGTACCGTCGCTCTCTTCTTGAAGCTTCCAAGTCCGCGAATATTCTAGGTCAAGATCTTCATAAGGAACATGCTAAGATACACAGAGGGATAACCCAATACAATTCGTCAAAGGTGCATCCACTTCATTCATCGTCTCTCCCTCTCCTTCAATCGGCTTATGGTTCACAGGGCCTGCACCCTCACACCCCAGAGCTTCATCTTCTTCTACAAGAGCCTCATTCTCCTCAAGTGCTTTCCAGACTACTATTCGAAGCCGCCGTCGTCGTTCTTTCGCCAGCCATCTGGAGTAGTGTTGCCAAACTGCCCCCTCTAGCTGGCCTGTCCCTCAGAGGCGTCTCGCTGCTCCGAGCTCTACTTCACCAGGTTCTCAACCTCAACAGAGGAGGATGCAGTCGAGCTCACATCAGCCCCAGCCGCTGTAGGACCCGAGGCGGATCGCGGGCCCTTCAGACCAGATGAGTCGCCCCTGGAGAAGAGCCGATCGAGTACTGGAGTGAGCCACCATCAACCCAAGGATCGAAGCCGAATTCAACTGAAAGCTCGGATATAACCGAGTCCAGCGGTGACCCGCATTGGAGGATCCACCTAGTCCGAGTGAGGCCGCCCAGAAAAATGATTGCACCACCCAGATATGAAAAAGTACCGCACGCCCAAAGGACTCACTAGAAAAGGATGCGTTGTTCGGATATGAAAGGATGCTACTCGCCCAGATCCGAAAAGATGTTGCCCATCCTGGGCAAATGAAGCCCGAACTGTCATTTCCAATCTCATGTCTCGAGGGTCCCCCCAAGGGTTCCGTACCAGACCCAGTGAAAGGGGTATGTGCCTTGGGGTTCTCAACCACCACGTCGATTGCGTTCCCCACCAACTGACCTGACTCCTCGCAACCAACAACCATCCTGTCGCTCGTTGCGGCGGCCGATGCCTCTGAGATCACCATCGGAAATGAAGCTTTGCCCACCCTCAGGATATCCTCCGATGGGACCCACACCCACCTGGCCACCACCTCAACTGTCATGTCCGGCGTGACACCTTTTGAGAAGCTATCCGACAATACATCGATAACCTTCAGCACATCAGCGAGCAAGCCCTCTACGTATTTAGGATCACGAGCCCTGAGGGGTATACCCCTCAAAGTCAAAACCTTGTAACACACGACTTGTGAAGCCCCGTCCCAGAATGATGGTCTTCGCCATACCACTTCATTCGAGCCAACTTCACTAGGTCACGTCAAAAGACTTGATGCCTCCTTAGCCGAAACAACGCGAGCATAAACCAGCAGAAGATCCATCAACACCACATCCCCGCCAAAGGACGAACCAATCTTCTTCGCGATGTCAGCCATCGCCGACTGCAAGCAGTCCCTGGTTGAAGCGCAGACTCCAACCAGACCACCATCCAAAGCCCTCTTCGGCTTCGAGCGTGGGAGCATCTTCCTTAGATCCTCCGCTTCTTTCATTCTTACAAAAGTCGGCCGAATCCCCAACCACAAGCGCTAGGGGTAGCTCTATCTGTGGTGGCTAGTGCATCCTCACCCGAAGCATACCGTTGTGTTTATGCAGGTAGTTGCGTGATGCCCCTGGTCCCCACACTTGAAACAGGCCGACGGGAGTGAGCCCGCACAAGGGCCTTTTCCCGACATAGGACTCCATTCTCGTAGAATGCCACCTTTATCCCCTTCCACTCACCCGCGCTACCCGGAGTTTCTACTCCACCGCCCCGCTCGCCAGACCTCCCACTCATCTTTCACTCACTCCCGCTCCACTCACCAGACCTCCCACTCATCTTTCACTCGCCCCCGCTCCCGTTGGCCAGACCTCCCACTCATCTTTTCAGAGGGACCAACAATACCACTTTCTTCTTAATTGTTTTAAGCGAGATCCTTCGAGAACATCGATACTTGCGGATTATACCTATGGATCAAGACCTAAATACATTACAAAATGGAAGAGATGATATTTATCAAGTTTGGCTCCATTTCCTTGTACTTTTGCCCCAGCACTACCACACTCTCCCAACTTGCCCTTCATGCTTCCCTCCCTCATGCCATTATACACCTGGGAAAACATCCATTGTTGTATCCTAACTGTCATTCCTTTTTTCATATGCGTCAACTGTGCCTCCATTAGGTCTCCATCTCTTACAACTTGTACAATCCTTCCATCCTCCTTTAAGTCTGTTGCTTAAGATCCACCCGAAACCCTACCACCTATAAAGCCGTCTCCTAACACTCATAAATTTCATTAGGAGTGCCATCTCTATCAGCCACTAAAGCACCAACTGTAAAAGCATTATGTGCTGCCATTGCCACTGGAATATTCACTCCTACAATAATGGGGATTTCAACCACCACCATCGAGGTTATTTGGTCCCCAACTACCTAAAAATCAAATCACTTTTCATCAACCAACTCTTCCTCTGTCGTTTTCCCACCAGGATAACTCCTCTGACCTCATATCCTATACCCCTATTGTTTTATTACCATTAATGCAAAAACTGACATCTCATCTAGAGACGATTTTCAAGCTAAAGTTGATGCATCCCATTTTCTTTTGCATCTTGTTTTGTATTTAAGCAAGGGATGCATTGGTTCTTAAAGGTGCATATTTGTAATGTATTAGTCATGTAAAACTCCTCTAAAAGGGAGTTATTCTTGATGTTTGAGGAAGATAACGAATGAATAAAAGTTTTCGCTCCTTACGACTGTTATCCCTCTTTTCCCTTGATTTTTTTGTCATCTACCATTCAACCCCCTTTCGGATCCCATTTCTTCTCCGTCACATGCCTTGAGATGTTTTTTAGAACAAATGGCTTGAGATGTTGTCTCCTTCATCTGTGCATATCAGTGCATTCTCATCCAAAACCCCGTATGACTGATGTGTGGTGTGTTCCTCGTAGTTCTTCTTAACCTTCCTCTCTTTCCAAACCCACATTCTTCCCTCTAAAAAATTTTGGCTACATTACGATCCCGTTTGAAAACTTTAATGTGCTAAAGGAACAAACGGAATTCAGTTTTTTATAACCTCACAAAGTAGTTATGAATGCTTTAAGGAAATCTTTATTCCAAAAAGTTACCTCACGTTTAGGAGGCAAATTCCTTAGTATTGTCCAGAGACTACATAGGTCCCTAAGTAGAGTGAAATGTTTTTTTACTTGATTACTGTAGTTATATCGCATTTCCGAAATGCAACATTCATATCACATTTGAAAAATACGATATCTATAGATTGGACTTCAAAAAATATAAAAATGGATGTCGCATTTGAAACATGAGACATCCACTTCAAAAAAATAAAAAATGGATGTCGCATGTTACAAATGCGAAATCCACTTGATTTTTTAAAAATGGATGTCGCATTTGGGACATGCAATATCCGCTTTAACAAAAATAAAAAATAGATGTTGCATGTGCCAAATGCGACATCCACTTCAAAATTTTTTTTTAAAAAAGATGTCGCATTTGGGACATGTGACATCTATTTTTTATTTTATTTAAGTCCAAGATAAAAAATATAAGAGATGTCGCATTTTTCAAATGTGATATTGCTACAGTAGTCAAGTAAAAATTCATTTCACACTGGACCTATGTAGTCCCGGGACGTTACTAAATACTAAGGAATATGCCTCTCACTTTTAGAGACCTTTCATAAGTTGTTCCATTGTTTATACCACTATAAGCATTGGTTTTCGAAGTAGAAGCATACATCGAAATTTACAAGTATACTCTGATGTTTTGATAGGATAACACTTTTTTTTACCACTTGTGTCTTTGTTTTTCCCCTGTTTCATTTTACACCTATTTGATATCTTTGTCATTAGCTGTTTATATGAATGGCTTCACATGACTGCACACACGCATGCATGTGCACACTATCCATGTATATGTTTATATATATCTACATATAATTATTGCATGTGTTGAAACTTAAGTATTTAGTTAGGCAGTTGAATCCTATTAAGGACCAACTTTGTGGTTGGTTGAAGTATAGGAAGGCATCCAGAAATTATTGATTTAATCACTATAGAGGCATTATATGACACCTAACTACAATCCTTCTATGCTTAAAGAGTTATACATGATTAGAACTGAATTTATTTGTATTACTTTCGGCTGTTAAGCTCTATATATTATTGCAAATTTTTATTTACCTATTCATCACTTAGTTATTAATCATGTCTGCTCCACAGGTACAATACTGTATATGCATATGGCCAATCCAAGCTAGCTAACGTATTACATGCCAACGAGCTTTCTAGGCGGTTGAAGGTAAAATAGTTTTTCTTAATAGAAGTGGACCTTTCTAATTAATGATTCAGAATTTTTAACAATTCAATCTTGCTATCACAAAATCTATTTTTTTACTTATTGGCTTCGATTACATATAAATTTTAGTTTCTATCCAGCTTTGCCGTTACATATTTAATGGTTTATGTAGCATTCTTTTATTTATGATATATTATCAACCACAATCACAACCTTTCTAAATATGTTCGAGGGTCATCAATTGTATATGATATTTTGGAAGAGAAACGTTGATTTTTGTAGCTGAGTTGGGTGAGAATGATACTTATGTTCCATCATTGGGAGACAACTTCATCCATCTTTTGTCTTTATTTGTGGTGACTTTTGGTAAAAACACAATGCCGTTTACTAATTTCATGAAGACAAAAATTATTGATACTTGATAGAATAGAGGAAATTCAAATGTAACGGTAAGATAAAAATAATACGTTGCCAACCGCGGAAGCAAACACACAAACAACCAAGCAAGCAAGCACGGAGGCACATGGATTTACAAGGTTCACCCATAACTTGGCTACATCCCTGGATCGTGAGAATTAGTTTTCACTATGTGAAGAAAGAAGATTTGACGTCCCCAAGATTCCGATTACTCGTTTACCCACTATTCACAATATTAAATTCGTTATATATAGCATTGATTTACGAAATGAGGGAATTTTTTTTGTGATTGAATTACATTCACATTAGTTTTACCAACCACAAAATAACACGTGTTACCAAGAGACATTTGCATTAATTTCTTTAAAATGTTACATCTATCAATAAGAAACTGTCATTCTATACATGTATCCCAAAAATAGAATAGAAGAGAAGGTAAGCACAAGAGGGTTACAATTTATCTGTACAATGCTATAATATGTACCGTCAGAAGAAAATGTCCAGACTAAGGATCACTGTGTCGCAGACGCCAAGGTTGCAGAAGTCGGCAGTCGGTACTCGGTCGGCAGGGTCACTGACTAAGGATTAATCGGCAGTCGGGAGAGTAATCGGATTTAGTCCGGCATTAGTCGGTTTGGAATTTTTTTATTATTTTAAATATATAAATCAATTTTTATAGCATATACTCTCATTTATATTCATATATTTAACAGTTTTAATATTTTTAAGAGCATAAAAAAATAGCAAGAGATTGAAAAAAGAAGCAAGTTAAGAACAAAATGTTTGGCACATAGTACAAGCAAATGTTCAAAAATAAAAGAACAATTACAACATGCCCAAAAAATAATACAAGTGAAAGTAAGACAAGTGTCACAAGCCATTGGGTTCAATCCTCAATGTCGTTATCCAAGTCCAGCTCTTCTTCTTCATCATCGCCTTCTTCTTCTTCTTCATCGTCATCATCTTCTTCTTCTATATCCTCAAGATGTAGCTCATCCTCATTCATCGACGTAGCATTGGAGCTTGACGATGAAGCTCCCCTTCCACGCTCACCTCGTTGGCTCCTTCTTGGTTCCAAATTCTCTTCGGCGCCACTAGCATGTGCTACAACACCCCATGTCAGTCCGGAACCTGCAAAACCTCCTCATCATGAGCATCAACATCCCCGGTCCATTCAGCCATATGTGCACGATCACGAGATGACAGAGGATCTCTCCCTTTCTCAGCTCGGCGTTCCTGCAGGTTGGAATTGAAACGCACATACACAAGATCGTTCAGCTTCTTCGTCTCCAACCTGTTTCTCTTCTTGGTATGGATCTGAAGACCAAAAAAATTAACTTTATATCAATTACTCATTTAAATTTTACTATTACTAATCGAATTGGGTGGGTGGAGTGGAGTCTTTACCGAGTCAAATGTACTCCAGTTACGCTCACATCCCGATGATGAAGACGTCAAGCTCAAGATTTTGATAGCCATAGCTTTCAAATGGGGTGTGTCATTTCCATGATTATGCCACCAATTAGCTATTAGAATAGAGAAATGGTCAACATAATAAAATAAGTGATTAACATTAATAGAAAACAAATGACTAAGATACCTGGATCAAAATTGCCATCATTTGTCATCCTCTGTCTCACAACCAAAGGCTTCCCAAAATCTCCACGACCAAATCTATATGCCGGAAGCTCGTCCCTAGTAATTGCATCTTGTATATCCAAATATGGATAAAATTTTTCCATGCATTCCTTAAACCCTCTCCTCACCACAACATCTGGATCACCATGAGACTCGGTGTAGAAGAAAAATGGGTTCAAGTAATAAGCTGCTAGATGCAATGGAGTATCAAGCCTCCCTTTGGTCTTGGAGATAATAGCATCCACAAAAAATTTATAAGATGACTCCACACCATTGAATGTTGCAATTATTTCTCGCTTGGCTTCTTCAAGCCCTCCGTAGACAAAGCCCATGGATGGGCGTCGATCTGCATCAACCACACGTAATAAACGAACCAATGGAGTGAAAACTCTGATAGCATGTGTTGTATGGATCCAGAATGTAGGCCTGAAAACAATGGAACTCGCAGCTTCTCCCTTCTTGGTCTTATACCACTTGCAGTTTCTCCACTGTTCTGAGGAAAACATCAATCTCAGCTTGTCTTTCTTTTCATTTAGGCTCTCAAGAGTGAGAAAAGTGGTTGCAAATCTTGTTTGTCCTGGCCTTGCAATGTCCCTCTTGTTGGTGAACTTGCGCATCAAGCTTAGAGTTTTGGTATGAGAGTAGATGAACACCGTAAGCCTCTTCGCCTTTGTGATTGCACTTCTCACCTTTGTTTCTCTGCTTATCTCCTCCAAAGCAAGATCAATGGAGTGCGCAGCACACAGAATCCACCAAATCTGCGGATATTTGGTGACCAACAATCTTCCTGCAGCAGCATTGGCGGATGCATTATCCGCCACAATCTGAACCACTTTATCCACTCCCACTTCATTCAGGCACTCCTCCACCAACTTGCAGATGTATTCCGCAGTGTGAGCCTCATTTGAGGCATCTATGGACTTCAAAAATGAAGTCCCCACGGTGCAATTAACACAAAAATTGATGATGCTCCTTCCACGCTTGTCCGTCCATGCATCGGTCATCAAAGAGCATCCCACCGATGTCCATGTATCACGATGACCTTGCAATCCATCGTGAATCTCCTTCACTGCCTTCTTTAGAAGCGGACCACTAAGCTCATACCTCGTGGGAGGCTTTAGTCCAGGCCCGTACTTCCCAATAGCCTCCACCATCTGCAGGAAGTTTTTTGTCGTCATTGCATAAACGAAATTGCCGATGTATATGCCCATTTGGATATGAATGATGTGACCCTATCACGATGATCCTTGGAGAATGCATCCTTGATGGTCATTTGACGTGATGACCCTTCCACTGCGACAGTCTTCTCGAGGGATTCAGAGACTCGCGATCTCTTCGTCGAACCCACACCTCCAGTGATATCAACTTCCTCCCTCATCTCATGAACATCAGCGGCTTTTTGAGATTTCTTCCTGGCAACATCATCAAGGTACGCAATCATCTTGTTCTTCGTTTCCTCATCAACCTTGGGACATGCAACAACGTTCCCTTTTCGGTGTGCTAGATGTTGCTTGAACCTATACACACCACCCTTCACAATCTTCTTGCACAATCTGCAAGTGACCGTATCTGGATCCTTACGGCTCGCAAGGTAGCCGTATTGCCATGCAGGATCAGTTGATCCCGGTGGCACATAAAAAGACGAGTCGCTGCCGGAAGCGACGTTCGTTGGAGGTGTAGTCATCTACATAATAAAAAAATAATGAATTATAATATAAAAAAATCAGTTGCATGATATACAATACAATAACCATCAAGCATACAACATAATCATAATTGCATACAACATAAATATTTGCATACAACCTAAATATTTATAATTGCATACATTATAATACTAGAACAAACCCTAAACATCAAACATACAACATAATTATAATTTCATACAACCTAAAAAAATATAATTACATACAACATAACAATACAACAAGGTCTAAACATCAAGCATACAACATAATTATAATTGCATACAACCCTAAACATCATGATATATAAAAAATCAGTGGCATAATATTTAATGCAACAAATCCTAAAGCAAGCAAAAACCCTAAATAATTTGTCATTAGGGTTCTAGACTCTAGTGAATGGTATAAGCTATCAAGAATGCTATGATCATATAATAAAATACAAAAATGAAAAAATGAAAAAAAACCCTAAGCTGAGGTCCTGTGCGGCGAGAGACGAGTGGCGAGATGGAGCCGGAGGAACCTCCTTCAGGCGGCGCGACGAGAGAGGAGTGGCGAGGTGGCTACCGGAGAGGCGCTGGAGGAGCCGCGATGGAGCAGGAGCTCGTGAGCGGGAGTAGGAGGTCCAGCGGCGATGGAGCAGGAGGTCGCACGATGGAGGGGACTCGTAGGGCGCGGGGTTTAGAAAAAATGGGAACTTACTATGCGACAGTAAGCTCCTCAAAAGTAACTTGCGGGTTTAGGGTTATGGGGACCCGATAAAGGTGTTGCAAAAAACGCCCGCTTAGTCGGCCGCCTACACCGATTAAGCGGCCGAGTAATCGGCCATGCCCGACTATTGCCCGATTAATGCAAGTCGACTCGGCTACCCCACCGAGTCGCATAATCGGACCGACTAATCGGATTAGTCAGCCGATTTTTACAACACTGGCAGACGCATTACCTGTCATCCATGTTAGTAACAAAAGAATGTCAACAAAAGTTGAATACAACCAAATTTGTTAAAAATAACAGATATATAAGTAGTGAAAATAGAAAAAAAAGTAGATAGGTAATGACATAATAATTATTTAACTACTTGCATGGAAATTTGATTTCTTAGTAACATTGATCGCTTCACACTTATCATACCCCAAAATCAATACTTAAAACTTTTATTTAATAATTATAATATTATGTCAGAGTAAATGGCTCGGATTTAGACTATCTCCTTTTCATTGTTTGTACGACATGATGATGGATTTTATTAAATGTAGATGATGAGTTTCACGTTCCCATCTTTTTCCTTATTAATTTTTTCAAGCTTAGTGGATAGTCTATGATGTTGGTCCGGGTGAGACCTCATACTATGACTCTAAGGCATGAAGAAAGTCTTAGCGTTGGGGTGCCTTCGTAGGCATGCGGTGGGACATAATGCATCCTAACTAAGTTCCCTACACGTCGACTAGCTTCAGTAACAACTGTAGTGATAGATCTCATTTAGATATAAATGATTCCCATGTTACGATCTTTTCCTCGTCAGAATCCATTGACGAAACAATAATTAAACTCAAGCGGTTAAGAAGCCTCTTCCGTCTTTCCTTCCCTGTGGAAGTGCGGTCTAGGAGAAGGCTAGGCACACTCCAACTACACCCCTGAGATGGGTAGGAGAGACTCTTCGGTCCGAGTCACTCCAGTCCCGCCTGATCGGTGTAAGTACAGGTTAAATGAGTTTGTAGAAAAAAACCAAGGACCTCCAGCCTAGGCACTCTAAAGAACACATGGTCAACGGAATTGGTCAAAACGAAAACACGTGGATCGCAAAGAAGTGAAAAACTGTGAGCTCGCGAAAAAACGTGGAAGAGACCAGGATCATAGACCTGCGCACTAGGCGGCTGCTACCTTATCTGGGCATACTATCTCAAGCCCAGAGGGTCACCGCACCCTCGTATAGTCAGGTGTATGGGGCACAATGATCGGCATAACTGTCATCACTAACATTTATCAACTATATAGATGCTCTTGATTACATATTCTATTCATATTATCTTGTGAGGTTAGCTTTATAGATCTAAAGTGATTTTTGCATGAGTATTAACATTTTATCCAATCTTGGATGATCCTTGCATTGATCAAGGTTGTATGAAGACTACCCAAACATACACTCATATAAGGGTTATCTAGTTGATGAACCATATGCAGAGTTAGAAGTAGGTAGTCCTAGGTGAAGTCAAATATTATATGATATGGCAGGAAAAGAGTAACAGTGTGTTGCATGCCTTGCATGTCCAGTATATATGTTTATGTCATCATTTATTATTAACTAAAAGTATACACGATTTACAAAAGGGCAGATCTAATATTATTAATGGAGTTTCTTTTTTAAAAAATGTTAAAGGTCAAGAAGATTTAAAGGAAATATGAACGGTTGATTTTGGAAGGACAACTAGATTTTACAATCAGCAACTACATGCATTTTTAAACCTTTAAAATTCACATTTCCAGTGGCCAAGAACAAGTGTAAATTAGCTTATGTACAACAACCATTACATGCATCTTAAACCCTTTAAAATTCTTACTTTCAGTGGCCAAGAACAAATGTAATTTAGCCTATGTACAACAGCTATCACATACATCTTAAACCATTTAAATTTTACTTTTAGTGGCCAAGAATAAGTGTAATTTAGCCTATTAATTGGTCTGAAATTAGGCATAAATGTATGCAAAACCCCCAAATTTTTAAATATTTAAAAGCATGAATCTGGAGCAAATTAATAGGTATGAATTTAGGATCCAATCCATGCAAAAACCTCCAATTCTTCATTTTTAAAACATGGATTCTTTAGCTAATTAATTGGTCTGAAATTATGATCAATTGATTGCAAAACCTCTTAATTTCTCATCTTTAAAATATGAATTCTGTAGCTATTTAATTGGTCTGAAATTATGATCAATTGTATGCAAAACCCCCGAATTTCTCACCTTTAAAACATGAATTCTGGAGCTATTTAATTAGTCTAAATTATGATCAATTGCATATAATTGGTCTGAATTTTGGATCAATTGCATGCAAAACCCCCTAATTTATCATCTTTAAAACATGAGATCTGCAGCTATTTAATTGGTCTGGATTTTGGATCAATTGCATGCAAAAACATCAAATTTTTTATATTTAAAACTAAGAGATCAGGAGCTTAACCAGTGGTCTGATTTTAGAATCTAAATTGCACTGATGACAGCAAGAGAGGGCTATAATGTACCTTGGATCTCCAAGTTTTGAGGGAATTTAATCTTGCATGCAGTAGATGGCAGTAGAGCAACAACTTGGAGGCAACAGCAACACCTCCAGCTGCTTGGAAGCAACAACAACAGCAAGATCAGCTGCTTGGACAGCAGCTTGCAACTTCAGCTGCAGCAACACCTCCAGGAGTAGCAGCAGTTGCTCGGTAGCAACTCCAGCAGCAACAACAAGAACAACTGCTTGGACAGCAGCTTGTAGCTCTAGCTGCAACAACACCTCCATGAGCAGCAGCTGCTGCTCAGTAGCAGCTCCAGCAGTAGCATTTGTGGCTTCTTGGGGGCAACAGCTCCTGCTGTAGCTGTTGGACAACAACAATAACTGAGGAGAGCAGCACCTGCTGCTTGTGATTGTAGCAACAACTGCTTGATGAAGAGGGGTTGGATATGGCTCCTTCTATGGAGAGATAGAGGAGGATTTTGAGGGAAATTATGAGAAAAAGAAAGAAAGGAGGATTTGATACTTGTAAGGAAAGTTAGGAGAAGGGGTGTCGACAGGTGGAGAGAAAGAGAGGGGGTGGGGTGTCAAGTTTTAAAGAAGAGAGGACATGTGTTGTGCTGGAATTTGAGATTTTCATATATATATATATATATATATATATATATATTCTTTTCTTTAACTTATTTGAAATTACCAAAGTTACCCCATTTTATCAGAACCATGGTATCTCGCTACACACATTTATAGTATTACAATTCTAGTTGCATTAAATTCTCAGATAGCGACAGTCCTCTGACTTGTCGCGATTCTGAGAGGGGAAATATGGCATTCAAATCAAATAACCACAAATGTCACATATTTCTATTATTTTTTATATAGTATCCTAAGAAGAAAATCATGCAAGAAATGTCGGTGAACATTAATTTTATGATTAATAGTATTGGTTCTCGTGCAGAACCATGATGTCCAGACCAAACCAGGAGATGGTTGATCGACTGGAGCGCATCATGACCGCTCTCACTGACCTCCAGCTCCAGCAGACTGCTATGAGAGGTCAGTAGGATTAGATATTGGTCCAACGGACGGAGATTGTCGATAGACAGACAGCTATGGAGATGAGTTTCGAGGAGCTATCAGATTACACATACCATACATCTCAGGATGGGACACGACAAGACCAGCTACAATCAATTGAGATTCAATAGCTTCATTTTGATGACTTACATGAGGAGATGCCAGCACATGGAGCAGAGGATGGAGACTATGATAGGGACCCTGTATACTTTGCAAATGACGATGCAGACGAGTACCCCGCTATCCACAGGCACCAGTCGGTTTTCACATCCTATCAGCGGGCCAGTGTGCCCATGTTCGAGGGCACCAGGACGTCAGATCAAGCGGTGCAGTCGCCGAAGAGGGTCATGAAGGTACTGAGGATGATTCACGTGCCACGAGACTCGTGGTTATCTTTCATGGAGTATTCATTAACAGATTTCACAAAGAGATGGTGGGAGACAATAATTTCTGAGTTAGGACATGAGCCTACATGGGATGATTTTGAGACGAGGTTCAGATCCCACTTCTTTTCTATGAAGTGGAAGGAGCCCAGCGTCGACATTTCGCAAAGCTTCGTCAAGGACGGATAACAGGTAGGGAGTACTTCGTCCGATACATCGAGCTGCCTCGACACACTCCAGCAGCTGTTGCATTTCCAGATGAGAATCTGGAGAAGTTCATCAAAGGGATGTGAGAAGAGGTACCGGAGAAGCTAGACGGATTGCGTATCACTTCCATCTCCGAGGCTACTGATGTAGCAGAGAAGTTTGAGGATATCTGTGAGAGACGCTTTGGGAGCTCGTCTGGAGCAACACCTATATCAGATCGATCATTTGGGCAGATATAATGACAATTTCAACAGCAGAGGTCAGCCAGGCAGTTTCGAACTACAGATTCAGCATTTTCAGTCAGTGCTCGCTCATCTCTAACGACTACTTTAGGAGCACTTGCCGGACGTGGCACCGGTTCAGTTTGACCATCTGGGTCGCAGCGAGTAGACAGACCTCCAGCAGGACCGACTCGGAGCACAGGTACGACTACCACACCCACACCCATCTGTGAGATGCTACTTGTGTAACGAGTGGGGACATTATCAGTATCAATATCTAAAGGCTTCTAGCGAGCCTCGACCACAGCCGCTGCCACAACCACAAGCACAACGTACAAGGAGTTTCAGTGGTAGGAGCTTCAACTTCAGGAGGCCGCAGAGACAGACACGGAGTGTGGCAGGTTCGAGTACAGTGCCAGCCAGACAGGGATGGCTACATGCAATGACTGAGGAGCAGACATGATCAACAACTATTGCGGTGAAAGGTATGGTCTCAGTCTTGGACCAACCTTTGCATGTTTTATTTGATTCTGGAGCGACACATTCCTTCCTTGCGTCGATATTGCTAGCTTCATTAGGAAGAGTTGTAGAGACTCTATCTTCTTCATATCACATTCGTGGGCTAGGTGTCCAGTTGTTCGTCATTTCACTGATATTCAGAAACTTACCAGTGCTGATTGGTGGTCATGAGATGGTTGCAGATTATCTCTTAGTACAACTTGATGAGTTTGATTTGATTTTAGACATGGATTGATTGCCAGCTCATCATGCTTTAGTTGATTGCTTTAGGAAGATGTCTTCAGGATTCTAGGTTTACCCGAGTGCACTTTTTAAGGGTACATTATATGACTCTGAAATGGAGTACATCTCAGTGTTGCGAGCTCACAGAATTGTTGATCAGGGTTATGATTCATATCTAACATTTGTTCAAGAGATATCCGATCATGAGCCGATGACAGATGACATCAAAGTAGTATTAGACTATCTCGAAGTATTTTCTGATGAGTTACCAGGGTTACCTCATGAGAGAGAGAGATCGAGTTCAAGATCACACTGCTACCAGATACACAACCGATCTTGATGGCTCCTTACCACATGGCACTAGCCGAGTTAAGAGAGCTGAAGGTGCAGTTGCAGGAATTGCTTAACTTGGGATTCATGAGACCGAGCACTTCACCTTGGTGTGCTCCAGTTTTATTCGTCAGGAAGAAGGATGGATCCATGAGATTATGCATTGATTATCGGCAGATGAACAAGAGAATGATGAAAAACCGTTATCATTTGCCGCGCATAGATGATTTGTTTGACCAACTCTAGGGATCTTCGGTGTTTTCGAAGATCGACCTTCGTTCAGGCTATCATCAGCTAAGGATTCGAGAGTCCGATATTTTAAAGACAACTTTCAGGATTCGATATCGACACTATGAGTTTGTGGTGATGCTGTATGGGCTCACCAATGCCCCTGCAACATTTATATATATGATGAACAGGATCTTCTGTCCATACTTGGACAAATTTGTGGTGGTGTTCATTAATGATGTGCTGATATATTCGCGGAATGAATGAGACCATGCGAATGATCTGAAGATTGTTCTGGATACATTGCGAGAGCACAAGCTGTATGCCAAACTGAGCAAGTGCGAGTTCTGGTTATCCCAGGTCTCTTTCCTTGAGCATGTTGTAGAGATAATTATGTAGTCAGTGTATCGTTTATTCTATTTTTATTTTCCTAATATCCTCTTATGTAATTTACCCATTGGTCCTCTATATATAAAAGAGCCTAGGGTTCTATGGAATAACCAGATAACTCTTTTCCACCAACATGGTATAAGAGCCAAAACCCTAACCCTAAAACGGCGGCATTCACTCCTCTGCCGGCCTCTCTCTCTCTCCATGAATTTGAGTGTGTAACATCTACATATGCACTCAAATCCCATACAATTTATGTAGACACTTCTCTTTTGATCTATAGATCCTAGTTCTTCGTCTCCGCCGATATGTTAGACAACAAAGTCGATATGCCCTCCATAGGTGCATTCAAAGGTCCCGCGCCAATAGTCAAGATGGATGGGACGAATTATGAGCTCTGGGCGGTGCAGTTCATGAGCCTCATGAAGTCGAACGGAAAGAAGCACATTCTTACCGAGGAAGAACCGACAGCGAAGACTGGGATCTATGCCTCCTGGGAGGCTGATGATTCATATGCCAAGGTCTGGCTCTCAGGCACGTTGTCGATAGAGATTGCAAATGATGTTCTCCATCAACCCACCTGTAAGGCAATGTGGGACATCCTGGCGGCTACTTATTCGTAGGTGCGAAATGAGACAAAGACGTTTCAGCTCCAGCATGACATATTCACCATGAAGCAGAATGGACGACCACTACATTCCTTGTATACATCCCTACGGGGGATGTTTGAGAGACTCTACAGTACTATACCTCTCACGACCACCCCTGAACAGTAGAAGACTTTTCGAAATGCTGCCATGGTCGGGGTACTGCTCGTGGCTCTTGATCCTGAATATGATGCTGCCCGTTCACAGATACTTGCCGATGCTACCATTCCTCCTATGGAGGAAGTTTACCGGAGGCTTAGCTGCATTTCTATCTTTTTCAGTACTTCTACTCCACCACCTTCGTCGATGGCTGTGTCGCGAGGGAGAGGCGGTCAGTCTTCTTTCCGTGGATGTGGACCTCGTGGTCGAGGTGATCGTTTTCGCCAACCATGTACCTTTTGTCATCGCACATGTCACTCTGATGATACATGATATTCTAAGCATGGGTTTCCAACATCGGCACGAGTAGCCGAGCATGTTGCATCACCGTCGGCATCCACTTCAGATCAACGGTTTGACGAGTTTGTGGCTAGATTGTGCGATATTATGCCTCCAGCAACTACAGAATCTCCAGGAGGTTCTTCTGATATTGTTGCTTCAGTATCTGCCAGTACTTCTGCCTTTGCCAGCACCCCAGGTAGTGCTTCTGCTTTTACATCATGTCATAATATCTCCGATTGGATTATGGACTCTGACGCAACACATCATCTTTGCCGTGACGGAGATAGGCTTGAGTCATACAGAGACATTCCACCAGGCCGGTCAGTGGTCATAGCTGATGGGACTCATTCCCCCATCATTGGACACAGGGAGGTTACATTGACACCTTCCATGCATTTACAGAATGTTTTACATTCCCCTGATTTTTCTATGAATCTACTGTCTATTAGTTAGATTACAAAGGATTTACACTGTCGTGTTATATTTGACCCATCTTCTCTTATATTTCAGGACATACTAACAGGCAGGGTGATTGGTTGTGGCTCTGAGCAGGATGGCCTCTATCGTCTGGTCCGGAATTCCTATGTTGGCATCTCCTCCTACTCATTCGGATTAGTCTCTCCGTATACTTGGCATCTACGCTTTGGTCACCTTCACTTCAGAAGATTCGTCATCTCTTGCCTCAGATTTCTCCAAGTTCTTTTCGGTGTGAAGCCTGTCAGTTGGGAAAGCACCATCGAGCTAGCTTCCTAGTCGTCAGTGTCGGAGCAGTAGCTCTCCGTTTGAATTATTTCATGTTGATATTTGGGGTCCGAGTCGTGTTCTTGATCATCAGGGACACATGTTTTATCTTGTTGTAGTTGATGACTTTTCTCGTGTGTCGTGGGTATTTCAATTAATGAACAAATCTGAAGCAGGGGATGTTATTAGAAATCTTATAACTGAAGTGCAGAATATTTTTTCCTCTCATGTCAAATATGTTCGTACGGACAATGCATTAGAGTTTTGCACTCGCTCTCTATCCCATTTCTTTTCGTCAAAAGGCATTATTCATCAAATCACATGTGCTTATAAATCACAACAGAATGGTGTTGCAGAGAGGAAACATCGTCATCTTCTTGATATTACTCGAACCCTGCTTATACAGAGTTGTGCACCTATTCCATTTTGGGGGGATTCCGTTCTTACAACATGTTACCTTGTGAATCGTATGCCGTCCTCGGTACTTGGTGAGAAGATTCCTCTTTCTGTTATTTTCCCAGACAAGGAATTATTTTCTCTTACCCCTTGTGTCTTTGGTGTTGTTGCTTTTGTTCACTAGTTGTCTCTTGGACTTGACAAACTCTCACCTAGAGCTGTCAAGTGTGTTTTTGTGGGTTACTCTCGGACTCAGAAGGGCTACCGTTGTTATGATCCTGTAAATAGGAGATATTTTGTCAGAGCTGATGTTACATTTTTTGAGTCAGTTATGTACTTCTCGCCTGCAGGTGACAGGTTGGCCTCATCCAAGTCTAATGACGACGTCTATGTTCCTCCTCCTATTCTGAGTCCACCTCCATCCATTCCTATCTCGGTTGTCACACCATCACCACAACAACCGCCTATCCTGCCATTACCTAAATACTATACACGACGGTCGGGTCCTGCTCATGCTGCACGACAATCATCCAGCACGCCTCAAGTATGTTTAGATGCTATTACTAATGATGGGTCAGATAGAGTGCATGTGCATGATTCTTCTTTGCAGGAGGAATGCGAACCGACGAGTACAATGACTGATGAACTTGATGTCCCTGTTGCTATTTGGAAGCAGAAACGCACTTGCGCGTCATATCCCCTTGCTTCTCAGGTTTCCTTTCACCGTCTCACATGGGATTTTCAGAGATTTGCCGTGGCTTTGTCTTTCGTGGATATACCACGGAATTATCAGGATGCTATGAAGAATGACTACTGGCGGTTGGCTATGGAAGAAGAAATGACTGCTTTACAGTCACGGGGTACATGGAGTTTGGTTCCCGCACCCTCAGGCGCATCTATTGTTAGCTGCAAATGGATATTCACAGTAAAGTACCATGCAGATGGTAGCCTTGATCTGTACAAGGCAAGGCTAGAGGCGAGAGGCTTCACTCAGACATGTAGGGTGGATTATATGGATACATTCTCTCTAGTGGCTAGTCACTCCACTCTTCACATTCTTCTGTCTGTTGCTGTGGTACGTGATTGGCCCATATGTTAACTTGATGTTAGGAATGCATTCTTGTGTGGTGATCTGCAGGAAGAAGTCTACATGCAGCAACCCCCAGGATTTGCTGTTGAGGGGGAGAATCATATGGTGTGTAGACTTCACAAGGCGATATATGGCCTTAAACAAAGCCTAAGGGCATGGTTTCAGAAGCTTTCCCATCTAATTGAACGACATGTATTCAAAAGATCAAATGCGGATCACTCGTTGTTCATTCAGAAGAATTCTAGAGGTACGATTGTCATCATGGTATATGTTGATGATATATAGGTTACAGGAGATGATGCTCAGGGGATAGAGAAGGCAAAAGTATTTTTGGGTCATCAGTTTGTTACGAAGGATCTTGGTACCCTACGATACTTTTGGGGCTGGAGTTTGCCAGGAATGCACAGGGTCTTGTGATGACCCAAAGGAAATATATTACAGATTTGCTTATTGAAACGAGTATGGTTGGATGTAGACCCTCGAGTACTCCTATGGATCCAAGTATGAAATTATATGACAACGATACTGAGGAGGTTGACAGGAGAAGGTATAGAGAAATGGTGGGTAAGCTTCTTTACATCACTATAACTCGACCTGATATTGCCTTTGCAGTAAGTCGAGTGAGCCAGTTCTTGGAACAACCAAGACAAATACATATGGATGCCATATATGTGATACTAAGGTATCTAAAGTCTTCTCCAGGCTCAGGATTGTTGTTTCGGGAGGACACGGATTTATCTATTTCGGCATGTGTGGATGCAGACTATGCAGGATGCCCTAAGGATCGAAAGTCTACGTCAGACTTTGCAGTTTTTGTGGGTAGTTCTATGGTTTCTTGGAAAAACAAGAAACATACTATTGTGGCTAGATCTAGTGTTGAGTCTAAATATAGAGCCATGGCAAAAGCTAGCACTGAAATGATGTGGGTTCGAGTTATTTTAGAAGACTTTCATATACATGTACCTCTACACATGCAGCTACAGTGTGATAATCAAACTGCTTTGTTCATTGCCAATAATCCTTTCATGAAAGGACAACACATATTGAGGTAGACTGCCACTACACTAGAGATATGATCCAGAAGGATCTGATTTCTACTTCACATGTTAGTTCAAGGAGCAGACTGCCGACATCGTCTCCAAGCCATTGCTCAGAGGACCGTTCCAGAAATGTTCTTCCAAGCTGAGCATGATTGATATCATGCTCCATCTTGAGGGGGGGTGTATAGATAATTATGTAGTCAGTGTATCGTTTATTCTTTTTTTATTTTCCTGATATCCTCTTATGTAATTTACCCATTGGTCCTCTCTATATAAGAGAGCCTAGGGTTCTATGGAATAAACATATAACTCTTTTCCACCAAGACATGCCATTTATGGAGCAGGGATCATAGTTGATCCTGTAAAGATTGAAGCAGTTATGTTTGGGAGCAGCCCAAGACAACCACTCATATTCGGAGCTTCCTTGGACTAGCAGGCTATTATAGACGCTTTGTCAGTGGATTTCACGCATTGTTATTCCCTTGACACGATTAACACATAAGGAAGTTCCTTTCATTTGGGATGCTTCGTGTGAGCAGGCCTTCAAGACACTAAAGGAGATGTTGACGACGACAGCCATTCTTGCACTACCTTCAGGTACTCAGGACTATGCAGTCTATACAGTTACCTCAGGAGAAGGTTCAGGAGCAGTGTTGATGTAGCGAGGTCACGTGATTGCTTACGCATCACGTCAGTTAAGGCAACATGAGCGAAACTACCCTACACATGGAGCTGACAGCGGTTGTCTTCGCTTTGAAGATCTGGCGCCACTATCTTTATGGGGCGAATTTCGAGATTTTCTATGATCACAAGAGCCTGAAGTATATATTTGATCAAAAGGAGCTGAACATGAGACATCACCGGTGGCTTGGGCTACTGAAGGATTACAACTGCACGATTTCTTACCATCCTGGTAAGGAAACGTGGTGGCAGATGCGCTTAGCTGGAGAGCTCATGCTGAAGGTACGACGAAATGTCTATTCACATGGGATATGCTCGCAGCTTTGACCGATTGGCATCCTCAGGATGGTGCATCTATATCTACTATCATGCCTCCATGATTCAGCAGTTTGTGTGATCGCATAGTAGAAAGTCAGAAGTCAGATCCTTGGATTCGAGACAGATACATGCATGCCGTCAAGGACGAGATTGATGATTTTGTGGTAGCTGAGCTCATTTGTGGAAAGCTGACCGTGTCGTTGTACCCAATGATGAGCAATTCCGCAGAGATATTCTTGACGAGGCACACAATTCACGATTATCTATCCATCCTAGCAGCACGAAGATGTATCGAGATTTGCATCGATATTTCTGGTGGGATGGGATGAAGCGCGACATGGCCTAGCAGACACATGACCTGTCAGATGGTCAAGGCTGAGCACAGGGGACCATCAGTCTCTCCCCATTCTCGAGTGGAAGTGAGAGAGTATCTCTATGGATTTTATCATTGGTTTACCCAAGACACCAGATGATCACGATTCTATTTGCGTTGTTGTTGATATGTTGACCAGGTCAGCCCATTTCATACATGTTAGCATGACCTACATTCCATCCAGATTAGTCAGGCTATATATGCAAAATATTATCAGGCTACACATTATACCACGTGAGTTGGTATCAGACAAAGACTCAAGGTTTACTTCTCACTATTGGCATCAGTTCATGTCAGCATTACAGTCAGAGCTGAAGACGAGTTCTGCGTACCATCCGCAAACCGACGGACAGAGCGAGCATACCATTCAAACGCTTGAGGATTTGCTATGCGCATGCACTTTGGAGTGGAAAGGGTCCTGTAAGGACCATCTGCCTTTGGTTAAATTCACGTACAACATCTATCATTCCAGTATCAGCATGGCACCATTCAAATCCCTATATGGGCAGAGATGCCTCACACCGCTCAGTTGACGTGAGGTAGGTGATCATGCTTTCTACTCCTATCTTTTGGAGGAGACTGCGAGGACTATTGATCTTGTGAGGCGAAAGCTTCTGAAAACACAGAGTCGCCAGAAGAGTTAAGCAGACCGTCGGAGAAGAGATTTGGAGTTTCAAGTATCCAATCCTCTTCTCTTACACCTTTTGCAAATATGACTTATAAGTTTGAACTTAATCTGAACACACTCCTATAATTACAGGTGGAAGATTGGGTATTCCTCCAAGCATCTCCCATGAAGGGAATCAGAGATTTAGTGTGCATGGCAAGCTGGCGTCGCGATATGTTGGAGCATTTGAGATTCTTGCTCGTGTGGGGAAGGTGGCCTACCAAGTAGCCCTTCCTCCACACCTTTCTGCTATACACGATGTATTCCACATATCCAACCTGAGGAAGTATATGCATGACCCTTGACACGTCATCAGCTACGATAATCTTAATGCAGGGTCAGACTTGACATATGAGGAGAGACCAGTGCAGATACTAGACAACGCTGTGAAGAAGCTTCACAGCAAGGAGATTTCATTGGTCAAGGTGTTATGGCACCGACACGTCGTCGAAGAGGCGACGTGGGAGACCGAAGCCGAAATGCGGGCACGATACCCACAACTCTTCTCAGGTAATCATCAAAACAAGCCTATTTAATTATATACATATTAAAAAATATGGCTTGTTTTCCCTTCGAGGTTTTTATGGATTCAAAATCCCTTGAGGTCTTTATAGCCATATGATTTTCATACAAGACACATAAAGACCTTGACTCGAGTCTCGAGGACGAGACTCCCTTTGGGATTTTTATATTTGTAACATCCGAATCTGAATAAACCAAACCTAACTCGGTTAGGAGTCCGAATGACCAATTTTATTTAATTAATGTTGAATAAAACCTAAATCGATCAATTGATCATAAAGCAAAACTTGTTTGGTCGCAATCGACTAAAAGTCGATCGTACTGTAATACGTGCCATGGAATAGCCGCGATGCAAATTCGAAAACAACGAAACAAATCGAGACTACCTAAAAAATCTGATTCGATGAAATAAGACGGAATCGGTCGTTCGTCAATCGGAGATCGTTTGATATTTTAAAATCACAAAATTTACCCATAAAGCAAAATTGTATATTGTTGGGAAAATAATAGAACATGTTTATTCCATCAGCCCTAGGCTCTCTTATATAGGAGAGTAGCCTATGGGTAAATTACATAAATCATACAGCAAGAACGGAAAATAACAAGAGAGTACATAAGTAGATAATATATGTTCACACTCCCCCTCAAGATGGAGCATAGATATCAATCATGCTCAGCTTGGACGCACACTTCTGAAATGAGCCTCGCAGTAATGCCTTGGTAAAAATATCTGCAGTTTGATTCTCTGAACTAACATGGGATGTAGCAATGAATCCCTTCTAGATCATGTCACGTATAAAGTGACAGTCAACTTCAATGTGCTTGGTTCTTTCATGGAATGCTGGGTTGTTTGCAATGAACAAGGCAACCTGATTGTCACATTCTAAAGCCATAGGAAGTGGAGCTTCTATATATAAATCTGTAAGCACAACCTTTACCCACATCATTTCTGTGCTAACCTGGGCTATATCCCTATATTCAGATTCTGTACTAGACCTTGCTACCACAGTTTGTTTCTTGCTCCTCCATGAGATAAGGGAATCTCCAACATATACAGCAAACCCAGAGGTAGACTTCCTGTCCTTGGGACACCCTGCATAATCTGCATCTGCACAGGCTGAGATAGAGATCACCTTGTCTTTCTTGAACAGCAAACCCGTACCTGGAGATGACTTGAGATACCTGAGTATCATATGTATGGCATCCATGTGAACCTGACGTGGTTGCTCCATGAACTGGCTCACTCGACTCACAACAAAGGATATATCGGGCCTAGTGATAGTGACATACAGAAGTTTGCCCACCAGTTCTCTGTATCTTCTTCTATCCACCTCCTCTGTATCATTATCATATAGCTTCATACTAGGATCTATTGGTGTGGTAGCAAGTCGGCAACCAAGCATTCCTGTTTCACTTAACAGGTCAGTGACATATTTTAACTGAGACATTACCAACCCATACGGATTTCTGGCAAACTCCAGTCCTAGAAAATATCTAACTCCAAGGTCCTTGGTGACAAATTCACGACCCAGCATTTCTTTCGCCTCCTTTATTCCTTGTACATCATCACCTGTAATTAATATGTCATCTGCATAGACCATGATTACAATAATTCCCCTGGAAGTCTTTTGTACAAACAAGAAGTGATCAACATTAGAATGTTTGTATCCCTGTTTTTCAAAGAGGTCTGAGAGCTTCTGAAACCACGCTCTAGAGCTCTGCTTAAGGCCATAGATATCCTTATGAAGTCTGCACACCTTGGAACACTCCCCCTCAACAGCAAAACCAGGTGGCTGTTGCATGTAGACTTCCTCCTGTAAGTCACCATATAAGAACACATTCTTCACATCCAACTGATATAGCAGCCACTCACGAGTAACCGCAACTGACAGCAAGATCTGTAGAGTGGAATGGCGGGCTATTGGAGAGAATGTATCAAGATAATTCACCCCGTATGTCTGTGTGAAGCCACGAGCAACAAGACGAGCCTTGTATCTGTCAATACTACCATCTGCATTCTGCTTGACTGTAAATACCCACTTGCAGCTCACTGGTGACACATCTGCAGGTATAGGAACCATACTCCAAGTTCCTCTAGACTGAAGTGTTGTCATTTCTTCCTCCATTGCCAGACGCCATCTACTATCTTTCAGAGCGTCTGGGTAATTCCGTGGAATATCTACAGCTGACAATGCGAGTGCAAAGTTCATGAAATCTCCAGTTAGTCGTTCAAATTACACAGAAGCTGCTAAAGGATATGAAGCGCAGCTCCGCTTCGACTTTCGTATAGCAATAGGAACATCTAAATCAGTTGTGTCCTCGTCTGTCCTCTATAACACATCCTGCTCAGAAACATCATTAGATCATCAATAGTAATATCTTCAGAACATACCTTAGGCGAGCTAGGTGATGAGCAATGACCATGAGTTGAAGCAGGCCTGCGGGTATAATGAAATGGTAATAGGAGGTGCAGATGATGGTAACAGTTCTGCGGTGGTGGTGGTGGTGGTGATGGTGGTGATGGTGGTGGTGACACGTAAATGGCATCAATATTAGCTGGAGGTATCAACTGATCACCTGATGCTGAAAAATATATAACAGATTCAAAAAATGTAACATCTGCACTAAGAAGATACCGCCTGCGCAATGGATCATAACACTTGTACCCCTTCTGAGTTCTGGAGTACCCAACAAACACACACTTGACAGCCTTAGGAGAGAGCTTGTCAGTACCAGGAGACAACCGGTGGACAAAGGCAACCGAACCAAACACACGAGGAGTAAGGAAAAATAGATCTTTTTCAGGAAAGATAAGGGAGAAAGGAATCTTTTCACCTAGAACAGATGACGGCATATGATTGATTTGGTAACATGTAATAACAACGTCACCCCAGTAAGAATGGGGAGCATGACTCTGTATAAAGAGTGACCTGGTGACATTTAATAAGTGGCGATGTTTCCTTTTAGCGATCCCATTCTGTTGGGAGGTATAGGCACACGATGTTTGGTGGATAATCCCTTGGGATGAGAAATAACTGGCTAGGACATGAGTATACAATTCCAGGGCATTATCACTTCTCACAATTTTAACAGATGTGGAAAAAACATTGCGAATCTCATTAAGAAAATTGATAATAATATTTCCTGCTTCAGATTTATTCTCTAACAAAAACACCCATGACACATGAGAGAAGTCATCCACAATAACTATATAAAACCTGTGTCCCTGATGATCAGGAACACGACTCGGACCCCGGATATCAATGTGAAATAACTCAAACTTGGAGGTACTACACCAACACTGACGACTGGGAAAGGTAGACCGATGATGCTTTCCCAACTGACATGCCTCACATTGGATAAAAATGTGAGGCAAAACCTGGGGTAACACACGATGCAGATTCTGAAGCGGTAGATGTCCAAAGCGCAGATGCCATAGCAGAGGGGAGACGGGTCCAGTAGGTAGAGATGAGGTTCCAGCAAAGGAAGTCTGACTAAGGCGATAAAGGCCTCCTTGCTCATAGTCACGCCCAATCACGTTGCCCGTAAGGATGTCCTGAAAAACAAGAGAAGATGGATCAAAAATCGCCCGACACTGTGAATCCTTTGTAATTTGACTGATAGATAATAAATTCATTGAAAAATCAGGTGCATGTAACACATTCTTGAGCTGCATAGACGATGTCAGTCTAATCTCCCCCTGACCAGTAATCGGGGAAGGGGAATGTGTGCCATTAGCAATGACCACTATTCGGTCTGGTGGGATCGGTCTGTATCCTGTAAGTAGACTTTGATCGCCACATAGATGATGTGTGGCGCCAGAGTCCATAATCCATGCTAAAGTATCGGATCCACTACTAGTAAATGGATGTGTACTACCTGATGCACTGGTAGATGCAGAGGCGGATGCAACAGCATCAGACTGATTCTCAGTAGCGGGTGCTGGGCCAGATGGAGCAATAATGCCCCTTAGACGGGCAACAAGATCATCAAAGCGTTGTTCCAAAGAGGCAGCAGATGGAGGCTCTATCTGCTTAGCGACTCGTGCAGATGCATGAAATCCATGCTTAGAGTAGCATGTGTCTTCAGTATGTCCGGTGCGATGGCAGTAGGTACACGTTGGCCGAATGCGACCTCCTCTACCACGAGGGACACGGTCACGGGTATGATGGTGACCTCCACGGCCTCTGTTGGTAGCCATGGCTGAGGCAGTCTGATTCGTAGCTGTAGAAGGAACAACGATACAACTCAATCTGTGAAAGGCTTCCTCCATAGGAGGAATAGTAGAATCTGCCAAGATCTGGGACCGTGCTGCCTCATACTCAGGATTGAGGGCAGTGAGGAAAACTCCTACCATAGTAGCATTCCGGTAGGTCTTCTGTTGCTCTGGTGTGGCTGTCAGGGGCATGGAGCTATACAGCTTCTCGAACATTCCTCGTAGAGATGTGTACAATGAGTGTAGAGGACGTCCATTCTGCTTGATAGTGAATATGTCATGCTGGAGTTGCAGAATCTTAGTCTCATTCTTTGCTTGAGAATATGTGGCAGCCAGAATATCCCACATTGCTTTGGCTGAGGGCTGATGGAGAATATCATTGGCAATCTCGATTGCCAGAGTTCCAGATAGCCATACTTTGGCATATGCATCGTCTGCCTTCCACGAGGCATTAACTCCAGTCTTCTCAGCAGGCTCTTCTTCAGTAAGAATGTGCTTCTTACCGGTTGACTTCATCATACTCATGAACTGCATAGCCCACAGTTCATAGTTCGAACCATCCATCTTCACGATCGGTGCTGGACCCCGGAAGGCACCTATAGATGGAATATCTGCCTTGCTTTCTGACATACTGATAGCAGAAGACTGGAGTAGTAGACTGAAGATACGATAGTCTACACGGACATAAACTCTGTTAGTTGCATGTGTAGACTTCAAGCAACTAAACCCATTATGTTGAAGGTGCGTACGCTCGAACTAGGGTTCCGTAAATCTCGCAGCCTGATGCACGCAAGGGCGCGAAGGGCTGGGCTGGAAAGATGCACAACCGCGTTGGGATCACATGTGTGATGCACTGGACGGATGCGCAACGCACTAGGATCCGTCTGGCGTACTGGATGCAGGCGCGCAGGCACGCGTGTGATGCACTGGCGCGCGTGAGGCGATGCTGGCGCTCGTGAGGCACCTGTGCACAACGCAGGCGCGCGTGATGCACATGCGCACAGGAGGCGCAAGACCGCCGAGAGAGTGCGCAGGCGCGAAGGGTTGAGCGCAGGAGGCCCAGGCGCTCGAAAGGAGCAAGACCAGCGGCGCACGGAGATCAAGGCGGCGCACGGAGAGAGAGAGGCTCGGTGGTGCGGCTAGGGTTTCGTTGGTTTGAGAACTCCGGCCTAGGACCGTCGCTCTGATACCATGTTGGGAAAATAATAGAACATGTTTATTCCATCAACCCTAGGCTCTCTTATATAGGAGAGTAGCCTATGGGTTAATTACATAAAGCGTACAACAAGAACGGAAAATAACAAGAGAGTACATAAGTAGATAATATATGTTCATATATCTTGAGAATTTCGGGTTTGTACACCCGATTCAAAGTATATCAATATTATACTCATATTTATCGTCGTTTAGAGAAGATCAATTCGAGATATTGCACATCGAAATCCGAGACTGGAAATACACATACGACCAATTTTAACACTTCAAATAAATAAAAGAAAATGGTTTTAAAAAAATAAAAATAATAATAAATATTAAAATTTCCTGATAGCTACCAACAAATAAATAATAAATAATATAATTATGACATCAATATGCTGATGTCACTAATGATGTCATGATTTATTAAAAAAGGGGGAGAGGATGGTTCTATGAAGGAACCTCCCTTCTCCTCTTTTTTCCTATTTCCCTATCGAACGAGACACTCCCACTTTTCAAATTATAGCCGAAACCTTCTTTCTCCTCTCCAAATTTCTGAAGTCTACCACTAGGATTGCTATCCTCCTTGCCATTCAGAAGCCATGGAAGCCTAATTCCATCATTTCCTCCTCTTCATCCTTGCTGCACAACAATTGAAGGAAGGCTGCCATATGCAAACACTGTTGCTGCTCTCTGGAAATCCAAGCTACTACATGAACATCAGTTGAGAACTGCTGCCATTCCCTCCAACTTGAAGCAAATTAGGGTACAATCCTAAACCTATCTTTGTTGTCATACATGTGCAAGTTAAATTCTTTTCCTTTGCTGCTCCTGGAAACCCAATTGCTTGCAAATGTAGGTCCCTATCTGTTATTGTTAAATAAAATATGTCTATTAGTGTGCAAACATTGAGAACCATGGTTTATTTTCGTTTAAAACTGAAGAATTTTGCATTCCTATGTATCTCGTCTTATATCTGCAACTTGTAGAATTATTAAAGTATGGCCACTACTCAATCGTGTCTATATGCAAACCTGTGGTTGTTGATATTCTAAGAACTAGCCTGTGGCATGTGTACTCTGAAAAGCACAACGCGCACAGTCGAGTTGTATATATCATTTTACGTATTTTTTAAAAACACAAACTGGAGAGAGTAAGGTGGTTTAAGACGAGTCAGCTGCCGATTAACATGCATGATGGAGTTTTATATGTCATTTAGGCATTTTTTAACACAAGTTGGGAAGTGTGACACCCGTTCCCGCGGATCTGGGATACCCGTTTACACATCATTCGTAGTATCATTATCGTTAGGAATCGCATTAGAATACTGGAAATTAGAGAAAAAATCTTCTCATTTAGTTTTCAAATGACATTCACAAATTAACCAATAAACCACAAAACTACAATATATCACCAATCTATTGCATAAATTTCCATAGCATTTAACATGTAACAAAAGAAAACTGTATAATGTACATGTATCCCAATTTTAACAGAAGAGAAAGAAAAACATTATATAATACCTTGAACAAAACTATAACATAAATACCATATATGTTTTACTGTAGAAACTGACGTTCAACTCTACCAATACCACGACGCAGGTGTTTTGCCTGCGATCCATGCAATAGGGAGAAAAGAACATCAACAAAAGTTGAGTAAATCTTATTAATTAGAAATAATAGGAAATTTAGTAGCTCCGAAAGAAAGCAAGTAGGTGGTCTAACAATTGGATTTATCGAGCTACTTGGAGAGAAGCTGGTTATCATGTTGTTCTGTAAAGGTGAAACCCTAACTTACCCATCATACCTCAATTACTCGTATTAATATTTCATATAAGAGTTACAGATAGCATTTTATATATAAATTATAAGATCCATACTTAAGCTATTGCCTTATTTTAATATTATGCTTCATGCTTGATGGATCTATGTATTGACGATGATGAGTCTCCTATTTTGATCTTTGTCCTTATCAAATTATATATAACTATATATAATTTTCATTCTTCCTTATTAAATTTTAAGTTTCAACGATTCGTTAATTCTTTGTTCATTATAAGTTTATTATGATCGAGATGATACAGATCTCCTTCCAATGTTCATAAGTCATGTAGATAAATTTTAGTAAGTGTGGATGATGTGTCTCGTATTCCGATTCTTTCCTTATTAATTTTCTCAAGCTTAGTGGATAGTCTGTGTTCTTGGTCTTGTAAGGCCTCATACTATGACTCTAAGGCAATAAGGAAGCCTTAGGGTTGGAGTGCCTCCGTAGGCATGCGGTGTAGTAAAATGCATCCTAACTAAGTTCCCAACACGTCCACTAGCTATTTCAAACAACTGTGGTAGTAGCTTGTAGTCTGATAAGGATGATTTTCATAAACTGGTCTTTTCTCTTCGTCAGGAATTGCTGGCGGAACAGTAACTAGCTCAATGGAAACTAAGCTCAACTACAACCAACTCAGCTGTAAGTGTAACCAAGCTCCCATGTAACCAACTCAACTGTAATTCATCTCAACTTTACCAAACTCATTTGTGACTCAATCCAATCTCAAATATAACTCTTCCAAATTCAACTGTAACTGATTCAGATGTAGCCATAGAGGATTCAGATGTATACATGGATGATTCAGATGTAGCATCACCAAGTCTGCTGGCGAAAAGTAAACAAAACTCAAGCGGTGAGGTAGCCTACAAAAGGCTCTTCCGTCTTCCCCTCTAAGTGGAAGTACGGTCCAGTAGAGGGATAGGTCTACTCCAAAACTACGCCACTGAGACGAGTGGGAGAAACTCCCCGGAAGAGTCACCCCAAAAGAAAAACCGACCGGACCGGTACGGGCAAACGAGCTCGAAAGCTAAAACCGAGTGTCCTCCAGCCTAGGTATCCTAAAGAACAAGGGTCAACGGAACCGATCTTTAAAAGAAAATCTGTGGATCTCAGAGAGGCGTAAAAACTGCGAGTGCTCGCGAAAAATCGAGAAGGAACTGGGATCCTAGACCCGCGCACTAAGCAGTCGCTGTCCTAACTGGGCTTCCTATCTCCCGCCCAGCTGATGGTCACCGCACCCTCGCACAGTCAGGTGTAAATGTCACCATGACTAGCACTCTTAATTATTAGTCATCATTGAATCATCATCACTGACTTAATTTCTCATCCTCTTTTGGTCTCTATTGTGGTCAACTTTACAGACCTAGATATCTTGTTGACAATCATATTGAATAGTGATCCATAATTAGTGATTCTGAATGATTGATCACAAAGATTTTCAGTCATTGATCATAGATGGTCTCATAAATTGGCGGTTTACTTATTGATCTAGATTTTATAAGTCATTTGTATGAAAAACCCTATTGATCTTACTTTTCATCATGAAGGTAAGGGCATGTAATATGGTTTGAAGTTAGGTCCATTTATATGAAATTCAGCTCTGATTTCATCACAATAAATCTTGAAATCAAAGTATATCGGTGATATGATCATATTGCATATTGAGTACTTTCATGGTCATCCTTCTCATACTCCCCCATTGTGTCTAGACACGTAGTGTGGTAACTAACTATATATATCATAACACCCCCATTTCCTTTTAATTATCTTGTTAACAGAAGTCATTGAATGGAGAAAGTTAAGCAAATTAAAAAATGAGATGTACTTGAATGAAGTTGAAATCAGTTGAATGTAATGTAGATTGAGGAATAACTCTGTATCCTAGAGGAGTTAACCTCTTCTGATGTGCTATCATCAAGTCTAGTGTGATTAAAATGATGATTTTACGGTGAAAAAGACATGTGGGTTTCTCTCATTTTGTTATTGGCAATACCATGAAAGCTAGAAACTGGAGGTTGATTTGGAGAACCAAGGCTCGGTTGAGAATTGAGATTTTCTTGTGGTTTCTTCGTAAGGAGAGGATAATAACAAAGATTTTTCACGCATACATGTCGGATCGAGGATGTTGAGTATTCTTGATGCGGAGGGGTCTGAAAAATCAATCATTTGTTGCAATTCTCATGGAAAATAAATCATAATCGACATGCATTTACCAAACTGCATGCCTCATTTCTATGTAAACACATGAGCCCAGATTCTAACCGTCTCTATTTACCTATATTGATTACCTAATTAGTTAATTCTAGTTGCTCCTATCCTCATGTTATATACTTACATGCTACTTGGTTCAATGAACAATCTACCCAATGAATCAAGTCATTCCAGTGAGCATCCAAATCAAAAGGATGATAATGGTTGTCTATTATAATATCATTGCTATGTTCTCATCCATATTTCATACACTTATTCCTTTTCCAGTTTATATTGTTAGGAGTCAAATACAAAGATTAGAAAGTCAAGATCAAAAATAGGTATGTTAACCATTACCGTTCTGAAATCATCAAATAACCATCTATTCCTTCACAAATTTATCTCTTACATGCATTTGTTATATCACGAATTTGGCTTAAAAGATAGGCCATAGGTGACCCACTGTACTTATCTTTTGAAATAACCTTTTCATCATTTTTTAAGTGCATTCTCAATTCAGGTTTTTCAGGATTTATCCTTTACCAAAATTTGAATTCTCCCTTTTTTTTAGCATTAGTATCATGAGATTGTTATTGCAACTTTCCAGGAGTGACGTGCTAATCCTAGCTTAGTATTTAAGCTCTGTCAAGTTATGGTGATTCAATTAGCTACTCAGAAGGTGAATACAAAATCAATACTTAGTATTCAATTATGAGAATAAACTAAAAATTGATACATGAACTAACAATTACTAGTTTCGGTAAATAATTAGAGCACATTGCTTATTAAAAGATTTGCTAAGTTACAAATTTCATGGAGGCAACAAAATTGGGTTAAATTTGTACTTTTGGATTCTCCATATTTAATCCAGAAATCAAGGTATAAAAGTGGTATTGAAATTGGGTTTAAATGCAAACATGGAAGGCAACAAGAGGATGTTTGTAGATTGCACCTTGAAGATCATCAAGTTTTGAGGACCAAGTTGTATCATATGGCAACATGCAGTAGCTTCTAAGTGCAACTAGAATCTTGGGCAGCTGCTGGTGCTCCAGCAGGAGCTTCTAGGAGTTCAAGAGAGAAGCACCAGTCCCCTGGAGGGAGCTTGGACAGCAGTTGGCTGCAACCAAGAAGGCAACGACCACTTGATCGACTGTTAGAGAAGATCAGCAGTGGCTGCTGCAATTGGCAGTAGTCGGGCCCTCCAGAATTATTCAAATTCTGCATAGCAGAGATGAAAAAAAGGGGGAAAAGAGAGATCCTCCGACTGGGAATTGGGAGAAAAAGAGAGCAAAAGGGGGAGGAAATGTTGGTATAAATAAGGGAATGGGAGGTTTATTTGTTTGACAAGTGTATGCAAAGAACAATCCAAGTGGAAGAGGCTATAAGCCAAATGCCTACTGTCCTGAAATCTGCACTGTACTGTTTGAATAAATTATTTTATTTTTTTTTAAACCAATAGCTCTCTTATTTTTAGAAAATCGAAGTTGACCGTATATGTACCTCGAGTGTCAGATTTTGGTGTACAATAACTCCTTTTGACCGTCTTGAGATACGGTTATGATTTATGGCTAAATTTTGCGGTTTTAAAATATTAAATGACCTCCGATCGACGAACGGTTGATTCCGTTGGTATTGTTTCGTCGAATCGGATTTTATGGCAGTCTCGGTTTGTTTCGCGGTTTCCGAATTTGTGTTGCGGCTTTTTCGGGCACGCATAATGATGCGATTGATTTTTGATCGATTTTGCCCAAACGACTTTTGATTCGCGATCAATTGATCGATTTATGTTATTTAACATTGATTAATAACTTTATTAAGTTATACATACCCTAATCGGGCTGGGTTCGGGTTTGTGCTGATCTGGATGTGACAAATATAAAACCTCAAAGGGAGTCTCGTCCTCGAGACTCGAGTTAACGTTACTTTGTGTCTTGTTTGGATCTCATCTCGCCATAAAAACCTCAAAGGGTTTTGAACCCATAAAAACCTCAAAGGGACAACAAGCCATGTTCTTCAACATACATAATCAAATGGCTTATTTTGACAATTGCCTGAAAAGAAGCTGCAGGTATCTTGCCTGCGTACTACTTCGATTTCCCATGTCACCTCTTTGACAATATGTCGGTGCCACCGTAGCATAGCACTTTCACTAGGGAGATTTCTTTGCTGCGAATCTTCTTCACAACATTTTTGAATATCTATAAATACCTCTCCTCGTATGTCAAGTCAAGCTCTACTTCAAGGTCCTTGTAGCCAATGACATGGCAAAGGTCATACACATAATTCCTTAAACTGATAGGTGTGGAGAAAGGGCTACTTGATAGACCACCTTCCCCATACGAAAACTAATCGCTAATGGTCCATCATAACGTAGCGCCAACTTGCCATGAACACCAAGTCTTTGTACTTCATGGGAGATATATGTAGAAACACTCAATCTCCTTCCTGTATTTACAGGAATTTCATCAGTATGAGAGACTAAATTGAATATTGATAAGTCATTTCATTAAGAGAAGATGATCGGATTACGTGAAACTTCAATTCTCTTCTCCGATGAAATGTATAACTTTTCTGGTGGCCCTAATCTGTCAGAAGCATTCGCCTCACAAGGTTAACAACCCTCGCAGTATCCTCCAAGAAATCTACAAAGTAAAGAGCGTGTTCACCTACCTTTCGCCAATTGAGAGGCGTGAGACATCTCCATCCGTATAGGGCTTCGAATGGTGTCATACCAATACTGGAATGATGGTCGTTGTTATATGGAAATTCTACAAATGGCAGATGGTCCTTCCAGGATCCTTTCACTCTAAAGTACATGCATATAACAAATCGTCAAGTGTTTGAATAGCACGCTTGCTCTATCCGTCGGTCTATGAATGGTATGCAGAACTCATCTTCAGCTCTGTATGTGGTGATGACATAAGCCGGTACCAATAGTGAGATATAAACCTCGAGTCTCCATAAGACACTACCTCACGTGGTATATCATAAAATCTGATAATGTTTTTGCATATGTAATCTAGCTAGCCTAGATGGAGTGTAGGTCATGTTGATATGTATGAAATGGGTTAACTTGGTCAATCTATCAACAACATCCCAATAGCATCGAGACCACCTAGGGTCTTTACTAGTCCCGTGACAAAATCCATAGAAGTACTCTTCCACTTTTATTTTAGAAAGGGGAGAGACTGTAATAACCATGGTGGTCTCTTGTGTTCCGCCTTGACCATCTGATAGATCATGCACTTGCTAACATGACATGTTGTGTCTCGCTTCATTCTGTCCTGCCAGAATGTAGACCTAGATCCCGGTACATCTTATTATTACCAGGAAGAATAGACAATCGTGAATTGTGTGCCTTATCAAGAATATCTCTACGCAACTGCTCATTGTTGGGTACAATGACCCAATCAATCTTCCATAAATTGGACTTAGTCATCACAGAATCTTCACTTTCATCCTTGATGGCCCATTTGCATGAATATCCCAAATGAAAGGAACTCCTTTCTTTGTCAATCGTGTCAAGGAAAGAACAATTTGGGAAAATGTACTGTCAAAGCGTCTGTAATAGCCCGCTAGTCTAATGAGGTTACGAATCTCAATGATTGTCTTGGGCGGCTCTCAAGACATGACTGCCTCAATCTTCGTACGGTCAATTGAGATTAATGCTAAAATGACATGCTCAAGGATTGAGACCTGAGATAACCAGAACTCACTCTTGCTCAGCTTGACATGTAAATTATGTTCTTGAAGTGTGTCAAAGACTATCTTGGGATCTTTGCATGATTCCATTTATTTCAAGAATATATCAGAACATCATTGATGAACACAATTGCAAACTTGTCCAAGTATGGATTGAAAATCATATTCATCGTGTCCATGAATGTTGCATGTGCATTCGTGAGCCTAAACAACATCACAACAAACTCATAATATCCATATCGAGTCCTGAATGATGTTTTCATAATATTCGACTCTTAAGTCCCTAGTTGATGGTAGTCAGATCGGAGATCGATCTTTGAAAACATCGAAGATCCCTGTACTGATCAAACAAATCATCAATGTGTGGCATAAGATATTGGTTCTTCATCGTTTTCTTATTCAGTTGTTTGTAATCTATGCATAATCCCATCGATCTGTCCTTCTTTCTGACGGAAGAACTTGAGCACCCCAAGGTGAAGTGTTCGGTGTTATGAAACCTAAGTCAAGTAACTCATGCAACTGCACCTTCAACTCTCTTAACTCAGCCGATGTTATGTGATAAGGAGCCATCGGGATTGGTTGTATATCTGACAATAATGTGATCTCGAACTCAATCTCTCAGGCGGTAAACCTGACAAATCATTAGCGAACACAATAGGGTAATCTGACACTATTCTGAGCCATATGCTCTCCCTTAGATGTCTCTTGGACAATATTAGAAGTGTATCGCATCCTCGATCTATAACTCTTTGATCTCTCAATACTGAGTTCTACTCCATTTTAGAAACATGTAATGTACCCTTAATGGTAAACTCGGATACAGAATCCTGAAGACAACCGTCTTCCTGAAGCAATTAACAAGGTATATTGAGCTGACAGCTAATCCACGCCCATAATCAGGTCACACGTGTCAAGCTGTAGTAGCAGACAGACTATGATCATCTCGTGACCACCAATCAACATTGGTAACCTTCTGACTATCAGTCTTATGATGAACAACTGGCCACCTGGTCCATGGATGTGATAGGGATGATCTAGGGCATCTGCACGTCTACCTACCGAAGTTAGAAACTCGAAGTTCATTCAACGCTTCAGAATCAATTAAAACATAGAAAGGTCGGTTCAGGACGCCATGGTTCCATGTAAGAACCGATAACCTTAATTATAATAGTTGATGTTCGCGGATATTTCTATTATGCTTTTCTCTTCTTGGGATGCAATATGGAAATTAGTTGCAAATGGTGACATATGTGGTTATGGAATTTAAATGTCATATTTCCCTTTCGGACTCGCGACAAGTCAAACGACTGTCGATATCCGAGAATTAATGCGATCGGAATTATAATACTACGAATGTATGTAGCGAGGTATCACTGCTCTGATACCAAAAACTGTGACACCCGTTCCCGTGGATCTGGGATACCCATTTACACATCATTCGTAGTATTATTGTCGCTAGGAATCGCATTAGAGTAATGGAAATTAGAGAAAGATTTTTCGCATTTAGTTTTCAAATGACATTCACAAATTAACCAATAAACCAGAGAACTACAATTTGTCACCAATCTATTGCATAAATTTCCATAGCATTTAACATGTAACAAAAGAAAACTGTATAATGTACATGTATACCAATTTTAATAGAAGAGAAAGAAAAGCATTATATAATACTTTGAACAAAACTATAACATACATACCTGATATGTTTTACTGCAGAAACTGACGTTCAACTCTCCCAATACCACGATGCAGGTGCTTTGATTGCGATCCATGCAATAGGGAGAAAAGAACATCAACAAATGTTGAGTAAATCTTATTAATTAGAAATAATAGGAAATTTAGTGGCTCCGAAAGAAAGCAAGTAGGTGGTCTAACAATTAGAATTATCGAGCCATTTGGAGAGAAGCTGGTTATCATGCTGTTCTGTAAAGGTGAAACCCTGACTTACCCATCATACCTCAATTACCCTTATTTCATATAAGAGTTACAGATAGCATTTTATATATAAATTATAAGATCCATACTTAAGCTATTGCCTTATTTTAAAATTATGCTTCATGCTTGATAGATTTATGTATTGAGGATGATGAGTCTTCTATTTTAATCTTTGTCCTTACCAAATTATATATAATTGTATATAATTTTCATTCTTCCTTATCATATTTTAAGTTTCAACGATTTGTTAATTCTAGGTTCATTATAAGTTTATTATGATCGAGGTGATACAGATCTCCTTCCAATGTTCATAAGTCATGTAGATAAATTTGAGTAAGTGTGGATGATGTGTCTTGTATTCTGATTCTTTCCTTATTAATTTTCTCAAGCTTAGTGGATAGTCTGTGGTCTTGGTCTGTGTAAGGCCTCTATGACTCTAAGGCAATAAGGAAGCCTTAGGGTTGGGGTGCCTCCGTAGGCATGCGGTGTAGTAAATTAGATCCTAACTAAGTTCCCAATACATCCACTAGCTATTCCAAACAACTGTGGTAGTAGCTCGTGTTGGCATGCGAGCCCACGGTGAGCCATTATGCAATAAATGTTATTGCGAATATCATTTCCTAATCTGAAATGAAGAATACATAATTTGCATATTAGGTCCCTTAATACAATTAGGGTTATGTACCATGGCCATCTTGATGATCATACAGCTGTTGATTCAACCATCTTGATGATCATACAGCTGTTGATTCAAATATTGAATCATAGAGGCTGGTGCTTCGATGAACATCTAAAGAGTTAGATTGAGGACTCATCAAGCACCATCAAATGATTGTTAAGAGATGATCTCCAGCCTGAGTAGGAGATGGCAATCCTTTCTCAGTTAGGCTGATATCTGACCGACTTCTTGATGCAGGTCCTCTGCATAGGAATAGAGATTCGGAGGTGTCAGATTAGTTAGGTCAAAGAGTTGACTTAACGAGATCGAGATAACCAAAGTCCTATATCATATGTTGTCATGATATAGGCATGCATCCTCTGACTAGAGACAGATGTGTTACTATATGTCTGAGTATGTACGTTTGGCAGATCAATAGGTTGATGACCTAACCAAGGTCTAAACACCGGCTCGCTAGTGTGCATATAAGGGCATATGAGTAATACGATCTCTCAAAGGGATCATACAGGTTCATTGCTGAACCGGAAGACATGAGCTCGCTCATGAGATGTTGGGAAGATCAAATTCCGTGCACGGTCGTCTCGCTTTGGAAGCTTGACTGAATTTGTAGGTTTGATATATGCCTTTGGAAAGTATATGATCAACACCTGGGTATGATATATGCTTTTGGAAAGTATATGACCGATACCAACTCCCAATGATCGAATGTGAAACTTAATGATAAAACTCTAAAGTAGACAGTGTAAAATTGATCTTATACTTCAGGTTTATTCCGAGTCTTCTAGTATGCAGGATGTACAGGTATTGGGAATACCTGAGGGTGATGTGATCATAAACGATTGTATAACCATGACGCTTCCATTCCTAAGGAGTGATGAAACGGGTCTGGTTTTTAGTGACTCCTCTCAGTAGAGAAGTAATCTGATCTTAGTCCAAATGTTGGACGTTGATCTGAATGTGACTCAGATTCAATGAGGAGATTAGATTTGCGGTCTTGATTTTATCAAGCATCAATGGGAGGTCCGAGATCTGGATTTGAGATGTTATCTCAATATCCAAGTCACTCTACGTGGAACAATACAATCGCCCTGTCCTTATCTCCAAGTATACGCAGAGAAAACGCATTATCCTTGAAAGAGTTCAGGATAATTTCATTGCTGATATATGTATCCGAGCATTGAGAATATGGATAATTAAATGTGATTTAATTATCATGAATAATGTGAATTTGATTCATATTATAAAGAGAGTTATCTTAGATAATTAAATGTGATTTAATTATCAAAGATGTAAATAATGTGAATGTGATTCATATTATTTGGGCATAAGAGAATAGAGATCCAAGATGATTAAATGTGATTTAATTATCATGAATATGAATAATGTGGATAACACTATTTACATTAATCATATATATTATAAATATGATTTATAATATATAAGTTAGAGCTATTTGTAATTTATATTTGTTAATTAAATGTTAATGTGAATTGTATTCACATTGAACATTAAATTGAATATGTAATTTGCATTTTATTTTGGGTTGTGAATGTGATACACAAATTTCCAATGGCAAGATTGCAATATTCCCAAAATAATTATGAATTATTTTTGTAGAATAATTTACAACAATTGTTGTTGTAAAATTGAAGATACATGGAATTATGTAATCTAAGAAGATTACATTTGAGAGCCTCCTTCCATATTGGATGGAAGGGACGGCCACCAATTCCTATTAGGAAAGGGTGGCCGTCCACTCCATATACATGGAAGGAGGCATTCTCCTTTCCATTATCTCCATATGTTGTTGTTTTAATTTTGGGATTGATTTATATTGATTTATCAATATATTTTAATCTAAATTAAATTAATTATTGTTGGTTTTTACCAACACAAATCTTAGCCATTAAAAGAAACACAAATCAATGAGAGCCATTGGATTTGTGTTGCCCATGGATTGAGATCCATGGATCCCAAAATATTATAAATAGAAGGGTACCCCTTTGTTCTTCTCTACACACACAATGAGAACATAAGTCTCTCTCTCTCTCTCTTTTTCTCTCTACACGTCATCCCTCTCTCTTCTTCTCTCATGGCCGCCCACCATGGATGCCCTAAAGAAGTTCTCTATCGCCGCAACATCGTCGTTATGTTGCCCGATCGTTTGCTCGTGGATCTCCGTCTCCTTCTGTGCGCCTCACTCGTGAAGAAGACGTCGGATCTCGTATGTCGAGATCAGGAGATCCGTCGCTTGGATCATCAACATAGATTGCGAGAAGCACGCGATTCATCCCCGCGCTCGTAAGCGTCTCCTCCGTCGGATCGGACTTGAGACAGGAGGTCTCTTCGTTTAGAGACTCGATCGCAACCATGCTTCAAGAGGTAATCCTATTACTTATTTGTGGTTTAGACGAAACGATCCGAGAAGTGTTCTTGGATCATGTGGTTTCGTCGCATGAAAATTTTTTTAATTTCCGCTGCATAGAACAACTAGTGCGACTAGTCGTTCCTCATCGTATTCGATACGACGCTCACGCTTCTGTGATGCGCTTGAGGATCTAACTATATCCTTCTAGTGGTATCAGAGCCTTAGGTCGAAGGTTTTTGATACGATCCTTAAAACCGACGGCGACTTGGGTTCGTTAGGGTTGCGAAAGTTTTATCGCATTTCATTTTCACATCTCTTTTTAGTGATTATTTTCGGCCCTGTTTAAATTGTTTAAACACGAAAATAAAACTTGGATTTTGTTCCCCATTAAATAAGGAAATCATAGGATCTAAGTTTATGTAATTTGGATTCCATTTGCTCGAGATATGGTTGTTTTAATGAACATGTATTCATTGTTGCGGGAACTGCGAATCTTAACGTGATTAATGAGTTGATTACTGTTTTGATCCACCTAGAAATGCGTGAAATATCACTTTGGTTCTGTCATAAATGAAATTAGCAATCTTTGGAAACTGATTTTGTCTAATTTGGATTTGAATTGATTGAGATATGGTAATTTTAGTAAGCAGGGGTCACTGCTGAAATTACATTCCTAATCAAGAACCATGTGATTGTCAATTAGTGAAATTAGTTGTTAATTTCATGAAATAATTATGGAAAATATTTGAGAAATATTTAATGATGATTATTTCCTTAATTGACTTGGCCTCAACCAATAAATTGATTAGATTTGATCTAGATCATCATTGGAAACACAATCAACAAACAACTTGCTTGAATAGGATTGGGAATGTGTCTAGCAAATTTCCTTATAATAAAAAATGTTTTGATTATTACTATATGGTATAATTTCGGTTGAAGAACCGATGATCATCTTAAGTACATATTGATCTATTTGGCATTATCCTTTCCTGAGGTGGATATGGTGTTTAGTCGGGAAGCATTGGGGTAGTGGGTCGCACCGGTTGCGGTCCGTCCCACTTTCGTCAGTACTAGCCATGACAGCGGGCATGGACTTGATAATGTCGGAGAAATCAAGATGTATTTTTTTCTAATTATTAAAATTCGAATTAATACGTACTTTGAGATAATACCATATATGTATTCAAGTAAAAACATTCAAGTTTGTTGATTGAATTGGATTGAAAATTTAATGTGATTAAGTTAATGGGATTTTATCACTTGTGCCCCTCTGAGATATCGCAATATCAGTTATACCCCTATCTTTTTGGTAATATCAGTTGTGCCCCTCACTTCTTGTTATTTTTTCACTTGTGCCCCTCGGGTTAGTTACCGTCCATCCACAGTGCAAACGGACGTTAACTGTGAGGACATAGGCGGAATTATTTTTTTTTTTAAAAAGTTATGAGGTCATTTTACACCCTCCTCATCTTCTTCTTCTTCCTCCTCCTCCCCATCCTCTTCTTCCTCCTCCTCCACCTCCACCTCCTCCTCCTCCCTCTCTGCCCCCGCCCCCGCCCCCGCCCCTGCCCCGCGCCGCACAGCTCCGCCTCGAGCTCTCTGCACCTCCTCCCAGCCCGCAGCCCCCGCCCCTGCCCCGCGCCGCCCAACCCCGCACCCCCCACCCCCCCCGCCCCGACCTCCCTCCCAGCGCCGACCTCCCGCACCCTCCTCCCAGCCTCGCCCCCTGCAGCCCCGACCTCCCACCGCCCCTACGCCTCAGGCCTCGTGCCCCTGCGCCCTCGCCCTGCCTCCCCCCGCCCCTGCGCCCCGCACCCCCGCGACCCCCGTGCCGCCGCGACCCCTGCGCCCCCTCCCTCCTCCCCCCGCGCCCCTCCCACGCCGCCGCGACCCCGCACCTTCCCTCCTCCCCCGAGCCCCTGCGACCCAGGCCCCACGCCCCTGCGCCCTTGCCCTGCCTCCCCCCGCCCTTGCGCTCCGCGCCCCCGCGACCCCCGTGTCGCCGCGACCCCTGCGCTTCTCCCTCCTCCCCCTGCGCCCCTCCCGCACCGCCGCGACCCCGCTCCCTCCCTCCTCCCCCGAGCCCCTGCGACCCAGGCCCCGCACCCCTGCGCCCTCGCCCTGCCTCCCCCCGCCGCTGCGCCCCGCGACGCCGCGACCCATGCGCCCCCTCCCTCCTCCCCCGTCCCTGCGCCCCGCACCGCCGCGACCTACCTCGTGTCTCCTCCCGTACCACATGTTCTTCCCAGGTCACCCACAAGATTCATAAAAAGTTGAGTTTTTTTGTTAAATTTTGATAAATTTTTGACTAATTGATTCATTAAAAGTCATCCAAAAATTCAATAAAGTTCATCGTTTGATCCATAACGAGTGATATGTCCGTGGAAATGTAAAAATTTTAGAGATTCGATGGATGCATGAAGGTTTTAGTAAGAGAGAGAAATTATGAATAGAAGGAAGAAGAGCAAATGGAGGAGGAAGAAGATGAAGAAGGGTATGGACCATAATACCCTTCTTAACCACACCATGGTTTGAATAAACCATGGTTATTTTAATTTTTTGACGGTCAATCTGACGGAAGGGCACAACTGGTGACGGAGCAAGAAGTTAGGGGCACAACTGATATTACCAAAAAGATAGGGGTATAACTGATATTGCGATATCTCGGAGGGGCACAAGTGATAAAATCCCTAAGTTAATTATGTCCAAATAAAACACTCTATTATGAATAGAGTTATTATTTCCCTGGGAAGAATTTATTATATGAATATGATTCATAATAATTAATTAAAATTTGAATAAGAGATGGAGGATCACATAAGTGACATCCATGGTCTCCCGTCAAGGCGAAGGGTTCCGTCGCCAGATATTGTATGTAGGAGACGCCTGTCCGAAGTGACAACTCCTGCATACGATCCATTTGGATTGGGCTCGTCGCTTCTCGAAAGAGTAAGGACGTATGCGTAGTGACCCCAATATCGGGTCCTCATATTATTGAGGCGATATTGGATTGCTTATAGCGAGTTGTATTCCTATTGACGGTTGGTTCAATTAATGACGGGTCAACATCACCTTAAGGGTGGTGGGCCCGGGTGTTTAAGACCGAATTGGGAGATGCAAGTTGGACTTGCACGGCAGAATGTGTTCCCGCTTCTTTTTATCTGAGTTACAGGTTCTCATATTATTGGGATGTAACAAAGATAAGGAAGGAGATCCCAGATCTTGCTTGAGATATAATGGTAAGTATATCTCTTACCTTGAAAGTGATTAAGTGAATGAACTTTCATTGTTGACATGCAAGACAACTTTGATATAAAAATTCCTAAATCAAAGTAAATTATATATTTATATATGTTTATGCAAATTTCTTATTTCAGATAATCTTTCTTTAATCCCACTCATTGTTATACTCAAGAATAACCAGTAGAATATCATGGATTGGACCTATGATCCAGATATTGTACTTGCAATTGGACACATAATGTATGTGGTTGCAATGTGCAAGTTTCCTCATAATAATGAGGAATGATAATTAAATAGATAATAGGACTAAAACCCTAGGGTTTGTATGTCTCTATAAGTCTTGATCTTATCGAATGAAGTGACTTGTCGATAATGATTGTAATTATCAAGTAATCCTTATAAAATCTAAGAAGATGTTCTGGCATACATATGTGCTCTCGACATATAATCAAGAATGACATGGTTCTCTGCATTATGCAAAATGGTGGCTCTATAGAAGATGATGTATTTAAATTGTTTGAGTACCTACCTGAACCTAAGTTTTAAGAGTTTAAATGGATGTACGATGAGTGTCATCATTCTACTATCTATACTCTAGTCATTCATGAAGCTTCATAATATTTATATTGTATGAATTTGAATGAAGCATGTATAAATGTTAAAATACTCTTATATTGAAATTTTTGATTTTAACATAAGAGATCCTTGGTCTTGAGCAATGGTTGCTTATAGATAAAGGGAGCGCAGTGGAAGCATGGGTTGGACCCAAGTAAGAAGTATAGTCAAAGAGTTGACTGTACTTCTGTGACTTCCATATGACATCCAAAGAGTTGGATGAATGCCAATACTGCAATAAGTTGATGTGTTGATAGTATGACTATCAAATCTAGCTAGAATCCTTAGAGAAGGAATCAGATAGTACATCAGAATAATCTACATATAATCATTGAAATTGGCTTACTTATTTGATAAAATAAAGTCTAATAATTGTATCTCAATCTTCTAATGACACTTGCAATTGGTTGCATCTGTATTAGAATATTAGAAATTTGATCTTAAAGTTCAATGGTCATCCATGTTGGAAGTGATGCAATTGTTGCAACAATTTCCACTGGATCAATAGACTTCATATTTTCAATGGGAGCCCTTAGTCTTAGAGAATGTCTCTGTGACCTGGATATTAGAATACACTCATAGTTTATTTCTAAATGTTGGAAATAAACATGAATTCTGGAATAAACCTAACATAGAGAGTTATGATGGATATATTTCAGATAGTAATCTGACATCTAGTGCACTCCGCTAAATTAGAAAATTAATGAATGGTTCATTAAGATTTCTAATACTGAAAATTAAACCTTTAAAGATCAATAGGAGGATAAAGATCATTTGACAATGATCTGGCGTATTGTTTTGGACATATGTCTGTTGATGAGATCAATGGACAAGTAAGAGATGAAACTTTAGAATGTCTAAAATTTCAAAACTTGCATACTTATGAATATTATATTCAAAGTAAAATGTCCAATACACCCTTCTTTGGGAAAGGTGTAAGATGTCAAGGTATTCCGGAACTCATACATGTTGATGTATGTGAATCATCTATATCATAGTAAACATTATGGATATGTGATATCTATTGGTGATTATTTGTGATATGGGATTTCTTCTCTTCACTTAGAAAACTTTGAAATGTTCAAAGATTTCACAATTTTGGTTTAGAACTAAAGTTTGAAGGAAGATGAAATGAATTTGAACCAAGGTAGCTTGTAACTATTAGATGAATTCAAGGAATATCTTATGGACATGTGAATATCATTCCTATCTCAATCCCCGTAATGGACCTTAACTCAATAGAGTTGTAGGTAGATACAATTGATCATGTGTGACATGATTTGATCAGTGATTAATCTTAGCAATATTATCTCTTAGTTTCCAAGTATATATATATATATGTGGTAGAGACTACATTATATATATATCCTTAATAAGGTTCCATGTGATTAAGCTAGAATCTGGCACTGGAGAGTGCTACTTCATTAGGAAAATAAAGCATGGTATTGGATACCTACTTTATGACCTTGAGATTCTTAAAGGATCTCATCTCTAAGAATGTGATTCTTAGAGGATGACTCTCTTGAGAATCAAGATGAAAATAAAGTAAAGGAACTCATTTCATCTTGAGAAGATAATGAGGTTCCTGAAATCAGAAACTAAATAGACAATTAAAGATGAAACATTAATACCTCTTCAAATAAGTTTGAGGATGGATTCCATGTGTCAGTTGAATCTGACAATGATCTGAATTCATGTGATGATGCTTCTGAAGATCATATCATGGAAAGATGGATGTTAGCAATAAAGTCTAAAGTAGACTTCATATACAAATGTTGTATATAGACCCTCGAGGATCCAACTATATGGGTAAAACCCATTATGGTGTAAATGGATCTTCAAGAGAAAGAGGGAACCTGATGAGAAGGTAGAGACCTTCAAAGCACAGTTCGTAGTCATGATCTACACACCGAAGAGAAGACATCGCTTGCGATGAGACTTGCTTCTCCAGTGACCTTGCTTTAACCCATCAGAATATTGTTAACTATAGCTACACAACTTGACTATGACATCTTCATGATGTGAGTCAAGATTGCATTCCTCTATGAATACCTCTTTGAGGATATTCATATGAAGTAGCCCCAGGGCTTCGTGGTTGAGGAAAACAAGGTGTGCAAGCTAAAGAACTCCATCTTTGGACTCAAATAAGCTTCTTGTAGTTGGAACATAAGATTTGATGAAATTATAAATGTTATGATTTCAGATAAAATCTTGATGAACCATGTGAAGCTTAGTGGGAGTGCCATTGTGTTCATCATGCTAAATGTAGATAATATTCTAATCATTTAGAATGATATAAGGATGGTAATAATATGTGTTTTATAATCTGGTTGTTCAATATCTCGAGATATGATCTCAAGGATACTTCTTAGATCTTAGTTATGAAGTTGTTTAGAAGTAAAGAGAAGAGGGTATTGATACAGTCACACTAATAGTACACCTTGGACATTTCCATTTTCTGGAAAATTCCAAGAAAGGCTTCTTTTCCTCAAAGATATAGTACTGACCTATCTAAAGGGATAGCACCTCAAAGAGTTGAGGATGTGAATGCAACCTGCTTGCCCTTGTGCATCAGTTCCAAGAAGTCGGGTGTATGCTAGATGTGTACAAAAGCCAGATGTCTACCATGCAGTGGGAGTAATAAACTGTTACTAATCCTACTATCGTAATAAATCACTTGATTGCAGTAATAACAATATCTTCATAGAAGGCAAAACTTTTGAGATAGTGATCTCAAAGTCTTATCTTCAAGAAGTTTAAGACCTTGTAGATAGAGATCTATAAGGGTCTTAACTGTAGATACCTTAGGAGATAGAGATCTCTAGGAATAAAGGTATTCTAATAAGGATTATGAACATACTGGTTATAATAATTATTGACGTATAGTGTCAAAGACACTATGACTAATATGATTGAGTATTGGTTGCATAAAATGCAACATTCGCATTGGATGCGAACACTGTTACTATGAGATATGCAAGTGCTGTAAAAGGACTTGGCGTAGTCTCTTGGGAACAGAGTGACTGATCAGCTTACCTAGCTATTTTCTAAATAGCCCATGATTGTCACATGAGTGTGGGTTTAAATGATTAGTCCATTAATGGCTCTTTGGGCTAGTGGGAGATTGTTGGACATGCGAGCCCACAACGAGCCATTATGCAATAAATGTTATTGCGAATATTATTCCCTAATCAGAAATGAAGAATACATAATTTGCATAATTGGTCCCTTAGTACAATTAGGGTTATATACCATGGCCATCTTGATGATCATACAGCTGTTGATTCAAATATTGAATCATAGAGGCTGGTGCTTGGATGAACATCTAAAGAGTTAGATTGAGGACTCATCAAGCACCATCAAATGATTGTTAAGAGATGATCTCCAGCCTGAGTAGGAGATGACAATCCTTTCTCAGTTAGGCTGATATCTGACCGACTTCTGATGCAGGACCTCTGCATAGGAATAGAGATTCGGAGGTGTCAGATTAGTTAGGTCAAAGAGTTGACTTAACGAGATCGAGATAACCAAAGTCCTATATCATATGTTGTCATGATATAGGCACGCATCCTCTGACTAGAGACAGATGTGTTACTATATGTCTGAGTATGTACGTTTGGCATACCAATAGGTTGATGACCTAACCATGGTCTATGCACCGGCGCGCTGGTGTGCATATAAGGGCATATGAGTAATACGATCTCTCAAAGGGATCATACAGGTTCATTGCTGAACCGGAAGACATGAGCTCGCTCATGAGATGTTGGAAAGATCAAATTTCGTGCACGGTCATCTCGCTTTGGAAGCTTGACTGAATTTGTAGGTTTGATATATGCTTTTGGAAAGTATATGATCAACACCTGGGTATGATATATGCTTTTGGAAAGTATATGATCGATGTCAACTCCCAATGATCGAATGAAAAACTTAATGATAAAACTCTGAAGTAGACAGTGTAAAATTGATCTTATACTTCAGGTTTATTCTGAGTCTTCCAGTATGCAGGATGTACAGGTATTGGGAATACCTGAGGGTGATATAATCATAAACGATTGTATAACCATGACGCTTCCATTCCTAGGGAGTGATGAAATGGGTCTAGATTTTAGTGACTCCTCTCAGTAGAGAAGTAATCTGATCTTAGTCCAAATGTTGGACGTTGATCTGAATGTGATTCAGATTCAATGAGGAGATTAGATTTGCGGTCTTGATTTTATCAAGTATCTATGGGAGGCCCGAGATCTGGATTTGAGATGTTATCTCAATGTCCAAGTCACTATACGTGGAACAATACGATCGCTCTGTCCTTATCTCCAAGTATCCGCAGAGAAAGCGCATTATCCTTGAAAGAGTTCAAGATAATTTCATTTTGATATATGTATCCGAGCATTGAGAATATGTATAATTAAATGTGATTTAATTATTATGAATAATGTGAATTTGATTCATACTATAAAGAGAGTTATCTTGGATAATTAAATGTGATTTAATTATCAAAGATGTAATAATGTGAATGTGATTCATATTATTTGGGCACAAGAGAATAGAGATCCAAGATGATTAAATGTGATTTAATTATCATGGATATGAATAATGTAGATAACACTATCCACATTAATCATATATATTATAAATATGATTTATAATATATAAGAGAGAGCTATTTGTAATTTATATTTGTTAATTAAATGTTAATGTGAATTGGATTCACTTTGAACATTAAATTGAAAATGTAATTTACATTTTATTTTGGGTTGTGAATGTGATTCACAAATTTCCAATGGCAAGATTGCAATATTCCTAAAATAATTATGAATTATTTTTGTAGAATAATTTACAACAATTGTTGTTGTAAAATTGGAGATACATGGAATTATGTAATCTAAGAAGATTACATTTGAGAGCCTCCTTCCATATTGGATGGAAGGGACGGCCACCAATTCCTATTAAGAAAAGGTGTCCGTCCACTCCATATACATGGAAGGAGGCATTCTCCTTTCCATTATCTCCATATGTTGTTGATTTAATTTTGGGATTGATTTATATTGATTTATCAATATATTTTAATCTAAATTAAATTAATTGTTGTTGGTTTTTATCAACACAAATCTTAGCCATTAAAAGAAACACAAATCAATGAGAGCCAGTGGATTTGTGTTGCCCATGGATTGAGATCCATGGATCCCAAAATATTATAAATAGAAGGGTACCCCTTTGCTCTTCTCTACACACACAATGAGAACATAAGTCTCTCTCTTTTTCTCTTTACACGTCAGCCCTCTCTCTTCTTCTCTCATGACCGTACACCATGGATGCCCTAGAGTAGTTCTCTATCGCTGCAACGTCGCCGTTATGCTGCCCGATCATTTGCTCGTGGATCTCCGTCTCTTTCGGTGCGCCTCACTCGTGAAGAAGACGTCGGATTTTGTGTGTCGAGATCAGGAGATCCGCTGCTTGGATCATCAACATGGATTGCGAGAATCACGCGCTCGCAAGCGCTCCTCCGTCGGATCGGACTTGAGACAGGAGGTCTCTTCGTTTAGATACTCGATCGCAACCACGCTTCAAGAGGTAATCCTATTACTTGTTTGTTGTTTAGACGAAACGATCCGAGAAGTGTTCTTGGATCATGTGGTTTCGTTGCATGATTTTTTTTTAATTTTCGCTGCATAGAACAACTGTTCCTCGTCGTATTCGATACGACGCTCACGCTTCCGTGATGCGCTTGAGGATCTAACCATAACCTTCAGCTCGTAGTCTGATAAGGATGATTTTCATAAACTGGTCTTTTCTCTTCGTCAGGAATTACTGGCAGAACAATAACTAGCTCAATAGAAACTAAGCTCAACTACAACCAACTCAACTGTAAGTGTAACCAAGCTTCCATGTAACCAACTCAACTGTAATTCATCTCAACTTTAGCCAAATTTATTTGTGACTCAATCCAATCTCAAATGTAACTCTTCCAAATTCAAATGTAACTGATTCAGATGTTGCCATAGAGGATTCAGATGTATACATGGATGATTCGGATGTAGCGTCGCCAAGTCTGCTGGCGAAAAGTAAACAAAACTCAAGCGGTGAGGTAGCCTACAAAAGGCTCTTCCGTCTCCCCCTCTAAGTGGAAGTGCGGTCCAGTAGAAGGATAGGTCTACTCCAAAACTACGCCACTGAGACGGGTGGGAGAGACTCCCTGGAAGAGTCACCCCAGAAGAAAAATCGGCCAGACCGGTACGGGCAAACGAGCTCGAAAAACTAAAACCGAGTGTCCTCCAGCCTAGGTACCCTAAAGAACAAGGGTCGTCTTTAAAAGAAAACCTATGGATCCCAGAGAGGAGTAAAAACTACGAGCGCTCGCGAAAAACCGAGAAGGGACTGGGATCCTAGACCCGCGCATTAAGCGGCCTCTGCCCTAACTGGGCTTCTATCTCTCGCTCAGCTGAGGGTCACCGCACCCTCGCACAATCAGGTGTAAAGGTCACCATGACTGGCATTTTTAATTATTAGTCATCATTGAATCATCATCACTGACTTAATTTCTTATCCTTTCTTGATCTCTATTATGGTCAACTTTACAGATCTAGATATCTTGTTGACAATCATATTGAATAGTGATCCATAATTAGTGATCCTGAATGATTGATCACAAAGATTTTCAGTCATTGATCATAGATGGTCTCATAAATTGGTGGTTTACTTATTGATCTAGATTTTATAAGTCACTTGTATGAAAAACCCTATTGATCTCACTTTTCATCATGAAGTTAAGGGGATGTAATATGGTTTGAAGTTAGGTCTATTTATATGAAATTCAACTATGATTTCATTACATCAAATCTTGAAATCAAAGTATATCAGTGATATGATCATATGGCATATTGAGTACTTTCATGGTCATCCTTCTCAGACTCCCCCATTGTGTCTAGATACGTAGTGTGGTAACTACCTATGTATATTATAACACCCACATTTCTTCTTAATTATCTTGTTAACAGAAGTCGTTGAATGGAGAAAGTTAAGCAAATCAAAAGTGAGATGTACTTGAATGAAGTTGAAATCAGTTGAATGTAATGTAGATTGAGGAATAACTTTGTATCCTAGAGGAGTTAACCTCTTTTAATGTGCTATCATCAAGTCTAGTGTGATTAAAATGATGACTTTACGGTGAAAAAGACATGTGAGTTTCTCTCATTTTGTTATTAGCAATACCATGAAAGGTAGAAACTGGAGGTTGATTTGGAGAACCAAGGCTCGGTTGAGAATTGAGATTTTCATGCAGTTTCTTCGTAAGGAGAGGATAATAACAAAAATTTTCATGCATACATGTCGGATCGAGGATGTTGAGTATTCTTGATGCGCGGGGGTCTGAAAAATCAATCATTTGTTGCAATTCTCATGGAAAATAAATCATAATCGGCATGCATATACCAAACTGCATGCCTCATTTCTATGTAAACACATGAGCCCAGATTCTAACCGTCTCTATATACCTATATTGATTACCTAATTAGTTCATTCTAGTTGCTCCTATCCTCATGTTATATACTTACATGTTACTTGGTTTAGTGAACAATCTACCCAATGAATCAAGTCATTCCAGTGAGCATCCAAATCAAAAGGATGATAATGGTTGTCAATTATAATATCATTGCTATGTTCTCATCCATATTTCATACACTTATTCCTCTTCTAGTTTATACTGAAGATTAGAAAGTCAAGATCACAAATAGGTATGTTAACCATTGTCATTCTGAAATCATCAAATAACCATCTATGCCTTCACAAATTTATCTCTTACATGCATTTGTTATATCACAAAATTGGCTTAAAAGATAGGCCATAGGTAATGACCCACTGTACTTATCTTTTGAAATAACCTTTTCATCATTTTTTAAGTGCATTCTCAATTCAGGTTTTTCAGGATTTATCCTTTACCAAAATTTGAATTCTCCCTTTTTTTAGCATTAGTATCATTAGATTGTTATTGCAACTTTCTAGGAGTGACATGCTAAGCCTAGCTTAGTATGTAAGCTCTGTGAAGTTATGGTGATTCAATTAGCTCCTCAGAAGGTGAATACAAAATCAATACTTAGTATTCAAGTATGAGAATAAACTTAAAATTGAAACATGAACTAACAATTACTAGTTTCAGTAAATGATTAGAACATATTGCTTATTAAAAGATTTGCTAAGTTACAAATTTCATGGAGGCAACAAAATTGGGTTAATTCCAGAAATCAAGGTATAAAAGTGGTCTTGAAATTGGGTTTAAATGCAAACATGGAAGGCAACAAGAGGATGTTTGTAGATTGTACCTTGAAGATCATCAAGTTTTGAGGACCTAATTGTATCATATGGCAACATGCTTCAGCTTCTAAGTGCAACTAGAATCTTGGGCAGCAGTTGGGGCTCCAGCAGGAGCTTCTAGGAGCTCAAGAGAGAAGCACCAGTCCCCTGGAAGGAGCTTGGACAACAGTTGGTTGCAGCCAAGAAGGCAACGACCACTTGATCGACTATTGGAGAAGATCAGCAGTGGCTGCTGCAATTGGAAGCAGTAGGCCCCTCCAGTTATTGGAATTCTGCACAACGGAGATGAAAAAAAAGGGGGAAAGAGAGCTCCTCCGGCTGGGAATTGGGAGAAAAAGAGAGAGCAAAAGGGGGAGAAAATATTGGTATAAATAAGGGAATGAGAGGTTTATTTGTTTGACAAGTGTATGCAAGGAACAATCCAAGTGGAAGAGGCTACAAGCCAAGTGTCTACTGTACTGAAATCTGCACTGTACTGTTTTAAATAATTTTTTTAGTTTTTTAACCAATAGCTCTCTTATTTTTAGAAAATCGAAGTTGACCGTATATGCACCTCGAGTGTCAGATTTTGGTGTACAATAACTCATTTTGACCGTCTCTGAACGAAGATCAAAATGAGTATAATATTCATATACTTTAGATTGGGTATGAGTACCCGAAATTCTCGAGATATAGTTTTGATTTGTGGCTAAATTTTGCGGTTTTAAAATATCAAATGACCTCCGATCGACGAACGGTCGATTCCGTTGGTCTTGTTTCGTCGAATCGGATTGTATGACGGTCTTGGTTTGTTTCGCGATTTCCAAATTTGCATCGCGGCTTTTTCGGGCATGCATAACGTGTTATCGATTTTTGATCGTTTTTGTCCAAACTACTTTTGATTCAAGATCAATTGATCGATTTATGTTTTTTAATATTGACTAATAACTTTATTAAGTTATACATACCCTAATCGGGCCGGGTTCAGGTTTGTGCAGATCTAGATGTTACATGAAGAGTAAGGCGGCACAAGATGAGGTCACTACTGGTCAAGTTTTCTAGTGAATCCAACGAATTTAATAGAGAACATGAGTTATTGTTGAGCATGTTCTAAGAATTTTAAATTGATTGAAAGAAAAATTATATCTATTACTGTTTGAGCTTTAAATTATTATTTAAAAGAATTAAATTATATTATTGGATGATTGAATTACTGTCTGTAAATGGATTTAAATAAGATTGAGTATATTACAGGAGTTTGGAATTGCTATCTGTAAATTGATTGAAAGAAATTTAATCTAATAAGCTGGTTGGAAAATGAAATGTTATTACATAAAAAGACAAATATATATATATACATATATATACATATGTTTAATGTATATACTTTGTTATGGATGGTTTTCAAATTTAAGCAATTGTTGTATATTTAATCTTCTAATTAAAAGTATTACTTAGACCCTCGTTCACTAACGAAATCAGAGTTTATATAATGATATTCCCAATAAATCGTTAACCTCTCTCACTACAATGATCATTCTCATGTTATCCATTACATTAGTCGATGATTTCTACAACCCATGTCAACTCAGGAGACTCCGGATTGGATGGCACGTTGGTGGAGAGCGAGGGGAAGTGCGACGGGGGGTACGAGGAGGACTGCGAGGGGGAGTGCTACTTTGCATGGAGAGGTGGGCCTGGGGGAAGGCGTCGGTGCGGGTGTCTCGGAGGGGGTTCGAGGCGGTTGCTTCAACGTTGGGAGTGGTGAGAAGGGGAAGGAGGTGGCGCGCTGGGGAGATGGGAGTCTGGTAGAGTTCCTATATGCCTTTTGTTGCTCGTAGATGTCATAATAGGCATGTTGCTATGAAGCTTCTTGAACATGCCACGGAGGTGTTGGGGAAATAGAAAGAGTTGTTTATTCCATGAACCCTAGGCTCTCTTATATAAGAGAGTAGCCTATGGGTAAATTACATAAGACATCCATAAGAAGAAGGAAATTAGGAAACAATACAAATAACGTAACATAAATATATCTTTACACTCCCCCTCAAGATGGAGCATAGATGTCGTCGTGTCGATCATTATGCTCAGCTTGGACGAACACTTCTGGAACGGTCCTCTGAGTAAAGTGTTGGTGAAGATATCTGCAGTCTGGTCCCCTGAGCTTACATGAGATGTAGAAATAAAACCCTTCTTCATCATATCTTATATACAGTGGCAATCGACCTCGATGTGCTTGGTTCGTTCATGAAATGCTGGATTATTTGCAATAAATATAGCAGCTTGATTGTCACATTCCAGTACCATAGGAAGGGAAACCTCTATATATAGATATGTAAGGACAGCTTTAACCCACATCATTTCTGTACTGACCTGGACCATAGCCCTATATTCTGACTCAACACTAGATCTGGCTACAACAGATTGCTTCTTGCTCCTCCATGAGACAAGAGAATCTCCAACGTATACAGCAAATCCAGCGGTGGACTTCCTATCCTTTGGACACCCTGCATAATCAGCATTCACACATGTTGAGATAGTGACCTCCTTGCCTTTCCTAAACAATAGACCTGCACATGGATATGATTTAAGATACCTGAGTATCATCTGTACAACATTTATATGGACCTGACGTGGTTGCTCCATGAATTGGCTCACCCGACTAACAACAAAAGATATATCGGGTCTGGTAATGGTAACATAAAGGAGTTTTCCTACCAGCTCTTTGTATCTCCTCCTATCAACTTTATCAGTATCATCATATAGTTTCATGCTTGGATTCATAGGTGTGGTGGCTGGTCGACATCCAAGCATTCCTGTGTCACTTAGCAAATCAGTGACATATTTCCTCTTGGTCATCACAAGCTCTTGTTGATTTCTGGCAAACTCCAATCCCAGAAAGTATCTAAGGGCTCCAAGGTCCTTGGTGACAAATTCACAATCCAAAAGTTCTTTTGCACTCTTGATTCCTTGTATGTCATCTCCTGTAATAAGGATATCATCAGCATACACCATAATTACAATCATACCTTTGGATGTTTTCTGTATAAAGAGGGAATGATCTGCGTTTGAACAGTTGTACCTCTATTTTTCAAACAAGTCTGAAAGCTTCTGGAACCAAGATCTAGGGCTCTGCTTAAGACCATAGATCGCCTTATGAAGTCTACACACCTGTGAACACTCCCCCTCAACAACAAAACTAGGTGGTTGTTGCATGTAGACTTCCTCTTGAAGATCGCCATATAGAAATGCATTCTTGACGTCTAACGGAAACAACGACCAATCTCGAATCACTGCCACAGAGAGAAGGATCCGTACGGTGGAATGATGAGAAACTGGTGAGAATGTGTCAAGATAATCCACCCCATATACCTGTGTAAACCCTCGTGCAACCAGGTGTGCTTTGTATCTATCAATGCTACCACCTGCATTTTTCTTAATTGTAAACACCCATTTACAACTAACTGTAGACACCAGTAGGAGCTGGGACGAGGCTCCATGTGCCTCTTGACTGAAGAGCAGTCATCTCTTCCTCCATAGCCAATCGCCACCGACTGTCCTTCAAAGCCTCTTGATAATTCCATGGAATAGCCACGGCAGATAGTGCAACAGCAAAATTCCTGAATTCACCAGTCAAGTGATTAAAAGAAATCATGGATGCTAGAGGATATGATGCACAACTACGCTTCTGCTTCTAAAGAGCAATACGTAGGTCCAAATCAGCAGCCTCCACAACTATCCCCTGTAAAGAATCCTGCTCAGGTAAACCATTAGACCCATCATTAGAAACTGTATTCTCAGGACATACCTCATGCGAGCTAGATGATGAGCGGTGACCATGAGCAGAAGCAGGCCGATGGGTATAGTGGTGTGGCAATGGTGGAACATGGACTGTAATAGGAAGTGAAGGTGGCGTAGGTAGTGGTGGCGGTGGTGGTGGCATGTTTATGGCTTCATCAGTGTCTGAAGACATCAACCGATCACCTGTAGGGGAAAAGTACTGGATGGGCTCAAAAAAGGTGACATCGGCACTAACATAATACTTCATGCGCATCGGATCATAACACTTGTACCCTTTTTGTGTCCTGGAGTACCCAGCAAAAACACACTTGACAACTCTAAGAGAGAGCTTGCCAATACCTGGAGACAACTGGTGACAAAGACAACTGAGCCGAATACATGAGGAGTAAGTGAGAACAATTCCTTTTCAGGAAAGGCTAGAGAGAAAGGAATCTTCTCACCCAAGACAGACGATGGCATGCAATAATGAGATAACATGCCGTTCGAACAGCGTCACCCCAAAAAGAATGAGGAGCACGACTCTGAATGAGAAGCATCCTAGGACATTATGCAAATGATGGCGTTTCCTTTCTGCAACTCCATTTTGTTGGAAAGTATAGGCACATGATGTTTGATGAATAATTCCTTCAGTGGAAAAATAATTGGAGTGTATCAGTACAAAATTCCAAGGGGCATTATCAGTTCTCGCAATTTTCATAGAAGCAGAAAAAATATTACGGACTTCAGTTAAGAAATTTTTGATAACATTTTTAGCTTCAGATTTATTCTTTAATAAGAAGATCCAAGACAGACGAGAAAATTCGTCAATAGCAAAAAGATAAAACATGTGCTCCTGATGATCAGGGACACGACTGTGACCCCAAATATCAACATGAAACAACTCAAAAATGAAGCTGCTGCTCCGACTCTGATGACTGGGAAAGGTAGATTATATGATGCTTTCCCAATTTACATGCCTCACATTGAAATGACATGTGAGGTGAGATCTGGGGCAAAACATAGCATAGTTTCTGAAGTGGTAGATAACCAAAGCGTAGGTGCCATATAAGTGGTGAGACAGGTCCATCAGATAGAGAGGAGATTTCGGCATAGGGGGTTCAAACTAGGCGATAGAGGTCGCCCTACTCACGGCCACACTCAATCACGTTGCCCGTAAGGATGTCCTGAGAAACAAGAGAAGATGGGTCAAAGATGGCTCCTCAACAGTGTAAATCCTTCGTAATCTGGTTAATTGACAACAAATTCATAGAGAAATCAGGTGTATGCAACACATTCTTTAGATGCATAGAGGGTGTCAAACTAATCTCCTCCTGACCAGTAATCGGGGAGTGAGTTCCATCTGCAATAACCACAGTACGTCCTGGAGGAGCCTGTCTATAGGTTGTATGTTGACCCTTGTCTCCACACAGATGATGTGTGGCACCAGAGTCCATAATCCATTCTATAGCATCAAATCCTACTACCTGAGGTACTGGAGGAGGTTGAAGCAGCTACATCTGAACGACTCTCGAGGACCGTCAAAGGAGGCACAAGACTGGAGGGAGGTATAATACTCCTCAATCGTGCGACAAGATCATCAAAACGATGATCCAAAGAGGAAGCAACTGGGGGCTCAATCTGTTCAACCACTCAAGCAAAAGCAGGGAATCCATGCTTGGAGTAGCATGTATCCTCTGTATGCCCAGAACGATGGCAGAAAGTATATGGCTGATGAACACGACCTCCCATGCCCCGAGGTCCACGACCACGAAACTGAGAAGATCCTCCGCGACCTCGGGATGCCAACATTGCTGAGGATGTCTGATTGGCAGTAAAAGATGGAACAGTAATATGACTGAGTCTGCGGAAAGCTTCCTCCATAGGAGGAATAGTAGAGTCTGCCAAAATCTGGGAACGGACCGCCTCGTACTCTGGATCAAGGGCCGTCAGGAACACACCAACCATGGTGGCATTCCTATAAGTCTTCTGCTGCTCAGGGGTGGATGTGAGAGGTATGAAGCTATATAATTTCTCAAACATCCCTCTCAGGTATGTATATAGTAAGTGGAGAGGTCGTCCATTCTGTTTGATAGTAAAGATATCATGTTGAAGTTGTAGAATCTTCGTCTCATTCTTTGCCTGTGAATAAGTAGCAGCAAGAATATCCAACATTACTTTGGCAGTAGGCTGATGGAGTATATCATTGGCTATCTCTATTGCCAATGTACCTGACAGCCAAACCTTGGCATATGCATCATCCGCCTCCCATGAGGCGTTAACCCCAGCCTTCTCAGCAGGCTCTTCCTCGGTAAGAATATGTTTCTTACCTGTAGACTTCATCATACTCATGAATTGCATAGCCCACAGTTCATCGTTTGACCCATCCATCTTCACAATAGGCGCGAGACCTTTGAAGGCGCCTGTGGAGGGGATATTAGCCTTTCTTTCTGACATGACAACAAGAGAAGACCAGGGTTGCAGACTAGATAGACTTTTTTCTGCACTGACATACACGGGTTCGATTGCATGTGTAGACTCAAACCACTAAACCCATCAAGAAGAAGACTCGGGGGGGGGGGGGCTAGGCGATGGCGGGGCTTAGACGACAAGGGAAGAGGAGCCTAGGCGACAGGCTGCGGGAGCCTAGGCGGCAGGCCACGGGAGCCTAGGCGGCGGCCAAGAGATGCAGCAGGGAGGAGGCCCTCGGCAGTGGACCTCAGCGAGAGCTCGACGAGAGGAGGGGTCCTCGGCGGGAGGAGGGGCCCTCGACGGTAGACCTCGGTAATGGTGGAGAGGCAACAGGGAGGCCCGAGGCGGCGCGTGCGAGAGGGGCTTGAGGTGGGTGTTAGGGTTTCAGTACAGGAGCTCTTGTCTAGGACTGCCGCTCTGATACCATGTTGGGAAAATAGAAAGAGTTGTTTATTCCATGAACCCTAGGCTCTCTTATTTAGGAAAGTAGCCTATGGGTAAATTACATAAGACATTCATAAGAAAAAGGAAATTAGGAAACAGTACAAATTACGTAACGTAAATATCTCTACAGAGCGAAGAGTAGTGCACATGTAGAGGGCGGTCATTCTGTTTAACCTTGTAGATATCGAAATGTAGATGAAGAATCTTGGCCTCATTCTTCGCTTGAATATAGGTGGATGTCAAAGTGTCCCACATCGCCTTGGCGGTGGGCTAATTCAGAATATCATTGGTTATCTCCATGGTGAGGGTCCCATAAAGCCAAACACACGCATACACGTCATCTTGCTTCCAAGAAGCATTGGCCCCAGTCTTATCCGTTGGCTCTGGATTTGTCAGGTTGTGCTCCTTGTTGCACTTCATGAGGGTGAGAAACTGCATGGACCACAACTCATAGTTTGTCCCATCTATCTTTGCGATGAGAGCCGGACCCTTGAAGGCACCGGATAAAGAAAATATTCACCCTTGTTCTCTGACATGATGGTAAAATGGCCGAACAACGGAACTCAGCTGGGGAGTAGACCGATATGAACGAGTTTATATGATTACACAGAGGATTGGTTGTACATGTAGACTCATACAACCATCCTCATCAATCTTCGTTGCGTGCTAGGCCGGAAAACGTGATCTTAAGGTCTGAAATCACGTTTTTCGGTCAAAATTAGTCCGTTACAGACTACACTTTGAACCACAGAGGTGCACTGAGAAGTGTTTAGGCACGAGGAGGTGCAAGGATACACACGGGAGGGGCCAGCAGCTTCCTGGAAGCGACCGTTGGCAGCCTGGGAATGGTCGATGGCGAACTAGGAGGGGTCGACGGTGGCCCGCGAGGGGCCAACAACAGCTTAAGAGGGGCCGACGGTGCATAGGGGAGAGGCCTGACGGCTGGGGAGGGGAGAAGGTGGCCCTTACGGTGGCCAAGGAGGGGAGGGCGGAGGCCGGCGACGGCGCGGGAAGAGAAAGGGGGGCGGGTAGGGTTCGGGCTTAGGTGGGATACGAGAACTCCGATCTAGGACCGTCACTCTGATATCATGTAGAGAGGAAAGAACTAATATTATTGACTAGCCCTAGGATTCTCTTATATAGGAGAGAAACATGTTGGGTAAATTACAAGATGAAGTCAAAAGAAATAGATAATATGAAAATAATAAGAAAGATAAATAATACCTCAGTAGTATGAAATCTCAGGATGTTTATATATCTTGTTTTGATTATCAATTCGCTCCTGCTTTATCAATTTCAACAACCTGCATCGGTTCCGAAAAAGCTAGGGAAATGGCACTTGTCGCTTTCATGTCGCGGCATCTGAAACTATGGTTGGTCGGCTCTGGTTCCCTAAAGATAAATTCTTTGGTCTTTCTCTCATACTCATGAACTGCATAGCCCATAGTTCATAGTCGATCATATCCTTCTTGATGATGGATACTGGACCTTTGAAGGCCCTCGAGGAGGATATGTCAACCGTGTTCTCTGTCATGATGAATGAAGGAGAAAGGGAAGGAAGCGACCAATGGATAGAACGATCTGATTTTGTCTTCACAATCATGTAGGAAATATGTTGTGTGTGTAGACTTAGAGCATAACCTTTCCCATCAACTCTGAAGGTGCTTTAGGGTAGATGAGGTGAATTTAGATGCCTGAAATCCCTTTGAACTACACTAAAATCAGACTACAAGGACCACAATGTGTTCTAGGATGGTGGCATGGGGCCGTTGGAGGCCACACAGGTGGTGCCAGGACATGCTTGCGGCGAGGAGCATCATTGGACGACGATTTATCATTGTTGAGATGCCGTGGAGTGATGGGAATGGGCGACACATGTGTGGAGGCATGTAGACATGTATTGACAAAGGCGCATAGGCTTGCACTAAGGGAGGAGGGTGGTTGGCATGTGGAGGTAGGTTTAAAGAGTACCAGGGCTCTGGTTTAGGATCACCACTCTAATATCATGTTGAAATAAATGAGTGACTTGTTTATTCTATGGTTATAGGGCTCCTTTATATAGAGGAGAAACCCTAGAGGATGACTTGTTTGGGTGTTATACCAGACTATCGGACTAGGATTGCTTTGATACTGTGTTGTAAAAAATCAAGAACTTATTTTCTTACTAGGGACCAACCACTCCTTATACAGGAATGATGGCCAAAACATATACATTGGCGATGTTGTACTAAATATGAAGACATTTGCAAATAGTTATCTCGACGATTTATGCAGAAAGTCATCCATTATGAAAGGGTAAACTCATGGGGGTCGAGGAGCGCACTAGTAGCTTGAGGTTTTGTCTTCGCTACATAATAGAAAAGGTGGAATATTACATCATGTATTTTTCATTGTTGTAGAAGTCAGTTGTAGTCGAGTCGGGGGGATAGCCGACTCAACTAGGCCTAGTCGGCCATTAGTCGGTAAACTCGACATAGAGCTTATTTATTTATTTATTTTTTATTTGTTGCTTTTTTTAAAAGCAAACTTTTATGATATGCTTAATGTTATATTTAAAGTCAATTACTTCTTTTGTTTCATTATGATAGTATAGAAAATGTACAAATCTATGCAAATATATAAGAATATATGTATAAAATGATTTATATATTTAAAATAATTAAAAATTCAAAATCGATTAATAGCCGACTAAATCTGATTAGTCGCCCGACTGCCGATAATCCTTAATCAGAGACCCCACCGACTGAGTATTTTTTGAAATGGTATTAGAACATATATATATGAACGATAAACTGATTCACCCTGAGATTCATTTATCCAATAATAAAAATAGTTCGAGATAAATTACAAAATCTCATAAAAATATAAATTATACTAAATAGTTAAACGATGAACCTTACAAGAAGGTTAAATGAATGAAAGTCAATGCTATATGTATTTTGCAAAATTGAGATTGAGGATGAATTTGTACATAATATATATGTCAATATGGTACGACCCCTTCTATATATAATACATTTTTATGTAAAAAATAAGTAATGAACACAGGACTATCAGGCATCCGATCTCAATCAGCCTTTGAAACCTAAAATTCAATGCCGGTTTTTCAACTAGTAATCTCGAGCTCAAAATTCATTAAACATCCATTAAAAATGTATTTTTTGAGTATTATATCAGTTGGAACAATCAGTGGATGAAATCATATTGATAGAAGTGTAAATGTGAACTACTACTTTTTATCTGATGTCAAAATTTTAAATTCGGTATCACTTTTTAACTTGTTTTTAGCTTCCACTTCAATGCGAATTAAGTTTCAAGAAAAGGTAGTTTTTGGATCACATCACCCTTTTTAAATGCCACAGTTATGGTTGTTATAATTCTTGTGACCCTTTTCTTAAGGAATAGTGTAATTTGTGCCTTGAACTTTAATGTCTAGGATTGAGTTCAATTACAGGAAGAAGGCGTTCAAATAACAGTCAATTCACTTCATCCAGGCTCTATATCCACAAATCTTCTGCGACACCACAGTCTACTTGATTGTAAGTAAACTTGCTCTTATTGCACATTAAATATGTAGGACATAACTGTAAGTTTTTTATACTGATATGAAATGAATTGGCTTATGTGCAGAGTAATTTTTCAGAGATCGAACAAAATCAAGTAATTGTACCATTAACATTTTTTTAATTGTAGTTGGTAACAGATAAAAGGAAAAAAATTGTCTATTCTTCGGAAAGTAAATGATGTTTAAGGAGAATTTTTTCGACAAATGGATGTTACAAGTTGTCCTGGCTGATCGAGTTTTAACATACAAACAAAATGAAGCATTTGACTTGAAAAACTTTAGGCGATGAGGTGCATTTATATGCATACTAAGAGGTGAGTTTGGTCATATCGAACATTACTTTTTTATATGTACTAACTTTATGCATTGCTAAGATTGGATATCTGGCAGATCTTGTGCTGTCTTAGAGTGCCAATTTCGCAAGGTTTCATAATCCTGATATTGCAGTGGCAGTCAGTTCATCCTATCGACCTTCTCATATGTTATTGTAAAGAATTGAAATATTATCTATCTATGATTTGTTTAGAAAAAACTGATTGTGGTAGTTTTCAGATTTTAGAAAGTCTGCAATTCTTTTATCGACGATCTCACTACAATGTCATATCTTGTGCAATAGTTAAAGTATAGTATCTCAGCTTTTCTCACTCTGATGCAGTTTTAGCAAGGACAGCCGGAAAATTAACCCTGAAGAATGTTCCACAGGCCAGTACATTTTCTTACTCCTAAGATTTATTTATAAAATGGTTCAAAAGATAATGAACAAATTGGAAACTAAAACATGTAAACAGACTGCACTTGTAGAAGATTCACATGTCGAAGACTTAGCAAAAAGGATCTTGATAAAAACCAGTACAAGCAATATCTCTCACTTTGGTTTCTAAGTTCTTTGCTTTTTGCAGGGCGCAGCAACGTCGTGCTATGTGGCACTGCATCCCCAAGTACAAGGGATCACTGGAAAATATTTTAGCGACAGTAACTTATCAACCCCTAGTGCACATTCTGCAGATATGGAGCTTGCGAAGAAGCTGTGGGATTTCAGTTTGAATATAGTCAGTTGACATGATCGCTTGTCTGGTACTGACGCTAAGAAAATGAATTTCTCACACTTTGATCTGTTTGAAACTTCGACTAAGGTATGCAAACAGGTTTGTCATTTGTTCTCCATGTATTGTAACTATCTTGTATTAAAATCTAAATAAGGGAGTATGGTAATTTTCCAGTGTAAATATGAAATTGTTTGACAACTTTTGGTGATTCCTTTTCTTTTTTATCTCCACATTAACTCTGTTTTCGTATTCTGGTTTGTTTCATTGACAAAGTACCTTGGTTCTTTTAGTAAGTACTCGATTTTAATGTTATGTAACCTTTCCTCTTTCATGCTTGCAAGTAATTACCAATATCAAATGTAAATCAAATTTTGTTCAGATATGGTGTTGCGAATCGTGGAAGCAAACAAGCAAAAACATGATCAAACAAGCAAGACGCAAATACACGGATTTACAAGGTTCATCCGTAAATGGGCTATATCCTTAGGCGGTGGCGATCGATTTCATTATATGGAGAAAAAGGTACTACAGAGGGTATTGAGATGGTACAGATATGGGATGAGATTCAGGATCAGAATGAGGACTGCAGTATCTGGTTGCCCTAAGGCCCCTTTTATGCTACAATAGAAGAATATCATTTGTATTAAGCAATCCATCCCAACAGCTCTTGGTCAATCAGAAGGCAGGACACAGATCAGACATGTCAGCAATCCTGCTCCAGTAACTCTCAGCCAATCGAAAGGCAGGATACAGATCAAACATGTCAGCAATCCTGGCCCAACAGCTCTCATCCAATCAGAAGTCATGACACATATCAGCCACATCAGCAACCCAACAAGTGGTCAGGATTCAAGTCATATCATCAATCTCCACCTTGAATTGAATCCTCACGTAGCATAATGAACCACTACTATACTCCACTGTGAGTTGAATTCTCCACTAGCATAATTAACCACTGATAGACTCCTCCGCGGTTGAATTCTCATATAGCAGAATTAACCACTACTATACTTTACCACTTGAAATTCAGATAGTAGGAGTTAAGGAATTATACACAATTTTCACCTTGAAATTTCTCCTTAGAGAGGCTTTACCAAGCTTTACCTTGCTGCCGCCAGCTTGTCCTTGGGGCTACTGTCAATTATCGATATTGAGAAATTCCAAACAATGCCTAAACTTACTCCCAGGAATTGTAGACCCCTGTAAGACATATAGGGCCTTTTGCTTGTTTGCCTTAATGACTACAACTCCAGCTTTGACAACCTGCATGACTCCACCTTCAGCGTTGTGCATGTATCCTTTAGAGTCCAAGACTCCAAGGGTTATCAGGTTCTTCCTCAAATCAAGAACATGTCATACTTCTATGACAGTCCTCACGACTCCATGCATCTTGATCTTCACATAGCTGATCCCTACAATCTTGCACGTTGCACCATGTGACGACGTTTCCACCATCTATCTTCTCATATGTACATAACCAATCTTCATTGGGAGTCATATGGTAAGAAGAACCTGAATCAAGAATCCATATGCTATCTTTTGTCTTCTGATCCGTGACGGTGAGAATGAAATCATCTTCAGAATCTCTGTCACCTTGAGCCAATGCAGCAATTGTGGCCTTGTTTGGGCAGTCTTTCTTCCAATGTCCATGTTCCTTGCAGTAATTGCAGATGTCCCTAGCATTGTAATTCTTCAACTTGGACTTTTGCTTTTCATTCTTTGTGTTGTCAGAATCGGCATGACTTTTCTAATGAGTCATAACGAAATCGGTAGTATTAGAGTCTTGCATCCCAATAGCCATATGTCGAAGTTCACGAGTATACAGACTCGCGTGAACTTCCTCTAGGGTCATTGTTTCTCTTCTCATAATAAATGATGGAACAAGATTCTCAAATGATAATGGAAGAGAAACCAATAAAATCAAGGTAGCATCCTCATCTTCAATCTTAACATCTATGTTTCTTAAATCCATCAATAATGTATTTAAGTGATATGGATGTTCTTTAAGAGATTTACATTCATGCATGCGGAGAGAGAACAGACGTAGCTTCAAAAGCAACTTGTTGGTCAGATAGTTCATCATGTATAGACTTTCGAGTCTCAACCATAGGTTGGTCGCAAAATCCTCATTGACAACCTCCGCGATAATCTCATCCGCTAAACATAGCATGATCGTCGATTGCACCTTCTCTTCCTGCACCATCAACTCGGACGGCTCGAGTGCCTTCGCCCACTTTTGATCTAACAGTTCCTAGATATCCTACTTCTTCAGAAGCGCGCGCATCTTGATCTGCCATAAACTGAATCCATTTTTCTCCATGAACTTCTCGATCTTCAGATTGTGTGATGCCATCTTACTAGATGATCTTGACGAAGCTTGAAGCTCTGATATCAGTTTATTGAGAATCGCGGAAGCAAACAAGTAAAAGCACGATCAAACAAGCAAGACATAAATACACGGATTTACAAGGTTCACCCATAAATGGGCTACATCCTTGGGTGACAGCGATCGGTTTCACTATATGGAGAAAAAGGTAATACATATAGTATTGAGAAGGTACAGATATGGGATGAGAATCAAGATCAGAATGAGGGTTGCAGTATCTGGTGGCCCTAACGCCCTTTTTATACATAACAGAAGAATACCATTTATATTCAACAATCCATCACAGCAGCTCTCAGCCAATCAGAAGGCAGGACACGAATCAGATATGTCAGCAATCTTGGCCCAATGGCTTTCAGCCAATCTGAAGGCAGGACACAGACCAAATATGTCATCAATCCTGACCCAACAGCTCTCAACCAATCAGAAGCCGTGACACATATCAGCCACATCAACAACCAAACAAGTAGTTAGAATTCAAGTCATATCAGTATATGGTTTACATATAATCTGCCCTTGTGCTACAAGTAGGGATGAAACTGAACAAGAATATATTTGTATCTAACTTACTTCCATATTCATTTTATATTGATTTTGACATTCTTATTCATATCTGTTTTAAATAAGATACGGATATGGTCATTACCTTGACATTCATAAGTATTCTTGTCTTCATATTCATATATCTATTTTAATATATAAATAGCAGTACTGAAATAGATTCACTTACAATTGTGTCTAAGAAAATTCTATGGCTTTATTCACCATTATTGATATAACTATTATAAAATGAATATATGTACTATATATATTATGTCTAAACCATCTTAAACAAGTACTTTTAAATAAATCTATTACGTATTTCGGTTAATATCAATTTAATTTTCATTTTAAATCTGTATTCGTTTTTAAAGATATGATAATGCATTTTTCACGTTCGGCAATTTTCATATCCACAAACATATTTCTATTTTAAAATGGATATGGATATGATTATACTTACATGTATATCCATATTCATTTCTTTTCATCCCTAGCTACAAAAATCACTGGACGAGGGGAAACAAGACATGAAGTGTTGTACTACAATACCATTATAGGTGAACTACATTAAGAATTTAATATGATGGTCTTGTTTCCTTTAATTTTCAAAGCGGTCAATTATGGGCAGTTGCCCTTGACTCATCAATATTAAGTATCCAACTTGGATTGAAGCTTATTTGAAATAAGAATATTAGTAAAGAAAATTGATCTTATGAATTTGAATTTATCTTTTTTTCCGTATTAATTTTTATCTTAATTAAGTTGAAAACATTATGTGCATGTTAAATTTTACTAATTTTTAAGAACCTCTATTTGAAATTTATTATGTGTTTCACAGTATAATATATAATAATAATAAATATTAATGTTAACGGATAATCATCATTACATGCAACTTTAGCAACGAACATTACATTAGTTGTGAATTACAATTAGAAGAGATGCTTTTTTTTCAAGAAAGGATATTTGTTGTTAAGTATTTAACACCTCGAGTTATATGCCAAGGCTGTCCTATTCATTTAGGAAAAATAGCATTGAATTATGATGAAATTGTAATAGTCAAGATCAAGCAAATGGACCAGTATTTATTCAAGAAAAATAGCATTGAATTAAAGATGAAATTGTAATAGCCAAAGATCAAGTAGATGGACCAGTATGAAACAAATGACCTGAGAGTGTAAAACCATCATTTAGTCTCCTGATCCCAATAATTGACCTCGACTTAATATCATTCGATATTTTAACAACATTTATTAGGATCGTTGAAAGGTTAAATAAAGTACGATTATAGTGGTCGCGGTGTAATGGTAGATATTGATTATGGTAAATGGTCATTACATAAAACTAAATTAGATTAGTTGCGTGCTACTCCTGAAAAAAAATCGAAAAAAAAGATTTGACCTTCCATTCCATTACGGAGAGGAAGGGCAGAGGTCTCGGAGACAGGAGCGGGAGGGGGCTTGCCCCTACAAGTCTCATAACATATATTTGTATATTACTTAAGTTAGGTACTATAAATTATTAGAGTGTACATGCGATAAATGACCAATAGTTATAATTTTTAAAAGTATTCCATTGATATGATCGAAACACCACATATTAGGGATCAAATGGTATTGGGTATGTGCTTTGGAATACTATGTTGGATATCCATGGTCATGGGTTTAGGGTTGACCTATATGGGTAAGGAATAGGAATGCAAATGGATAAGGATATACTCGTATCCAATCCGCTAATGTATACGTTTTATATTATTTTTAATACCCATGTCCATGTTCGTTTTAAAATGGATATTGTTATTGACACCACCTTGATATCCACAAACATCTGTATTGGAACCCGTATATCCATTTTCATAAACTTTTTCTGACAGTACTCATATGCGGTTAGTATTTTTAATCAACTCTTAATTTCAACTTTAATAAGCATTGAAGAGATGTTTGTTATATGTGGGAAAGGCAATATTTGTTTGTTAAATATTCATAGCTGAATTATAATTATTTATATCCATATTTAAAAATATAATTTAAGATTTTCAATATCCGCACGATATTTATTTATGTATCCAAATAAAAAATGTATACGTTCGTTTGCATCCCTTTATATGGACTGTTGCTATTGATATAACGATAGATGTGACATTCACTGCTGATATACGAAATTATTTCACAATGAATAATATTCATCACTATATTTAATAACGAACAATACGGTTACTACTTTTAAAAAGCATAATTATAGACTCATACTATTGCTGCGAGGAGTGTATCTTATCTAAAATGGCGGATTTTAGGGATAATTTTGTTAATACAACTTTTGGGAAGATACTTATGTAAAATTGTAAATTTACTTGGGGGGTATTTTTCTCAAAATTCCTTGTAAATACAATGCCAAATATTTTATAAGTATTTTCCTTAAATTATGCCACTAATGAAGTTCAATAAAGATTGAAAACTAAAATGATAAATAATGGTAAAATAAAATTTGATAAATAATCACTTAATAGCTTGCCTCCCCCCAAGTGAAAATGCATGGCGTCATCCATGTTCCTTCTAGTCAAGAATTGAGAGCCTCACAATTATTATCCAGCGTGTTTTTCTCTCATGCTTTTCTTCATTCATGGGTCAATATTCGGGTAACTTAGACGTAGAGGGACCACACCAATCCTTCACGAACTTCGTCTTTAAACTCTACTACGATGACGATATTGTAGGAGAAGTTCGGGGCAGTAGAACTCGTCCTTTGAAGGAGGCCGGATGGGTACATGATGGTGACAATGGCAGCGAGCAAGAGGGTGGGTTTGGTGGAGCACCTTCGTTGATAGAACAAGAACACGACTAATGTAACAAGAGGATGACGTTAAATCTATATTTCCATAAGTAAGCATTATTCTTTAATCTAAACATCGAAATCTTCGACCTTTTCAATCTTTGCTTTAGAATTTTGTCCACGAAGCTGTGAACAAGTCAAATATTGATGAGATATTCTATTCTATCTATTCTATTCTATTGTTAGTAGATAATTCCTTACGTGGTTCATATGAAATATTGATGAGATAATAAATATGACTTTTATCGAGTCAACGAATAACATGTAATCGTTGCCTCAAGGGGAAGCTAACTTGACTCCTCCCATCTTATTTTCTACATTTTTTTATTTTTTTGTTGAAAATTCGTGGATTTTCATCATTATATCCATATACTATGTCTTGTTACTCAATTTTCATGCGAAACAGAGACTCCTACGGTATCCATCTAGACGGGGTCGATTTTAACAATTCTGCGGTCGTTAAAAAATGACAGTCTAGATGGACACCGTAGTAGTCCCTGTTTCGCATGAAACTTGAATGACATAATATATGAATTTCGGGATGAATTTCCACGGATTCATTTTTCAAAAAAATAAAAAAATAGGAAAAATAAGATGAAAGGAGCCAAGTTAATTCTCCCAAAGAAAAGAGCTAATGTACTATAATGTTAGAAAAACCATCAGACTACAAAATTGAATATATTCTAGTGTAAACGTAAAAGATATACTCTTTGACATTTCTGAGTTTTGAACCATTAACGTGAACTCTAGCGACGTCACACATTAATGTGAACTCTCGTTATATGATTGATGCTAGCAATACAATAAAGAAAATTTTACATCCATAACTTTGTGTAACTTAGCATTTATGCCTATAAACGTGAATAATCATGAATTACATGGAGAATTATGAATAGTTGATCCATCTTACACACAGATCCCTCCGTTACGTTCGTCCACTGATCTAGCTGAACTCTAGAGTTAATCTAACCAAACTTAACCCAATGGTTGGTATTTGTCCTGATTATTTTATTTTTTTAATACCCAAACCTAACCCCCTTCTTCCTCCTCCTTCCGTAAATCCCCTCCTTTGACACCATCCACCAACAGCTTCACCTTCGGGCGGCACTCCCCATCTCCCACCCCACCCCCTCTCCCCCACCTCTCTGTCGACCCCTCACTCTGCCTCCCCTCCTCTGACACCATGCTGCCAACAACATCTTCTCTTTCAAGATGAGCCCCTCCCTTCACGATCACACCGCCAGTAGTAACTTTGTCTTCATGTGGAGCCCTCCCTCCTCCAACACAGCCCGCCAACAGCAGTTCCGCCTTTGGGCGGAGCCCCTCTCTCTATCGCCCCCCTTCTGCCTCCCCTCCTCATGTCAAACTTGATCCCCACCACCGCGAAGAACAATAACAGATGGAGCACCGGCATGAAGTACTCCAGCTTCTTCATCAGCACCGCCGCAAATCGTCCATTGGGTATCACTATGCCCATAGGGAAGGCCCAAAACACTGCGTGGATCCCCTTAGCATCGTCGAAGACCCCGCACGCCTGCTACAAGAAACTTGGCTTAAGACAACGAATAATTTGAATATTCATTGTCATATCTTCTGATGTTAAAGATGTAACAACGATTATTATTCGTTGCCAAATCACCTTTTGTGCTTATAATTAGCAACAAATGTAATATTCATTGTTAAAGGTCCATATACCGAGAATTTTGCCATTGATTTATTCGTTAAATTTACACTTATCGTTGCTAAATTTAGCAACGATTAGAAGAAAAAGTTAACAAATAATAGTTGTTATATGATTCATTGTAAGGAACATAACAACAGATATCATTATTTGTTGTGAATTTAAAGAAGTAAGCAATGAATAATATTCGTTGTTATACATTTAACTACAGAAGATGTGGAAAAGGATATTAAACTTTTCTTTGTCTAAGATCGATTTTCTTGTAGTGATCATTATGCAAACAACACTGACACCACATAGACCTTGTCCAAGGCCTCCTCATCTTGCGTGCTTTCCATGATCCAATTCGTCATCGGTCGCACCATGTAATAGATGAGCACCATGAAGACTAGCCCCATGCCCATGATGTGCACAACACCATGGAGGAGCGGTGTTTCCCGATGAGGGGGGTTGTCGTGCTAGAAGGAGGCACATGGCTAACTCAAAAATCACGAAGGCCTACACTGGCTATCACAGGATCAACTATATACATATATATATATAGAGAGAGAGAGGATATCTTTCCAATAGGACTTGATCCTTCCATCCTTATGGAAGATCAATAATCACGTGCATCCAAAATTGATCTGTCGGTTGTCATTAAAGGTATGTTGTTGTTATTATTTAATTAATCAAAAACTCATTTTGGTCATTATTCTTTATCTAAATATAGTATGTAATCACCTAATTCATTAATCTCTCTCCTAATTTACCATTCACGTTGCCTCTCTCTCCTAATTTGCCTTTCACGTTGCCACCTTCAATCCATTCCAAAACTCTAACCTCACACGCACAAAAAACATGAGGAAGAGAAGGATGCGCACGCCGACAACATTGGCGACATACTCCAATCGTCTCCGACGTCATCAAAGGCCTCATCAACCTCTTCGCCACTTTCATCTCCGTCTTCACCGTCGGCAAGACATCTGCGCTGGAGTATCATGGGGCGTCAACCTCTTCACCACATCGCAGAGGTGATGATGGAAGTGCGTGAGTGGAGGTGACGACGATGACGCATGAGCGGAGTTGATGATGTCATGCACGACCTCATTGGCAAGTTCTTTACGCAGGCACCAACGACAACGTGTCGGCTCGACCTGGACGATGCAGGATCTGTCCAAGGACTACGCGGGAGTGGTGGTGACTATCGGAGAAGTTCTTCATGCAAGCGACGACAATAAAAAAGTGTCGCACCCAGTCTTGGATGAAGACCGATTAGCAGTTTGATACAATATTGATGTGTACTATACAATATTGATGTGTATTATACAATTTTGATATGTATTATATATATTTGTTGTGTATTTTTATATTTCAATTGGTTTGCGAATGAAAAATGTAATTTTTTACATATCTTGTATATTTGATGTGCAGTACACATTTTGGATGTGCATTATACATTTTAGATGTGTATTATACATATTTGGTTTGTATTTAATCATCAATTAAGCGTGAATGGCTACTGTATTTTTACAAAGAGCAATACAAATTTTATTATATACAAAGATCCACACACTAATTACTAATATGAATTGTATTCTACAAAGAACCATGCAAAATTTACAAATAACTGACAAATTTTTGAATGAACCACAGATTCTATAAAAAAATATACAACAATTACACAAGGAACCACGAATTCTACAAAAAAAGTGTGAGGATACAAACATTTTTTTTTGAAAAAAAAGGGTGTCCTCCCAAGGTGGGAGTCACCTCAAAAATATTATATTACTAAACTTTACACAAAACTGGATATTATTAAATATGGTATTGCAAAAAATACAAAAAATAAAACTAGCTAAATTTAGTATTTCAAAATATTAATTGACGTGCATAATTAATACAAAAGATGATGAACAAAATATCCTTTTAGGTAAATAAATTGATGATGCCGTTAGATTTGAATCTAACGACTAGGATCGTTGGCCTTCCATAAAGATGGAAGGACCAAGTCCTATTGGAAATGCCCCCTATATATATATACACATATATATATATATATATATACACATATATATACATACATACATACACACACACACACACACACACACACACACACACACACACACACACACACATATATATATATATATATATATATATATATATATATATATATATATATATATATATATATATATATACGGGGAGCCTTTCCAATAGGACTTGGTCCTTCCATCCTTAAGGAAGGCCAGCGATCATGGCCGTTAGATTCAATTCTAACGGCATCATCTATTTATTTGCTCAAAAGGGCATTTTGGTCATCAACTTTTGCAATAATTATGTACACCAATTAATATTTTGAAATACTAAATTTAGCTATTTTTATTTTTAATATTTTTTGCAATACCATAATTAGAAAATGTCTTGTTTTGTACTGGGCGACGCTACGTGGGACAATGTTTGTATCCTAATATGTTTTTTATAGAATCTGCAGTTCCTTTTGTAATGATTACATGTTTTTTGTATTTACTGTGGTTCCTTCAAAATTAATCAGCTATTTGTAAATTTGGTTTGGTTTTTTGTAGAATACAATTAATATTAGCAATTAATGCATGCTTCTTTGTAACGATTATATGATTTTTTGTATAAAAAATTTTATATTGTTCTTTGTAAAAATGCAGTAGACATTCACGCTAAATCCATAAGTAAAATACAACCATATATGTACGATACTCATCCACAATGTATAATGCACATTCAAAATGTGTAATACACATCAAATATACAAGATATATAAAAAATGACAATTTTCATTTGCACGAAATTATTATGTAAAATACATATCAGATATGTACAGTACACATCAAATTTGTGTAATAGACATCGATATTGTATAATACAAAGTGAAAATGTATTTCTACGTAACAATTCTGTGTCACCCACTTCTGCCTTGTTGATGACGACGCGAATGACATCGTAAATTGCTCCATGTCGATGTTGAAGACGGAGATGAAGGGACGAAGAACTTCATGTTGACCATGCGTAGTTATCCACGTGAGGACGGAGATAACATCGAGCTCCATACCGACGTTGAAGACGTTGATGAAGGGTGCGAAGAACCACCCGCTGGCCATGTTGACAGTGAAGATGGAGACGAAGATGATGAAGAGGATGACAAGGCCTGTGAAGACGACGGATACGAGACATGTGATGTGCGCACGATGGAGACAAGCGACGACGGAGACGAGCGACGGTGGAGATGGAGACGAGCGGCAGTCGACATCATCCTCTTCCTCTCGCGGTCGACGTCCTCCTCCTCCTCCCGTTTTCTTTGCATGCGAGATTATGAAATTAATGGAAAGATGAGAGAGTTAATGGGATATTTTAGATGTACGTGTGGGATTTTTGGAAAGATTGGGAGAGAGATTAATGAGGAGATTAATTGGGTTGTTACATACTATATTTAGATAATGAACAATGACCAAAATGGGTTTTTGGTTAATTAAATTATAAATATAATATGGCTTTAATAACAACCGATGGATTGAATATGGATGCACGGGATCGTTGGCCTTCCTTAAGGATGGAAGGACCATGTCTCATTTGAAAGATATCATATATATATATGTGTGTGTGTGTGTGGGGGGGGGGACTGGGGAGCCTACGCCCATGTGTATGTAACTTTCTTACACCCACTCTTTTTTTTCAATTTTTTATTTTCTTTGAAATGAATCCTTATATGATTTACTTAAAAATTAAGTAGAATATGTATTTCAAATTTCTTCTAAAACAGACATTCCTAACATATCCATCGGAAGGGGCCGATTTCAGTAAATCTGAGATCGTTAAAATTTGACTCTCTTAATGGATAAGCTAGAAGTCTTGAAATAAGTTGAAATTTGAAAGAAACGACGGTGATATATTGTGATATAAATTCCTTAAGAATTCCTTTCAAAAAAATAAAAAAATGAGAGAAATATGGGTGGGTAGAGGAAAGTTACCTACACATGAGTGTAGGCTCCCCAATCCCTATATATATATGGGGAAAATGGGGCTGCTCCCTAGGGGCAGCCAACATGGCTGTCCCCACCCCATTTTTCGCAAAATTTTTTTATTTTTTTGGGAAAATATCACCATGTATATTCATCCTTATATTCCTCCTATATGCCATTCGAATTTCGTCAGAAACAGAGACTCCTACGGTCTTCATCCAGACGTTATTTTTTTTACGGTCGCAGGATTTTTTAAATCGATCCTATCTGGATGGAGGCCGTAGGAGTCTCTGTTTCTGATGAATTTCGAATGGCATGTAGAAGGGATATAGGGATGAATATACATAGCAATATTTTTCTAAAAAAATAAAAAATTTTGCCGAAAAATGGGGCGGGGTAGCCATGTTGGGGCAGCCCCATCAACCCCTATATATATATATATATATATATATATATATATATATATATATATAGAGAGAGAGAGAGGGAGGGAGGGAGGGATGATCCTTGAAAGCAAGGATTCCATACCACTAAATTCTGTCACATCTCTCCTCATTGATTGTAGGAGGAGAGGGAAGAGCAGAATCTGGACCAATATCTCATTATATGTTTCCATATTCTGTTTACAATATCTCATTATATTTTTTATATTATCTACAATCATTTTATGTTTCCATATTCTGTTTACAATATCTCATTATATTTTTACATTATGCAGGTCACTTGGATAACTTTTAATGGGAGGAAGAAGGGTAAAGATTGAGACAATCATATCTTACGGATGTCATCAATTTGGAATTGACTGCAGAAAAATAGGAGACGAATGTAAAAAGAATGAGAGAAATGTAAAATACGAATTACAATTGTAGCATATGTTAATGAAATGATGGATTTAATTACTGCAAGTCTTTATTTTGCTAGAATGTTTGACATGGTATTGGATTTACGTAAACTTCGTACATGGAATGTAAAATAAACTCGATGAATGTGAAATATGAACTATTTGTTTAATATGGATTCATTTATTACACCACGGGTTTATTACCTCCTAAAATTAATATGCATATGACATGTAACATATTTAACATGTTCCCATTTATGCCATCTAATATATTAGGAATAGAGTTGTAATAAAAATCCCATCATTTTAGGAATGTTTTCCACATGACATCAATTAATTAGCACGTGATCAAAGCACCTTATATTTTAAGAAACATGTCTACACAAAAAAATCAAATTTTCGTCAGATTTGAACATTTTTGCGAATATAGTTGTTATACTTTTGTAATTTATAATACATAATTATAAAATATCTCAAGCGTTTGTAAATTTTAACGGTTATTTCAAAATGCGAACATTTATTCCATCAGATATTTCTAGAAAATTCTGTACATCACTCGCCATATACCCAAAATATAGAATGATCAATGACATGTAGTTTACTAAATTAGCACTAATTTAATCCACCTACATATTAGGAATGTTAGTTGGCATGAAAATGACCTAGTGGTTTCAATCCCACTCGTACACTCATCATCCAACGACATAAGATGACACATTTCCATAATCAAGAAAAGGTGCCACCTCAATTCAAGTGCTCCATATATATAGTGTATATGTATATGTATGTATGTATGGATTTAGGGGCCTACAACATGTGTAGGTAACTTTCCTATATCCACCCATATTTATCTCATTTTTTTATTATTTTTGAGATGGATCCTCGGGAGATTTGATTAAAATATCAAGTGGAATATTTGTTTCAAATTTCGTGTAAAACATAGATTCCTAACATGTCCATCGGAAGAGGTCGATTTCAACAAATTTGAAACCGTTAAAATTTGATTGTCTTGATGGATAAGTTAGAAGTCTTGAAATAAGCTGAAAGTTGAATGACGCAACGGTGATATATTGTGATCTAAATCCCCATAAGGATTCAATTTCAAAAGAAACAAAAAAATAGAGGAGAAAAGATGTGAGTGCAGAAAACTTACCTACACATGGGCGTATATATAGATTAAATGGGGTTGTCCCCACCCCTTTTTTAGGTGTGTTCTTATTTTTTCAAAAATATCACCATGTATATATATATCCTATATGTCATTCGAATTTCCTCAAAAACAGAGACTCCTATGCCCTCCATCAAGAACATGTCAATTACATCAATGTTTAGACCGTTATAATTACTTGTTCTAGATGGAGGGTATAGGATTTTGTGTTTCTGATGAAATTTGAATGACATATATAAGGGATATTTAACACACACACATTAAAAATTGCACCCGATCTAAAGATAAAAAGGTTGTTGTATCGATCAGGTGGATTTTAGCAGAAGATTTTATTTTTATTATTTTGTTGGACATGCGAGCCCACGGCGAGCCATTATGCAATAAATGTTATTGCGAATATCATTCCCTGATCTGAAATGAAGAATACATAATTTGCATAATAGGTCCATTCGTACAATTAGGGTTATGTACCATGGCCATCTTGATGATCATACAGTTGTTGATTCAATTATTGAATCATAGAGGCTGGTGCTTGAATGAATATCTAATGAGTTAGATTGATGACTCATCAAGCACCATCAAATGATTGTTAAGAGATGATCTCCAGCTTGAGTAGGAGATGGAAATCCTTTCTAAGTTAGGCTGATATCTGACCGACCTCTTGATGCAGGTCCTCTATATAGGAATAGAGATTCGAAGATGTCAGATTAGTAGGTCAAAGAGTTGACTTAACGAGATCGAGATAACCAAAGTCCTATATCGTATGTTGTCATGATATAGGCACGCATCCTCTGACCGGAGACAGATGTGTTACTATATGTCTGAGTATGTACATTTCGCAGACCAATAGGTTGATGACCTAATTAAGGTAAATACACCGACGCGCTAATGTGCATATAAGGGCATATGAGTAATACGATCTCTCAAAGGGATCATATAGGTTCATTACTGAACCGGAAGACATGAGCTCACTCAAGAGATATTGGGGAGAATCAAATTCCATGCACGGTCGTCTCGCTTTGGAAGCTTGACTGAATTTGTAGGTTTGATATATACTTTTGGAAAGTATATGATAAAGACCTAGGTATGATATATGCTTTTGTAAAGTATATGATCGATACCGATTCCCAATGATCGAATGAGAAACTTAATGATAAATCCCTGAAGTAGACAGTGTAAAATTGATCTTATAATTCGAGATTATTCTGGGTCTTCCAGTGTGCAGGATGTACATGTATTGGGAATACCTGATGGTGATGTAATCATAAACGGTCGCATAACCATGACGCTTCCATTCCTAGGGAGTGATGAAACGGGTCTGGATTTTAGTGACTCCTCTCAGTAGAAAGTAATCTAATCTTAGTTCAAATGTTGGACAATGATCTGATTCAGATGCAATGAGAAGATAGATTTACGGTCTTGATTTAATCAAGCATCTACGGGAGATCCGAAATCTAGATTTGAGATGTGATCTCAATATCCAAGTCACTATATATGGAACAATACAATCACACTGTCCTTATCTCAAGTATTTGCGGAGAGAGTGCATTATCCTTGAAAGAGTTCATGGATAATTTTATTGTTGATATATGTATCCGAGCATTGAGAAAATGGATAATTACATGTGATTTAATTATCATGAATAAATATGAATTTGATTCATATTATATGGAGAATTATTTAAGATAATTAAATGTGATTTGATTATCATAGATATAAATAATGCGGATGTGATTCATATTATTTGGGCACATAAGAATAGAGATCCAAAATGATTAAATGTGATTTAATCATCATGGATATGATTAATGTGGATAGCACTATCCATATTAATCATATGTATTATAAATGAGGTTTATAATATATAAGAGAGAGCTATTTATAATTTACATTTGTTAATTAAATGTTGATGTGAATTGGATTCACATTGGACATTAAATTGAAAATGTAATTTACATTTTATTTTGGGTTGTGAATGTGATTCACAAATTTCCAATGGTATGATTGCAATGTTCACAAAATAAATTGGATTTATTTTTGTGAAATAATTTGCAACAAAAGTTGTTGCAAATATTGGAGAAAATCATGAGATAATGCAATCTCATGTAATGTGGAAAGGAAGCTCCCTTCCTAATAAGGAGAGGGGACGGCTACTAAGTCCCCCCTTTATGGAAGGAGGCTTGCCTCCTTCCTATTTCTCCAATAAAGATTGATTTGATAAAAATCAAATTATATGTGATATATATTTGATTTTTTATTAAATTAATTGTTGTTGGTTTTTTACCAACAAAATTCTAGCCATTGAAAGAAACACAAATCAATGAGAGCCATTGGATTTGTGTTGCCCATGGATTGAGATCCATGGATCCCAAAATATTATAAATACAAGGGCACCCCTTTGCTCTTCTCTACACACAAGAGAACATAAGTCTCTCTCTCTCTCTCTTTCGCTCTACACGTCAGCCCTCTCTCATCCTCTCTCATGGCCGTCCACCATGGATGCCCTAGAGAGAGTCTCCATCGTCGCAACATCGTCGTTATGCTGCCCGATCATTTACTCGTGGATCTACGTTTGATTCGGTGCCCTCGCTTGTGGAGAAGACGTCGGATCTCGTGTGTCGAGATCAGGAATATCTATCGCTTGGATCATCAACATGGATTGCGAGAAGCACGCAATTCATCCCCATGCTCGCAAGCGTCTCCTCCGTCGGATCGGACTTGAGACAGGAGGTCTCTTTGTTTAAAGACTCGATCGCAACCACGCTTCAAGAGATAATCCTATTACTTGTTTGTGGTTTAGACGAAAAAATCCGAGAATGTTCTTGGATCATGTGAATTCGTCGCATGAAAAGTTTTTAAATCCGCTGCATAGAACATCTAGTGCGACTAGTCATTCCTCGTCGTATTCGATACGATGCTCACGCTTCTGTGATGCACTTGAAGGATTATACCATATCCTTCAAGTTGTATCAGAGCCTTAGCTCGAAGGTTTTGGATACGACCCGTAAACCTAAGCGGACTTGGGTTCGTTAGGGTTGCGAAAGTTTTATCGCATTTTATTTTCGCATTTCTGTTTAGTGTAAATTTTCGGCCCTGTTTAAATTGTTTAAACATGAAAATAGCACTTGTATTTTGTTACCCATTAAATAAGGAAATCATAGGATCTGAGTTTACGTAATTTGGATTCTGTTTGCTCGAGATATGGTCGTTTTAATGAACATGTATTCACTGTTACGGGAACTGCGAATATTAACGTAACTAAGGAGTTAATTACTGTTTAGAAACGCCTTCAAATGCGTGCAAATCACATAGGTTCTGTTATAAATCAAATTAGCAAACTTTGAAAACTTACTTTGCTTAATTTGGATTTAAATTGATTGAGATATGCTAATTTTAGTAAGTAGGGGTCACTGCTGAAATTACTTTCCTAATCAAGAACCATGTGATTATCAATTAGTGAAATTAATTGTTAATTTTATGAAATAATTATGGAAAATATTTGAAAAATATTGAATGATGATTATTTCCTTAATTGACATGGCATCAACCAATAAATTGATTAGATTTCATCTAGATCATATTTGGAAACACAATCATCAAACTCCTTGCTTGAGTAGGATTGGAAATTTGTCTAGCAAATTTCCTTATAATAAAAAATATTTCGATTATTACTATATGGTATAATTTTGATTGAAGAACCGATGATCATCTCAAGTACATATTGATCTATTTGGTATTATCCTTTCTTGAGGTGGATATGGTGTCTAGTCGGAGAGCATTGGGGTAGCGGGTTGCAACGTATGTGGTCCGTCCCACTCTCGTCGGTACTGGCCATGACAACGGTTAGGGACTCGATAATGCCGAAGAAATCAAGATGTATTTTTATAATAATTAAAATTCAAATTAATACATACTTTGAGATAATACCATATATATATTCAAGTAAAACAATCAAGTTTGTTGATTGAATTGGATTGATAATTAATTTAATATGATTAAGTTAATTATATCCAATTAAAAACACTCTATTATGAATAGATGTGCATTTCCCTTGGAAGAATTAATTATGTGAATATGATTTATGATAATTAATTAGAATTTGAATATGATATGGATGATCACATAAGTGACATCTATGGTCTCCCGTCAAGGCGAAGGGTTCCGTCGCCAGATATTATATGTAGGAGATGTCTGTCCGAAGTGACAGCTCCTGCATATGATCCATTTGGATTGGGCTCGTCGCTTCTCGAAAGAGTAAGGACGCATGCGTAGTGACCCCAATATCGGGTCATCATATTATTGGGGCGATATTGGATTGCGCATAGCGAGTTGTATTCTTGTTGACGGTTGGTTCAATTAATGACCGGTCAACATCACCTTAAGGGTTGTGGACCCAGGTGTTAAAGACCAAATTGGAAGATGCAAGTTGGACTTACAATGCAGAATGTGTTCCCGCTTCTTTTTATCCGAGTTACAGGTTCTCATATTATTGGGATGTAACAAAGATAAGGAAGGAGATCCCAGATCTTGCTTGAGATATAATGGTAAGTATATCTCTTCCATTGAAAGTGATTAAGGGAACGAACTTTCATTGTTGACATGGCAAGACAACTTTGATATAAAAATTCCTAAATCAAAGTAAATTATTTATTTATGCAAATTTCTTATTTCAGATAACCCTTCTTTAATCCCACTCAATGTTATACTCAATAATAACCAGTATAATATCATGGATTGGACCCATGATCCAGATATTGTACTTGCAATTGGACACATAATGTATGTGATTGCAATGTGCAAGTTTCCTCATAGCAATGAGGAATGATATTTGAATAGACAATAGGACTAAAACCCTAAGGTTTGTATGTCTCCATAAGTCTTGATCTCATCGAATGTACTTTTGAAGTGACATGTCGATAATGATCGTAATTATCAAATAATCCTTATAAAATCTAAGAAGGTGTCCTGGCATACATATGTGCTCTCGACATATAATCATGAATGACATGGTTCTCTGCATTACGCAGAATGGTGGCTCTATAAGAGATGATGTATTCAAAATTGTTTGAGTACCTACCTGATCCTAAGTTTTAAGAGTTTAAATGGACTTAGATACGATGAATGTCATCATTCTACTATCTATACTCTAGCCATTCATGAAGCTTCATAATATTCATATTGTAAGAATTGAATGAAGCATGTATAAATGTTTAAATACTCTTATATTGAAATTTTTGATTTTAACATAAGAGATCCTTTATCTTGAGTAATGGTTGCCTTATAGATAAAGGGAGCGCAGTGGAAGCATGGGTTGGACCCAAGTAAGAAGTATAGTCAAAGAGTTGACTGTACTTCTGTGACTTCCATATGACATCCAAAGAGTTGGATGAATGCCAATACTGCAATAAGTTGATATGTTGTTAGTCTGACTATCAAATCTATCTAGAATCCTTAGAGAAGGAATCATATAGTACATCAGAATCATCTACATATAATCATTGAATTGACTTACTTATTTGATAAGATAAAGTCTAATAATTATATCTCAATCTTCTAATGACACTTGCAATTGTTGTATTAGAATATTAGAAATTTGATCTTAAGGTTTAATGGTCATCCATGTTGGAAGTGATGCAATTCTTGCAACAATTTCCATTGGATCAATAGACTTCATATTTTTAGTGGGAGCCCTTAGTCTTAGAGAATGTCTCTGTGACCTGGATATTAGAATACACTCATAGTTTATTTCTAAATGTTGGAAATAAACATGAATTCTGGAATAAACCTATCATAGAGAGTTATGATGGATATATTTCAGATAGTAATCTAACATCTAGTGGACTCTGCTAAATTAGAAAATTAATGAATAGTTCGTTAAGATTTCTAACACTGAAAAGTAAACCTTTATAGATTTTTAGGAGGATAAAATCATTTGACAATGATCTGGCATCATGTTTTGGACATATGTCTGTTGATGAGATCAATGGACAAGTAAGAGATGAAACTTTAGAATGTCTAAAATTTCAAAACTTACATACTTATGAATATTGTATTCAAAGTAAAATGTCCAATACACCCTTCTTTGGGAAAGGTGTAAGATGTCAAGGTATTCGGGATCTCATACATATTGTTGTATGTGAATCATCTATATCATAGTAAACATTATGGATATGTGATATCTATTGATGATTATGTATGATATGAGATTTCTTTGTTCACCTAAGAAACCTTTGAAATGTTCAAAGATTTCACAATTTTGGTTTAGAACCAAAGTTTGAAGGAAGATGAAATGAATTTGATCTAACCAAGGTAGCATGTACCTATTAGATGAATTCAAGGAATACCTTATGGAGATGTGAATATCATTCATATCTCAATCCTCCTAATGAACCTTAACTCAATAGAGTTGTAGGGAGATACAATTGATCATATGTGGCATGATTTGATTAATGATTAATCTTAGCATAATTATCTCTTAGTTTCCAAGTATATATATGTGGTAGAGACTACATTATATATCCTTACAAGGTTCCATGCTAGTAAGCTGGAATCTGGCACTGGAGAGTGCTACTTCATTAGGAAAATAAAGGATGGTATTGGATGCCTACTTTATGACCTTGAGATTCTTAAAGGATCTCATCTCTGAGAATGCGATTCTTAGAGGATGACTCTCTTGAGAATCAAGATGAAAATGAAGTAAAGAAACTCATTTAATCTTGAGAAGATAACGAGGCTCCTGAAATTTAAAACTAAAAAGAATAATTGAAGATGAAACACTAATACTTCTTCAAATAAGTTTGAGGATGTATTCCATGTGTCAGTTAAGTCTAAAAATGATAGGACTTCATGTAATGAAGCTCCTGAGGATCATGACATGGAAAGATGGATGTTAGCAAAGAAAGTCTAATGTAGACTTCATATATAAGTGTTGTATATGGACCCTAGAGGATCCAACTATATGGGTAAGACCCATTAAGATGTAGATGGATCTTCAAGAGAAAGAGGGAACCTGATGAGAAGGTAGAGACCTTCAAAGCATGGTTCGTATCCATGAGCTGCACATCGAAGAGAAGATATCGCTTGCGATGAGACTTGCTCTCTAGTGACCTTGCTTTAACCCATAAGAATATTATTAACCATGGCTACACAACTTGACTGTGACATCTTCATGACGTGAGTCAAGATTGTAATTCTCTATGAATACCTCTCTGAGGATATTCACATGAAGTAGCCTCGGGGCTTCATGGTTGAGGAAAGCAAGGTGTGCTAACTAAAGAACTCCTTCTTTGGACTCCAATAAGTTCCTTGTAGTTGGAACGTACGATTTGATGAAATTATAAATGTTATGATTTCAGATAAAATCTTGATGAATCATGTGAAGCTTAGTGGGAGTGCCATTGTGTTCATCGTGCTAAATGTAGATATTATCGTGCTAAATGTAGATATTATCCTAATCATTTGGAATGATATAAGATAATAATCAGTGTTTTATAATTTGCTTGTTCCATACCTTGAGATATGATCTCAAGGATACCTCTTAGATCTTAGTTCTGAAGTCGTTCAGAAGCAAAGAGAAGAGGGTATTGGGGCCATCGCATTAGTAGTACACCTTGGACTTATTCCATTTTCTGGAAAATTCCAAGAACAGCTTCCTTCCCTTAAGATGTGGTAGTGACCTATCTAAAGGGATAGCACCTCATAGAGTTGAGGAAGTGAATGCTAGAACTGCTTGCACTTGTGCATCAGTTATGAGAAGCTGAATGTATGCTAGATGTGCAAAAGAGCCAGATGTCTGCCATGCATTGGGAGTAGTAAGCTGTTACTAATCCTACCATGGAACAAACACTTGATTGCAGTAATAACAATATCTTCATATATGATGAAACTTAGAGATAGTGATCTCAAAGTCTTATCTTCAAAAGTTTAAGACCTTGTAGATGGTGATCTATGAGGGTCTGAACTATAGATACCTTAGGAGATAGAGATCTCCAGGAAGAAAGGTATTCTGATAAGGATTATGGGAATACTGGTTATAGTAAATATTAAGGTATAGTGTCGAGGACACTATAATGGACAATATTAAGTATTGGTTGCATAAGATGCAGCATTCACATTGGATGTGAATACTGTTACTAGGGGATATGCAAGTGCCGTAAAAGGACTTGGCGTAGCCTCTCAGAAACAGAGTGATTGATCAGCTTACCTAGCTATTTTACTAAATAGCCTATGATTGTCGCATGAGTGAGGGTTTAAATGATTAGCCCATTAGTGGCTCTTTGGGTTAGTGGGAGATTGTTGGACATGCGAGCCTGCGGTGAGCCATTATGCAATAAATGTTATTACGAATATCATTCCCTGATCTGAAATGAAGAATACATAATTTTCATAATAGGTCCCTTAGTACAATTAGGGTTACGTACCATGCCCATCTTGATGATCATACAACTGTTGATTTAATTATTGAATCATAGAGACTGGTGCTTGGATGAATATCTAATGAGTTAGATTGATGACTCATCAAGCACCGTCAAATGATTGTCAAGATATGATCTCCAACCTGAGTAGGAGATGGCAATCCTTTCTCAATTAGGCTGATATCTGACCGACCTTTTGATGCAGGTCCTCTGCATAGGAATAGAGATTCGGAGGTGTCAGATTAGTTAGGTCAAAGAGTTGACTTAACGAGATCGAGATAATCAAAGTCCTATATCGTATGCTGTCATGATATAGGCACGCATCCTCTGACCAGAGACATATGTGTTACTATATGTCTGAGCATGTACATTTGGCATACCAATAGGTTGATGACCTAATCAAGGTCTATACACCGGCGCGCTGGCGTGCATATAAGGGCATATGAGTAATACGATATCTCAAAGGGATCATACAGGTTCATTACTGAACCGGAAGACATGAGCTCACTCATGAGATATTGGGGAGAATCAAATTCCGTGCACGGTCCTCTCTCTTTGGAAGCTTGACTGAATTTGTAGGTTTGATATGTACTTTTGAAAAGTATATGATCAAGACCTAGGTATGATATATGCTTTTGGAAAGTATATGATTGATATCGATTTCCAATGATCGAATGAGATAAATACCTGAAGTAAACAGTGTAAAATTGATCTTATACTTCGGGATTATTCTAGGTCTTCCAGTGTGCAGGATGTACAGGTATTGGGAATACATGAGGGTGATGTGATCATAAACGGTTGTATAACCATGATGCTTCCATTCCTAGGGAGTGATGAAACGGGTCTGGATTTTAGTGACTCCTCTCAGTAGAGAAGTAATATAATCTTAGTCCAAATGTTGGACATTGATCTGAATGTGATTCAGATGCAATGAGAAGATTAGATTTACGATCTTGATTTAATCAAGCATCTATGGGAGGTCCGAGATCTGGATTTGAGATGTGATCTCAATATCCAAGTCACTATATGCGGAACAATACAATCACCATGTCCTTATCTCCAAGTATTCACGGAGAGAGTGCATTATCCTTGAAAGAGTTCATGGATAATTTTATTGTTGATATATGTATTCGAATATTGAGAAAATGGATAACTAAATGTGATTTAATTATCATGAATAAATATGAATTTGATTCATATTATATAGAGAATTATCTAAGATAATTAAATGTGATTTGATTATCAAAGATATAAATAATGTGGATGTGATTCACTTATTTAGGCACATAAGAATAGAGATCCAAGATGATTAAATGTGATTTAATCATCATGGATATGATTAATATGGATAGCACTATCCATATTAATCATATGTATTATAAATGAGATTTATAATATATAAGAGAGAGCTATTTGTAATTTACATTTGTTAATTAAATGTTGATGTGAATTGAATTCACATTGGACATTAAATTGAAAATATAATTTACATTTTATTTTGGGTTGTGAATGTGATTCACAAATTTCCAATGGCATGATTGCAATGTTCACAAAATAAATTGGATTTATTTTTATGAAATAATTTGCAACAAAAGTTGTTGCAAATATTGGAGAAAATCACGAGATAATGCAATCTCATGTAATGTGGAAAGGAGGCTCCCTTCCTAATAAGAGAGGGGACGGCTACTAAGTCCTTATAGGACTCATAGTCGTCCTCCCCCCTTAATGGAAGGAGGCTTGCCTCCTTCCTATTTCTCCAATGAAGATTGATTTGATAAAAATCAAATTATATTTGATATATATTTGATTTCTATTAAATTAATTATTGTTGGTTTTTTACCAACAAAATTCTAGCCATTGAAAGAAACACAAACAATGAGAGCCATTGGATTTGTGTTGCCCATGGATTGAGATCCATGGATCCCAAAATATTATAAATATAAGGGCACCCCTTTGCTCTTCTCTGCACACAAGAGAACATAAGTCTCTCTTTCTCTTTCTCTCTACACATCAACCCTCTCTCATCCTCTCTCATGGACGTCCACTATGGATGCCCTAGAGAGAGTCTCCATCGCCACATCATCGTCGTTATGCTGCCCGATCGTTTGTTCATGGATCTCCGTCTCCTTCGGTGTGCCTCGCTTGTGGAGAAGACGTCAGATCTCGTGTGTCGAGATCAGGAGATCTGTCGCTTGGATCATCAACATGGATTGCGAGAAGCACACGATTCATCCCCACGCTCGCAAGCGTCTCCTCCTTCGGATTGGACTTGAGACATGAGGTCTCTTCGTTTAAAGATTCGATCGCAACCAAGCTTCAATAGGTAATCCTATTACTTGTTTGTGGTTTAGACGAAATGATTTGAGAAGTGTTCTTGGATCATGTGGTTTCATCGCATGAAAATTTTTTAAATTTCACTACATAGAACAACTAGTGCGACTAGTCATTCCTCGTTGTATTCGATATGACGCTCACGCTTCCGTGATACGCTTGAGGATCTAACCATATCCTTCATATTTATACTTCTGAACTTAGATGTATAGAAATTAAGTACGGGAGTGTCGAACTCACAGAGGCAAACTGTTGAAAATTAGGGTTAAACTATAGAAACAAAAGTAAAGTAGGTTTCCTAATCTTTTATTTTTAAGAAATTTTCTGGACTTTATTTAATTTTTGTGAATTTTTATATTGTTTTTATAATTTAAGTATTTTGCAATTTTTTATTTTTAGAAAATATTTTCTAATTTTTATTTGGTTTTTATTTTCTAATTTTTATGTTTTTAATTTGTTTTCCTGTTTTTATGAATTTTTTAAGAGGTTTTTAATATTTTTATGGATTTTGTATTATTCTTAATGTGAGAAATGAAGTTTTTATTGAAAATTGTGAAGTATTTATGATTTTAAAATAGAAAGCAGAATGAAGATATTTTTATTTTATATTTATTGAAAAGTAGGTGAAATAATATTTAAAATGATAGGTTGTGCGTATTTTTGTGATTTTTATTTATTTAGTTATGGTGTTTACAAGATTTTATGTATTTTATAAATTTTTATTGGTTTTTTATATTTTATTTTTATTTTCTTTTTGATTTATTGTGTAAAAAAATTAAAATATACAAAAGTTATTTTTTGGGAATTTTTAAAGTTGTTTTTATTTTTTTTGAATTTTATGAGTTTGTTATATGTTTATGGGACTTTAATGATTTATTAAAAATAGAAAATATTTTTATCTTTCAAAATTTATTTAATACCATATATAATATAGTATAGGATATTTTTATGTATTTTTATTATATTTTTATATTTTGTATTTTTATTTATTATGTATTAGAGTAATATAGTATTATGTATATAGTTATAGGGGTATATGAGTGATTAAACAGGATAACTGGGGGTGCAAGTATAGAATGCAGGAGCTAAAGTGTATCCGCACAAAATCACCAACAAAACATGTGCACGGTCACATGCTGGCACCGATACGGGACCTGCTCGTAGTATGCTAAACAGTCAGGGGTATCTATGCAAATCGTCCCAAAATATCTGCGTAAGCATGCTCAGTACGTGAGGAGCTTCTAGAAAGGACCAGTTTGTAATTCAAATAAAAGTTAGAGGTGCATTCTACAATTTTCCCAAAAATAAATTGCTTCGCACGCGCGAAGCATGCGCGATGATGAAGCGGTGGGGCGGTGGAGCTCCTGATAAATCGATGCGTGGCAAAGCACAAACCATGCGATCGAATTCGATCGGACGACCACAATGAAAAACCCAAAAAAAAGATTCGGTTCCAGGTGTGCTTCAAGCGGCGGAGCGACTTGATTCTTTGTCTCCAGTAGCTCGAGGAAGATAGCTTCGATGAGGGTTGATGTTGTTCCGACCTCGCGGATGCTCTTCAAATTTGAAGATGATCGAAGAAGGTTGGTCTCTAATCGAACAATTTCTGATCGATCTGAAGACGAACAACAGTTCTTCACCAATTTCGTAGCAGGCGGTAGTACTTCTCTCAACGATGCTCGCTTAGATCAGATTGTGGCGAAGGATTTGATCGATCCTCGCTTGCTCGATGCTCTCAGATGTTGTGTACGGTTCCAAGCATACAGATCACAGGTATTACAAAAGGTACTCAGGGCAGCGGATTGCGATGGATCCACGTCTCCAGATATTCAAATGTATAACTCCAAACGGGTTTTGTTCTGATCTCGATCAGAAGCTATCCTAGAAGATTCTTCTATGTTGTCCCAGAGTTTCATGAGCTGATCGTCAGGTCGATGAAGACCTGCAAGTTGGAAGCCACGGTTCGAGGACGAAACCTTGAGCATACAGTAGAACAGAAGGTGGATTTGATCAATTTGTGAGTTGAAATCGGAAGACAAAAACAGAGAGGATGAGAAGATAAAAGGAGAAGAGATTGAGATACCGAGGGTACCTGATCTATGGAGGAAGATGAAGAGGGATCAGAAAGAGGAGAACGGGAAACCTAACCTGGATAGATGAGCAACGATCATGATGGAGGATGTAATCGCCTGTGGAAAGAGGAGCTCGGTGGGGCTCTTGCAACTTGTGACCTCGACCTCGACAGTAGGGAGGTTTGGACACGCGGTAGCGAAGCAAGGCCTCACCACGGTGGTGGCGATCACACCGGAGCTCATACTCCTCTTCGCTGGAAAACTATGAGAATGGATGATGTTGCATGTGGCCTCGAGCTCGGGCAAAGCTCGAAAGTCGCCGACTCGATGTTCGGCATCGCGGAGGATCCTCTCATGGTGGTGTGGAGCTACACGCTGGAGATGGACCGCGCCCGATCTCGCTTTCCTTCGCTCGTGCTCGACGGACAGAAATGGAGGTTGTTACTACCCCCTCTCACTCTCTGAAACTTGATTGTGGAGGAGGAACTCAAAGAAATGGCGGATAGATCGGCCATGGGGGGGGGGGTGGGTGGCCTTATATAGGGGAGAACGAGTGGTCATCATGTAAATGGCTCCGGTCATCTACGGAAGGATCCGATGATCGTGGGTTGTTGGAATACTAGCCAACGGCTGAGCCGTTGGTGCAGTTGAAGGCTGGAGGAAGAGAGGTGGCAGGCGACGATGGGGAAGAAGGAGGAACAAGGGAAGGAGAAAGAGGGAAAGGAGCAGGGCATGCAGGTCACGTGTGAGAAAAAGATAATATTAAATAATAAAATTAATTCAACAAGTAATTAATATAATTAATAATAAGTTAAATTAATAATTAGATTAAATAAATTAATTGATATATGATTAAATAGATAATTAAGTAATTAATTAAGGAGTTAATTAAATTTATTAAAAAATTAAGTATATAATTAAATAATTAAATAAAAATTAATAAATATAATAAATAAATAAATTATTATTTATTTTAATTTACAAATAGAGTATTAATAAAGTATATAAATATAAAAATATAAATTAAGGTACATCGTATATTATATATCAGTACGGTCCCGAAATCCACATTTTGCATATTAACTCTGATTTTAGTGAAATCAGTGTCATTTAATAGTACAAACTTTAAAAATGAGTTTGCCTAATTTGAAGTCTATATGGCCTTGTTTTGAGGTTCGGAAAATTTAGATAACGGCTTTGTGGCTTCATGATTTATTAGCATTTTGACTTAAGTTATATTTTTATATTGATTTTTAGAAGTATTTTAGAAAAGAAATTAGATTAAACAGAGTTATAGTTAATTAATTAGAAAATCAAGAAGTTTCTACATATAGTACATATAGACAACGAGGCCCAAACGTCAAAACTCACCAGTTTTATTTTAATAGTTTTGTGATATTTTTAATAAATAGTTTAAGTATACAATGAAGTTTAAAAGTGAGTTTGGTCTATTTGGAGTTTGCTATAAATAGTTATGAAACTCAGAAGTCGGCTTTTACGGCTTTTTCGGTTCATGATAATTAATTATTTTTGTGTTGATTAATTTTTCCAATATTCTTATAAAATAATTTATATTTTTATGAATCACTTTTGTAAAGGAAGTATTTTGATTTGGAATTTTATTGGTGATATATAAAACATGTGAAATATTTACAAGGTGAAAAACGAATAAAGGTATTTTTGTGATCTCAGTTTTCTGGTATTTGTATACATTATGAACCTCATCTCCCCCTACTTATTTTATTGGGATTTTATCACTTGTGCCCCTCCGAGATATCGCAATATCAGTTATGCCCCTATCTTTTTGGTAATATCAGTTGTGCCCCTCACTTCTTTCTCCGTCATCAGTTGTTCCCTTCCGTCAGATTGACCTTCAAAAAATTGAAATAACCATAGTTTACTCAAACCATGGTGTAGTTAAGAGGGTATTATGGTCAGAATAAAATCAAATGAGGAGGAGGGCCGGGGAAGTGCGTGGCTGCGGGAGGTCGGGGGGTTGGCGCTGGTTGCGCGGTTACACGGTGCGGAGCGGGGGAGGTGGCGGTGCGGGGCAGGGGGGAGGGGGAGCAGAGGGGCCGCACCTGCGGGGGAGGGGGTGCAGCTAAGGGGGAGGGGGAGCAGGGGGCGGCGCCAGCGAGGGGAGGAGGTACGGGGGGAGGATGTGCGGGTCTGGGAGGGGTGCATCCCAGGGGGAGTGGGAGCAGGGGGAAGCACGGGGGAGGGGAGGAGGTGCGGGGGATATCATTAGTGGCAGGGGGCGGGGGGTGGGGGGTCTGGGCGGAGGGAGGTTGGGGCGGAGGGAGGCGAGGGCAGGGGGCGGGGGGAGGTCAGGGCACCAGACGGAGGGGCGGTCTGGGCGGAGGGAGGTTGGGGTGGAGGGAGGCGAGAGCAGGGGGCGGGGGGAGGTCAGGACAGGGGGCGGAGGGGCAGTCTGGGCGGAGGGAGGTTGGGGCGGAGGGAGGCGAGGGCAGGGGGCGGGGGGAGGTCAGGGAAGGGGGCGAAGGGGCAGTCTGGGCGGAGGGAGGTTGGGGAGGAGGGAGGCGAGGGCAGGGGGCGAGGGGAGGTCAGGGCAGAGGGCGGAGATGCGGGCTGGGACGGGGGTGCGGGGGGCAGGGGGCAACGCCGAGGAGGGGAGGCGAGGGCGGAGGGGCCGCAGGGGATAGGGGGAGGTCTGGGTGGCCTAGAGGCTTGGGCGGAGGGGCGGCAGGGGGCGGCGTCGGGGAGGGGAGCTCGGGGCAGAGCTGGACGGCACGGGGCAGGGGCGGGGGCGGAGAGGGAGGAGGAGGAGGTTGGAGGAGGAGGAAGAGGAGGAAGAAGAAGAGGATGAGGAAGAGGGTATAAAATGACCACATAACCTTTTCTTAAATTAATTCCACTTATGTCCTCAAAGTTAACGTCCGTTTGTACTGTGGATGGACGGTCACTAACCCGAGGGGCACAAGTGATAAAGTAGCAAGAAGTGAGGGGCACAACTGATATTACCAAAAAGATGGGGGCATAACTAATATTGTGATATCTCGGAGGGGCACAAGTGATAAAATCCCTATTTTATTTGTCAACCAAGTCAATATTGACCCGGTCTCGAGGTTAGGATCAGTCTGTTTATTTATTATATGCATCCTTCCTTTTCTTTTATTTTTCTTTTTCTCTTTATTAATTTATTTTAGATAAAATAAGTGTTAAATATATAATATTATTATTATTTGTATTTAGAATGTTAATTAGTGGGAATTAGTGTATATTTTTATGTATTTTACCAAGGATTTTAGCCAAAATGAAAGAATAAAGGTGATGAATCATAGATTCATCATTCTCCTATACTTTACATTTGTTAGTCCCTTAGCAAATTCCTATTCTATAAATAAGTGAAAGCGAGAAGAAAAAGAAAAAAAAGAAAAATAAAAGTACTTAGAACATGCTTGTTTCTTTAAACCAAATCTCTCTTCACCCAAAATTTAGAACTTGGATTAGACCTTTGGATTAACAGTGTGTCAGAACTCTATTAGAATTAGGATTTAAGCCTCGACAGCCCTCAAGCTCCACAAATCATTATCCAGGTTCACCTCAACAGCCAACTCAGATCCACTTATTCATCACACAAACTTTTCGACTTTGAAAGCAATTTGTACTGTGTATGAAAGGTTTTAGCTCTTCTTGCTTAGAGAAGTGATGAAATCGCCCATCCCAGTAATACATTCCCATTGGACCCTCATCCAGCTACTCGATCCTCGAGGAGGAGGGTATTTCCTTTTAAGGTTAGGTCGTGTTGTGTCCACAATCGAATATAAAAAGAAATATAAAGAATGTGAAGAGAACTGGAGTGTGATCAATGTAATCACATCTCCTTGTGAAGCTTGGCCAGTTTAGCCAAGTCTCCACTAAGATAATGCAGGTTTTCTGAAGCTCGGACCATTATGGTCATATTTGTATTTGGTGTATTTGGCTTCTTTTTGGAGAAATGATTGCTGCACTGCATAGATCTTTTATGCCCCGACGGATATAGCATCTTTACTTTCCGTCTATTTTTTTGGGTCTTGGAAAAATTATATCAGCAGATCCTTCCCTCACCTGAAGCATTATTTCAACCACAATCTCTCCCGTTTTTAGACGTCAACGCCACTAAACAAGGATGGAAACACACCACCGAAATGGATTGTCCTTCGTAGCCCCATGCAAGTTGAGCTAAGTACAAACCGCATGAGTTCAAAATTGGTTCAAATGGAGAAGAGTTAAACGGATGACACTAGGTGTCCTACTTAGGCACATTCAAGTTGAATTCCGAACATGGTCTCATGGAACCTAAAGAATTAAGTCTAAAAGACCTAAAGAGTCTTAATTCCAATTCCTAATAGAGTCCCTTTTGAATTAAGTGGATTAAGGCCTAAACCAAGCTACATCTCTCAAACTTAGTTACATTCGGTTCAAGAATCAGACTTGTTTTGAAAAATACTCATGAATGAAACAAATTTTTTATGAAATGGATTTTTCGGTTCTAATTTTTTTAAGTAATTTTTAAAGATTTTTGCAAATTTTTATTGAATTTTAAACTTTTCAATTTTTAGGGTCTTTTTGAAAAAGTTAGTGGATTAATTCAATTTACACAAATTTTACAAGAATTTTGTATATTTTACAACAGATTTTATACAACTTTTATATACGAGATTGTACGACTTTTATACAAGATTTTATGAGAATTTTATAAGTTTTAAATAATTAAGGATTTTATCCAAGTATTTTACAACACTTTTTTATCTACAATTTTTAAGTCAATTTTTTATATGTCATATTTACAGTTTTCTTTCGGCTTTTAGAAACCCAAAATATACACTCATACTTTTAGAGAGCCATATTATTAGAAATGCAATAAAGTATGAGTTATGGCTTCTAAAGTATATATGGAATATATATATGACACCACCCTCTACTTAGCGTGAACTATGTCCTCATAGTGATCAAAAGAGAAGCAAAGGAAGACATCACTCAGGTTAAATATAAATTGATGAAAAGAATTCTATACTACAACGACTCAAAATAATAACTAACAAATGAATAGAAGTCAATTATCCCTTCTATACTTAGGATCAAGTTATCATAAGGATGGCAGACTCAAAACCGAAGATGATTGAGGTCAAGAGAATATACCCAATCAATGACTCAGCTTGTCCCCCCTATACTTAGGGTAAAATATTCTTAAGTATAGAAAAGACTATCAACAGATGAGGGACAAGTGAGAGAGCGGACGATACAAAAATCGAAAATGATCAAAAGACGACATGAGCGATATTACCCCTCATATACTTAGGGTAAAGCACACCCTAAGTACAAGCAACAACAAGGGTAATAGAATAGAACGATATAAACAGCATAGTGTCTACACTCCCCCTTACTTAGGATAAAGTACACTGTAAGTATAGCAAAAATCCTACACGAAATATGAGGATTCAAGACAAATGGAAGAATGAAAGAATCAAATCGAAAATATGTTCATGATAATCTTGAAACCCAGATGTGGGATGCAGAGTGTAAAGAGTAAAAACACATCTCATATCTGACATACAGTGCTCCCGTGTCTGATCGTTTGGCTGGGAGACGATTCTGGATGGTGTGACAAGTCTCCTTGGTCAACACATGAATCTCTAAGAAAGGATTGTGCTGCCTCTTCTTCCTACGAACTGTAGTTTTCAATTTGAGTTCTTTCTGTAGAAGAGGGATGTGTGCCAAGGCTTTTGAAAGAGTGAGATGAATGGTGAATTATCGAGCATCTCTTTCGTCAAATCTAACATCTGAGTCTTTTTGGGATTTTCTTTTTTATCTCCTTTTTCCAAGTGGAGGGCTTGGGGAAAAGGTGTATGTACATCCTCCTTGTTAATATGTACAACAGGAGGATCAGAAGAAGAAAAAGATTTTTTTGGAAAACAGGGACTTGCTCTATGATCAGAAGATAAAGACTCATGAGATCTAAGATGATCAACTGTCTTATATTTATTTCTCTTTTGTACATTTTTTTGTGTTTTCCCACCATCATCACTATACAGAAAAAATGGAAAAGCAACTGCAGCAGCATCAGACTCTGGCTGCTTCTCGTCCATTTTTGTGGCATCAACACCACCATCGATGTCCTCAAAGAGAGAGGTGGCATCAGCACCGTCATCATCAAACTCAACATGCTCATTTTTGTCATCAGATGTTCCTTCATCAAGCCTAGTTAAGCCTCCACCTGCTGTCGTCCTACCGCTCTTAAGAGAAATAAAATCAGCTTCATCACAATAAAGAGAATCATCTGAAAGTACTTGTGACTGGAGGGTGGGTTCTATCATGTGTACCTACTCTGACTTCCTCTTTAGGCTGTTCGGATTTGGCTCTATCTGAGAAGGAATAACGTATTTCCCTTTGACTATCTTTGTAACATGGTTTTTAATTCATCCATTTCTCACTTATATGCGACAAGCTGGTCGACGATCAGATTTGCGAGATGTTCAAGAAATGGGTTATCATGGAAGGGACCATGAGACTCGGATGAGTCGCCTTGGTGATACTGAGGCTATTGTGCAGCTGACTGCTGCTATGGAGGGTAAGACTGCTGATATTGCAAAGGATATGAGTTCTGCCTCTACTGAGCTGGCTGCCTCTATAAAATCATCGAAAGGAAAACAACAAGGAAACTGAACATGAATCTAAAACCTAGCCCACTAAACGACTAAGAGAGGATCGTACCTTCCCCCTCCTTATTCTTCCGGCAGTGCTTCGCTAGTGCTCCTTCCTCGCCTCCCACTCCTCCTCCTAAACTCTCGACCCTAGCTCTTGGGGTGGTGGTGGTAGTGGAAATCGTTGATGATCGAGATTTGGCGAGGGTCTAAAGTAGTCCACACAAGGCGGGACCACGATGTCGCTGAGCGACCGCTCACGAAACCTCAATTAATCAACAATTAACCCACAACAGATAAATCAAGCAATGAAAGTAAATGTGCGGAGTTAAAATTTATTATAACTCTACAACAAAGATGTGTATATGTGCAAGTACGTGTAGAGGTCGAACACAGGGAGCAGACAGGTAGAACGGGGCACTAATACTCAAAATGTGTGTGAAGGTGATCAAGAGTCTACTATGCTATATTTTTTGTGGGTTTTTAATTTTATATTTTTTTATTTAATTTTTAATTTTATATTTTTGTATTTTGATTTTTAATTTTCTGATTTTATATTTTCTTTTTATATTATATATATATATATTTAATTTTCTTTTTTTAATATTGGAATATATATACAATATAGGAAAAGAAGGGATATAGTATTTATAAAAATAATTAAAAATAATTAAAACTTAGAAAATCAAATGTTTTCGTGGTTTTTATAATTTTATAATGTTTTTATGATTTTTCTAGATTTTTCCTAATTTTTTTGTTATTTTTAAAGTCAAAAATACTGAAAACAGTGGATAAAAGACAAGGTTGAAACTAAAATGAGGATGAAAAATATCAAATGGTGTCCAAAAATCCTTAAATTAATTTTGTTGAAAGGTAATGAATCAGAGAAGATACAGAAACTGAAATTGCATTTTTAGGATTTTTGTAGAATTTTTAGGATTTTTATAAAGGTTTTTGGGGTTTTGTGATTTTTATGAGTTTTCTTTTGTAAGTTTAAGTGAATTTTGGATTGAAGTTAAAACACACTAAAAGAAACAAAATATATTTTTTTGGGATTTTTCTGATGTGTTTTTATATTTTTTATGGATTTTATAATGCAAATAGTGCTGAAAATGGCTATTTTTTATTTTTAATAAATATTAAAACGCAAGAAATATGAGAAATAAAAATATGCCGTTACATTACTTTGCAACAGATGCCTACTGTGATTTTTAGGGATATTTTGGGGTTTTATAGACGCATGCAAAAAAGATAAGAAGCAAAAAGAAAATACATATTTACAGGGGCATTTATGTAAAAGATGCAAAGGTAAGGGGCTAAAGTGTAAATTTCTCTACAAACCAATAAACTGCAATTAAACGTTTTAGCACTAAAAACACATAAGCAAAAACTCGGGGGGGGGGGGGGGTCACCTGCAAAAACGCCAAGTCACGTGCGCAGACGCATGTGACCTGGCAGGGGTTAAAAGGTGATACTGCAAAGTTCTGGGGGGTTTTAACAAATTTTTACAAAAGTTAAGACACTGCAAATGAAAGATTAAATATTACTTGCTAAATACAAAAATGCGGGGGTTATAACTGCAAAATACCCCCGCTAGGCGCGCATCCAACGGCTGCAAGGAATTCACTAATGCCATGTGGCAGCCTAGCAGAGCCGGATACCCCTTGGGCTTTGAACGACCCAGATTAGTTCCTGAAGCCACGATCTGACGGCTGGAGGGGCACGAGATCCGACGGACGCTGCTGCCCGCCAAGAACAAGCCAAGATCGAACGGACGCCAGGACCTTTGGATGAACGCACGAAGAACTCACGCTGGAGTTTGTTCGATCTGCAGAACGGGACGACTCCGACCTCCACGAAAGCGGCTAGGATGATCAGATGAAAGCTGGGGCGAATCCGCGTCAGTTGGAGGGGTCGAACGGGTCCGGGGCTCTGTGGTGGAGCCCTGGAGCTTTAATGCACCTGGAGCGTCTATTCGAGCAAAAAGGAGAAGTGCTGGAGCCTCCCTTGGGTCCTGCAAGAGTCAAACAAAACGCAGCAGCAAAAGGATATGCAGGCTCCAGCGTGTGTGGACGAAGATAGGCGGCGTGGGATGGTGGTGATGGTTGCCGGAGCTCTTGAGCTCCGGCAAGGTGTTCGACGAAGGAAACTAAGCTAATGACTCGATTAAATGGCAAATAAAAAATGCTAAAAAAGAGCTAGCAATACATCTAACTAAACGGCATAAAGAAAAGGAACGAAAACAACCTCCATTGGCTGTAGAAGCCAAGAAATGAAACCTCACGGCGGCTCACCGCCGGAGATGGTGGAAGCGCCTCCCGGCCACGCGCGACCCTCCTAGATGGTTGGAGGAGGCCCTGTCACGGCCTCCAGTCCAGAACGCAAGAAGAAAGGGGGCGGCAAGGTCAAGAAGGGTTCAAGGAATGAAAGAAGTCTGGGGGGTTCTTTTGAACAATGGTGGACAGGGCTCCTTGATCGAAGAAGAGGAGGCAGACGAAGGCAATCTTGGAGGATCCAAGTGGCTGGCGTGAATCACGGATAGACAAGGAGAAAAATCCAAGAAGGCTTCAATGCCTGAGGAGGAACGATGCGACCCCCAGAAATTCATGAAGATGGGTCGAAACGCATGTCTGACATAGGCCAGACCTCGGTCAGAGAGTTGACCGAGGTCTACCAAGGGGCAAATCTGGTTGGTCCACATGGACCAACCAGAAAAAACCTTGGAAAAAAGCCTTCTAAAATCCATTAAAAATAGTAAACTATTTTATTAATTTTATGTTATTAAATAAAAAATATTTCTAATTTTATAAATTATTTTATGGTAATTTTTATTTATTTTTAAGAGGTATAATTTTATGAGTTTCCTTTTATGCCCTTTATAGGTACAAATACCTATGTATTATATTCTTTTATTTTTATTTTATGTATTTAATTTATTTATTTTTGATTATTAATTTATATAATTATAACATACTTTTATACACATAATTATTTTTTTATTTTATTTTATTGATGTGTTCTGTATATTTAATAAAATAGAATTAGTAATTATACAGATATGTATATAGGTATTATACCTAGGTTTTGTGTATACAAGTATTTTTATTTTGAGTTTTCTTTGCATTTTTATTCTGATTTTAATGTACAAAATGATTATAAATAATATTCACTAAATTATAAAAATATGAAAATACAAAAATAATGTATAAATAATAAATTGAATATTTTAATCTGTACAAATATACAATGAGGGTCCAAAACTCAACTTTCAAACCATAGCTCCGCCAAATGCGAATCCACCGCCATTAAATAGCTTATTTTATTCTATATACAGTTAAAGGTGAGTTTTATGCATTTGGAGTTTTCATTTGTGAGATACAAGTCTGGGAAGTTGGGATTCTGGATTTTTATTCAGACCATAACTTTTTATATGTACATTATTTTTCAGTGAAATCAATTTTGTATTTTTCTTTATTTAATTATCTACAACTTTCATGTACAAAGTTTCTTTATTTGATGTATAAAAAGTAGAACCAAAAATAGGTCCCAAACTGAATAAAGAAATGAATAAGAATAAAGGTATTTTTATTGTATTTAGGCCCTTATCTCCCCCTACTTTATTCCTTGTCGACCTAGTCATCGAGATGCCTAGGTCTCGGGGTTTCGGGTCATAAAATATTTACAATATTTTATTCTTTTTCTTTTCTTTTCTTTATTCTATAATTTTGGCATTAAAAACAGTATTTTATGCATTTTTTACACACATATGCATGAATGCTAAAATGCATGAATTAAGCCTATTTACACGCATTTACTAGGGTTTTTTAGGCCAAAATGATAGAATAAAGATGATGAAACGTAGATTCATCATCCCCCTATACTTGTCTTTGCTAGTCCTTAGCAAACACTTATGCAATAAGTGTAGAAAAGAAAAACAAAGAAAAGAAAAAGAAGAAATTGGATTTAGTTTAATGATCAAACTTGTCTTCACAAAATTAAAGTTTGGAGCTTAAGTAGGACCTTTGGAATTTTAGTGTGGGCGAAACCTTAGTGAGAACCGAATTTGAAATCCAACAGTCCCTGAGAAACCCAAAACTCTGTCCAAGTCTCCTCAATAGCCAGGTCAGAAATACCTCAACTCATACGCAAACCCTTACGACTATGAATCTGACTCGTACAGTGTAAGTGATAGTGGCTCTCCCCAACTAGAATGACAAAGAGACTGACTTCTCCAGCATGACAACCCAATGATTCCCCAATCAATGACTCCATCCTCGAGGAACGGGGTATTCCCTTCTAAATTCATGTGGCAACCAGCTCAAGAGGAGGGGGTGAAGAGAAGAATGGATGGTAGCCAGTGTAGCTACCTATCTTGGGATGCAAGACCAGTGTAGTCAAGTCATCCAGCAGCAGGCTCACATATTTGACTTTGGAACTCAAGCTTGCTTATTGACTTTACAACATATGTACATACTTTGGCAGGCATTTTATTTTTGTACAGGCATGTCTTTCCTTTTTTTTCTCTTTCTTTTTTTTGAAATACTATTCACAGCAGCATTTACATAAGGTGTTTTCCCTCTTGAGCCAGTAGACTATCACTCTTTTGAAGCTTTATTGCAACCCACACTCTCCTATCTTTAGACTTCCTCATCACTGGACGGGTTGGGGTGCACTTCCCTCCCTAGAGGAGGACAAGTGTTTCCACTTGTGTGCGTCTCATACCGGTAAATCCAATCCACTCACCACTCCAACTGAGTTGAGCCATGTGAAAGGTGCAGGTGTCCAAGTTAGGTCATTATCAACAAGAGTCGTGCGTGTGCTCCGAAATACTCTACTTAGGTAGTCAAGAATCCATTGAACTCAGTCTCGTGATCCTCAAAGAATTAAGTCAACTAGACCTGAAGTACCTCAAACCCAGTTCCTATAAGGTTCCTGTTATTAGGTAGATTTTAAAGTCCAATCAAGCTCCAATCTCTGGATTTTACTTAGACTTGTTCAACTATCAAACTCAATCCGAAAAATGCTAATGCTATGCAATGCAGTGTAGAAAATATTTTTGTGATACAATTTTCAAAGATTTTGAACTTTTTATAGATTTTTGAAAAGATGATGATGATGATAATGCATATACATTTTTTTTGTATTTTTCAAAGAGACATTTCAAATGTTTTTGGATTTTAATTTTGCAAATGTTTTTGGGATTTTTGAAAACAAACAGATTTTGGCTGAAATCTAGGTTAAAATATTTACACGAGAGTGCTTCTTATATATACAAGAAGTGGATTTTTAAGAATTTACAAGGGTAAGTGATCAATTTTATACATCTATACATGAAGAATTTTAGGTGTGATGTATGTATTCCTCAAACTTATTTGAAAATCATTTCACACACAATTTTGAAAACTATAGTCCAAAATAATTTTTATGAACATTTTACAAACAAGTACACAAATTTAAAAATTATTTTGCAAAGGTTTTCAAAACAGTATATATAGGTTTTTCAAAATATTTTTGCAACCATTTTTCCAAACCATTTGCAAATCATTTTTCACACATTTTGTTTCACACAAAGAAAATAAATTTTTCAAACAACACATTTTTACAAAGGTTGAAAACATGTAACAAAATATTTTCAAAATAGTTTTCAATAAATGTTCACAAAGATTTTAAAACTATTTTTGAAACATTTTGCAAAAAATATTTTCACCTGATTTATTGATCAGTAAATACAAAAAGAATTTGAGGAATAACCACATCTTTTTATTAAGGATTTTTAAAGAATTATTAGCTATATTATTTAAGAAAATACAAAAGGACGAGTTATGGCTAAAGTATATACGTAGTATATACGACCCCCTATACTTATCTTGAGCTATGTCCTCATAGATCAGAGAGAAAAGAGAAGACATAAATCGTACTGAGTATAGGAAAATCTAAAGAATAAACGATTAAACGATTGAATCAATGAGAAGTTGACCGTCCCCCCTATACTTAGGATCAAATAATCCTAAGTATAGCAGATTGTACACAAAGCAGGGAGGGTCAAGGGTGGGAATGAACAGATCGTACTCCGGTTGTCTCCCCCTATACTTAGGGTAAGATATCCCTAAGTATAGACAAGTAGAGGAGACAATGGAGAGGATCGAAAAGAATAAAAGAACTTCCGGGTGCACACCCCCCTATACTTAGGACAAAGTATGTCCTAAGTATGGAAAACTGTCTACAAGGGCGGAACCTTTTTGATAGATAGAGAAGATAGAAAATGAAAAGAAGAAAAGAAGAAAAGAAGAAAAGAAGAAAAGAAGAAAAGATATATGAAGATGGAAGGAGAGATCGGAGGATGTACACGTCACTCCCCTATACTTAGGGTAAAAGAAGCCCTAAGTATAGGCAACAACAGGAGTGACGACACAGAACGATGAAGGAACACTCGGCTCGTCCACCCCCCTATACTTAGGACAAAGTACGTCCTAAGTAAGGCAAACACGAGAATGGGTGGACGAGCAAAACGGAAGATAGACATAGATACATGAGAGAGAATATACAACATAGATGGATGTACAGATGATCAAGAAGGTTGAAAGAGAACCTTCTTGCGGGACCGCTGAGGAATAGATCGGGTATGGTGCAGGTCGACATCGAGGTCCATAGTGGACGGAAACCGATCAGGGTCGACGGGGTGATGGTCCTCAGTGGAGTCAAATCGGAAAGGGACGAACGGGTCAATGGAAGTAGTCTAACTAGGTTCGCCCTTGGTGTTCTCGCGGATATCCAAGTGAAAAGGGACGAACTCATCATCATCGGAAGTAGTGTAATCGGAGTCATCCTACGAGGTGTCATCCGGGTCAAAACCAAAAGGAACGAACTCCTCAGTGGAAGTAGTCGAACTCTGTTCGTCCTCAACAATCTCAACCGGATCATATTTGTCATCAAAAGGCCCGAATTCCCGAATAAAGGCAATCAAATCAAATTCGGCCTTTGGCTCATCTGAATCTATGTGAACAGGAGCGGACCCATCAGTGGAAGTAGTCAAAACATGTCTGTCCTGTATAGTCTCTACATTTGCCCTCCGCTCTAAGGTATCGATCGTGTAGATCCCACGGATGTCATCAACACAATGCCAAGTCCTAGAAGAAGGAACGTCGAGGTCCATGCTTTCCGAATTTTCCTCGGCCAGGAGGAATTCTCGGGTCTCAGTGGAATCCAATAAACAACAAAATTCTCTGATAATATCATCAAGGTCATGGTCCTCGAGGTCAACCAAGATAGGTAAAGACGCATCAGATGCAGGTCTCTGGTCGGTAGTGGGTGCGGTGATCAATGCTTCTCTCTCGTCAGCAGGACAGAAGCGAATCTCTCCTGATCCGTAATCAATAACGACCCTCGCAGAGGCGAGGAATGGTCGTCCCAGGATGATTGGAGAGTGCTCTCCAGTGGAGGTCTCCATGGACAATACGACAAAATCAACGGTGTAGCTCATGCCCTGAATCGAGATGACGGCATTTTCAAGGATACCCTTCAGCCTCTTTATTGATCCATCAGCAAACTGAACGATCATCCTGGTCTTTTTGAGAGGCCCTAAGTGAAGAGACTGTACCAACGAGAAGGGTATGATGCTAATTGTCACACCGCCGTCGAGGAGAGTGTGATCACAAGTGAAGTCAGAGATGGTGCAGCTAATGAAAGGTGTGGCAGTGTTCCTCATCCGAGGAATGGGACGGTGTGTGATGGCGTGGGCAGTGGCCATGGTCAGAATATGACGCTCAAATCTGCTCCTCCGCTTTCTCTTCTTGGGAAGAGGAGTATATAAATCAGTCATGGCCTGCTGAAGTGGGGCACGGATGATCTCATGAATGGTGGCCACCACTTCAGGTTCAGTCAATATTTTTTTGAATGTTTGGACCTCCTCCATACAAGGGAGGAAGTCGGAATCAGCATATACACGAGGCATGCCAAGAGCAGTCTGTACAGCGGCATCCTCGGGGTAAAAGGTGGGACTGGATGTGAATGGGTGTGTGGTCAAGGGTTCTGGCAAGTGGACTCTCTCCTCTTGGTATGAATCAACCAAGTGTCTCCCGAAATCTTTTTAGATTTTTAAATTTTTCTCATTTTTTTGTATTTTTGGCGATTGCAATCTCTCATGGTAATCCTCAAATGATTCCCAATCATCAGATCGTGAAGCATCAATGTGGCTCTTATTCATGCAGGTGAGGTCGTCAATCCTCGAATTCATTTGCTTCATGAACTGGGTCAAGGTCTCAAGTGTGGACATCGTGAGAGGTGACTCCAACATGTCAGTCTCGGATGGATGTGAAGGTGGAGGTGGATAATATACAGGTGGAGGTGGGTATGGGTAGAAGTCTGAGGTCTGACACTATGGCTGAGGCGGGTATGTACAAAAGTTAGAAAAAATAGGACGAGGATCCTCCTGATAAAAGGGAGGTGGACCGACTAGAGCGAGCGAAGGATCCACAAAGTCCGGATAGAAAATGCTCCGAGGGTCCATCTCGAAACAAAAGGAAATGATCGGGAGAGCACGACGGTCAAGTCAAAAGAGTGAAGAGAAGGCGCAAATGCGCAGAGATGATCTAGGACACACACAAAACAATCACAAACAAAAATAAAAAGAATACAAACCCTCAATTCACCTACTCAACTCGGTAGAGACCGCAAAATGCGGTCTTTTTAGCTTGTCTGTCTTAGAGTTAGGTGAGAAGTCAAAATATTGCGCAAACATTTAGGAGGCTGAATGGGATTTGGGCACTATCCTTAGTGTGTGCGCGGGCAAGTAAAAGCGAAGACAATGAGGGGATTACTCACCCCAAGAGATTTTTTTTCTTTTTTGTGGATTTTAAGGTCGAGTAATGTTAGCAGTCCTAATTTTATTAATTATCATTTTTTTTGATTTTTAGTGAGAAATGCACGATCCTATCGGGGAGTCAATTCCTTTAAGCTCCTAGGTTATCAAAATCAGAGGTAGAGGAGCAGAAAAGCACTGCAAGCGGCAAAACGATGATGAATGCTAAAGCGTAAATGCTCACCTTGCCTCCAGCACTCTACATGCAAGGATGCTTAGCAGAATTGAAACCTATCTATATGCAAATGCAAGCCGATGAAATCGCCCTAAGTTCAGAAATTGCTATTAGCGGGAAGCACCACAAGTCGATCACCGATCCTCATTCCAAAAGTCCGGTCTAGGCTCACCCCTCATCCTCTCGACAAATCAAGTTCAGGAGAAGCGCTTGGCGGGGAGAGCTCGCGGTGCGCCAGCTCGAGGATGATGAATCAACTGTTTAAATTTTGACTAAGTCCAAACGAGACTATAGGTGCATGCAAAATATTAAGTGTTTGGCCTTAGTCTATCGCAAGCAATCCTAAAACTAGGGGCTCAATCACACAAAATAAATAAAATCGAAAAACAAAACAAAATAAAAAGAATGCGTAGAAAAAATAAAAAGAATGCGTAGAAAAATGCGAGAAAAGCCGCGGCGAGCCCCAAGTGAACAATCACTCGGAAATTAGGCTCGAATGTCCAAGTGTCCGAGAGTACCTGTATGATTACAATAATATGGGTCTCTTACTCACTTAAATTACAAAATAGATGCAAGGAAATAAATGCAACAACTAAGGTGGAGCTCGGTCTACAAAATTCTCTCCTCGTCTTCTCGGTGCTAAGCTGGCAGAAGCCGGCTTCACGTGGATGTGTTGACGCCTAAGTGGAGTGCCTCCCTCGATCCGCAGTACCTCACACGAAGTCAACAAGAGAGGGGGTTAGACAGCTCAACAGATATATCAAAAATAAGAAAACTAAAAAGAGTGAAAAGATAAACCGCGAACAGACAAACGATCACAATCACAAACAAGACCCGAACTAAGCGCTGTTGCTCCCCGGCAACGACGCCATTTGATAATCGAGATTTGGAGAGGGTCTAAAGTAGTCCACACAAGGCGGGACCACGATGTCGCTGAGCGACCGCTCACGAAACCTCAATTAATCAACAATTAACCCACAACAGATAAATCAAGCAATGAAAGTAACTGTGCGGAGTTAAAATTTATTATAACTCTACAACAAAGATGTGTATAGGTGCAAGTATGTGTAGAGGTCGAACACAGGGAGCAGACAGGTAGAACGGGGAACTAATGCTCAAAATGTGTGTGAAGGTGATCAAGAGTCTACTATGCTATATTTTTTGTGGGTTTTTAATTTTATATTTTTTAATTAATTTATAATTTTATATTTTTGTATTTTGATTTTTAATTTTCTGATTTTATATTTTCTTTTTATATTTTATATATATATATTTTTAATTTTCTTTTTTTAATATTGGAATATATATACAATATAGGAAAAGAAGGGATAGAGTATTTATAAAAATAACTAAAAAAAACTAAAATTCAGAAAATCAAATGTGTTTGTGGTTTTTATAATTTTATAATGTTATTGTGAATTTTCTAGATTTTTCCTATTTTTTTGGTATTTTTAAAGTCAAAAATGCTGAAAACAGTGGATAAAAGACAAGGCTGAAACTAAAATGAGGATGAAAAATATCAAATGGTGTCCAAAATTCCTCAAATTAATTTTGGTTGAAAGGTAATGAATCAGAGAAGATACAGAAACTGAAATTGCAATTTTAGGATTTTTGTAGAATTTTTAGGATTTTTATAAAGGTTTTTGGAGTTTTGTGATTTTTATGAGTTTTCTTTTGTAATTTTTAGTGAATTTTGGACTGAAGTTAAAACACACTAAAAGAAACAAAATATATTTTTTTGGGATTTTCTGATGTGTTTTTAGTTTTTATAGATTTTATAATGCAAACAGTACTGAAAATGGCTATTTTTGATTTTTAATAAATATTAAAACGCAAGAAATATGAGAAATAAAAATATGACGTTACACTACTATGCAACAGATGCCTAATGTGATTTTTGGGGATTTTTTGAGGTTTTATAGACGCATGCAAAAAATACAAGAAGCAAAAAGAAAATACATGTTTGCAGGGGCATTTATGTAAAAGATGCAAAGTTAAGGGGCTCAAGTGTAAATTTCTCCACAAAACAATAAACTGCAATTAAATGTTTTAGCACTAAAAACACATAAGCAAAAACCCGAGGGGTCACCTGCAAAAACGCCAAGTCACGTGCGCAGACGAACGTGACCTGGCAGGGGTTAAAAGGTGATACTGTAATGTTCTGGGGGGTTTTGACAAATTTTTACAAAAGTTAAGACTGCAAATGAAAGATTAAATATTACTTGCTAAATACAAAAATGCGGGGGTTATGACTGCAAAATACCCCCGCTAGGCGCGCATCCAACGGCTGCAAGGAATTCACTAATGCCACGTGGCAGCCCAGCAGAGCTCGATACCCCTTGGGCTTTGAACGGCCTAGATTAGTTCCTAAAGCCACGATCTGACGGCTGGAGGGGCACGAGATCCGACGGACGCTGCTGCCTGCCAAGAACAAGCCAAGATCGAACGGACGCCAGGCCCTTTGGATGAACGCACGAAGAACTCACGCTGGAGTTCGTTTGATCGACAGAACGGGACGACTCTGACCTCCATGAAAGCGGCTAGGATGATCAGATGAAAGCTGGGGCGAATCCGCGTCAGTTGGAGGGGTCGAACGGGTCCGGGGCTCAGTGGTGGAGCCCTGGAGCTTTAATGCACCTGGAGCGTCTATTCGAGCAAAATGGAGAAGTGTTGGAGCCTCCCTTGGGTCCTGCAAGAGACAAACAAAATGCAACAGCAAAAGGATATGCAGGCTCCAGCATGTGTGGGCGAAGATAGGCGACGTGGGATGGTGGTGATGGTTGCCGGAGCTCTTGAGCTCCGGCAAGGTGTTCGACGAAGGAAACTAAGCTAATGACTCGATTAAATGGCAAATAAAAAACGCTAAATAAGAGCTAGCAATACATCTAACTAAATGGAAAAAAGAAAAGGAACGAAAATGACCTCCATTGGCTGTAGAAGCCAAGAAATGAAACCTCACGGCGGCTCGCCGTCGGAGATGGTGGAAGCGCCTCCCGGCCACGCGCGACCCTCCTAGATGGTTGGAGGAGGCCCTGTCACGGCCTCCAGTCCAGAACGCAAGAAGAAAGGGGGCAGCAAGGTCAAAGAAGGGTTCAAGGAATGAAAGAAGTCTGGGGGGTTCTTTTGAATAATGTGGACATGGCTCCTTGATCGAGGAAGAGGAGACAGACGAAGGCGATCTTGGAGGATCCAAGTGGCCGGCGTGAATCACTGATAGACGAGGAGAAAAATCCAAGAAGGCTTCAATGCCCGAGGAGGAACGATGCGACCCTCAGAAATTCGTGAAGATGGGTCGAAACGCATGTCTGACACAGGCCAGACCTCGGTCAGAGAGTTGACCGAGGTCAACCAAGGGGCAAATCTGGTTGGTCCACGTGGACCAACCAGAAAAAACCTTGGAAAAAAGCCTTCTAAAATCCATTAAAAATAGTAAACTATTTTATTAATTTTAGGTTATTAAATAAAAAATATTTATAATTTTATAAATTATTTTATGGTAATTTTTATTTATTTTTAGGAGGTATATTTTATGAGTTGCCTATTATGCCCTTTATAGGTACAAATACCTATGTATTGTATTCTTTTATTTTTATTTTATGTATTTAATTTATTTATTTTTGATTATTAATTTATATAATTATAACATACTTTTATACACATAATTATATTTTTATTTTATTTTATTGATGTGTTCTGTATATTTAATAAAATAGAATTAGTAATTATACAGATATGTATATAGGTATTATACCTAGGTTTTGTGTATACAAGTATTTTTATTTTGAGTTTCCTTTGCATTTTTATTCTGATTTTAATGTACAAAATGATTATAAATAATATTCACTAAATTATAAAAATATGAAAATACAAAAATAATGAATAAATAATAAATTGAATATTTTAATCTGTACAAGTATACAATGAGGGTCCAAAACTCAACTTTCAAACCATAGCTCCGTCAAATGCGAATCCACCGCCATTAAATAGCTTATTTTATTCTATATACAATTAAAGGTGAGTTTGATGCATTTGGAGTTTTCATTTGTGAGATACATGTCTGGGAAGTTGGGATTCTGGATTTTTATTCAAACCATAACTATATGTACATTATTTTTCAGTGAAATCAATTTTGTATTTTTCTTTATTTAATTATCTACAACTTTCATGTACAAAGTTTCTTTATTTAATGTATAAAAAGTGGAACCAAAAATAGGTCCCAAACTGAGTAAAGAAATGAATAAGAATAAATGTAGTTTTATTGTATTTAGGCCCTTATCTCCCCCTACTTTATTCCTTGTCGACCTAGTCATCGAGATGCCTAGGTCTCGGGATTTCAGGTCATAAAATATTTACAATATTTTATTCTTTTTCTTTTCTTTTCTTTATTCTATAATTTTGGCATTAAAAACAGTATTTTATGCACTTTTTACACACATATGCATGAATGCTAAAATGCATGAATTAAGCCTATTTACACGCATTTACTAGGGTTTTTAAGGCCAAAATGATAGAATAAAGATGATGAAACGTAGATTCATCAATAGTAGAGAATGAATGGGTAGGGGGCTATTTATAGGCTCCAAAAAATCGCTAACTATGGTTAGAAAACCATGGTTAGAAAACCATGGTTTAGACCTTAACCGTGGTTAGCAGCCCATGATTTTGATCCATGGTTTTGGCCAAAACTTATCCGAAACTTAGAGCTTAAGTTAGAACATTCCAGAGGATTCTAGATTCGCTAATGTCGCTTAATTAATGCTAATTGTGATTAGCTTTTACTAATAACGATTTAACTTTCGTGGCTTACACTTATCTTTTGCTGGTTATTGATTAGTGTTCGCTAATGGTCATTAGCGATTTTCAATCAGTCATTAGTTTCTTTACTCATGTTTAATTAGTCTTAATGACAATCATTACGGGGTAATGATATTTTAAACCTCCTTACTTCTCCTTCTTCTGAAAATCATAAGAAATCGAAACGAAATCCGATTCACACAAAACAAATTCCATTGGTTTCTTCCTGACGAGCTGGATCTTATTATATAGGATCCGAGAGATGCCAAGTTAAAGGCTTTAAAATTATAACAACCTTAAAGGAAGTCTTGTCCTCGAGACTTATAATGATGGCATAAAAACCTTAAAGAGAATTGAGACCATAACAACCTTAAAGAGAATGAATGTCATTTCAGTTATAAAGAAGATATACAAGACATAGTGTTATCACTTAAATAAATAGGGGTATTTCTCTCTCATTTCTGCCTCAGGTCCCCATGTGGCTTCTTCAAACTCTTGGTTCCGCCACAATACTTTAACTAGAGCCACCTCTTTATTCCTCAACTTCTTTATATCTCTATCTAGTATTTCTACAGGCAAGTTTGGCTCAACATGTAAATCGTCACAACTTTTCTTATGCTATGGATCCCTAATTTACTTTCTCAGATTTGATACATGAAAAACATCATGTATTGCCGAAAGATGTGGAGAAGCACAAGTCTATATGCAACTTTTCCAATCCGCTGAATGATTTCAAAGGGAACTACAAACCTGGGTGCCAATTGTCCACGCAAGCCAAACCTCTGAACTCCCTTCATAGGTGATATATTGAGGAATACAAAGTCGCCTATTTCAAACTCAAGATCTTTTTGCCTGGCATCATTATAGCTTTTCTGACGACTCTGAGCAGTCAATAGTCTTTTTCGAGCAAGCTCTACAGCTTCCCGTGTCTCTTGGAATCTATCTGAATCATAAAGGTTCTTTATCCCGACCTCTTGCCAACATAAAGGAGTAGTACACCTACGTCCATATAGTGCTTCAAATGGTGCCATGCCAATACTTGCATGGTAACTATTGTTGTAGGTGAATTCTGCAAGAGGCAAATGTTTAATCCATGATCCCTTCTATTCTAAGGCACATGCTCGTAGCATATTCTCTAGTGTCTGAATTGTACATTCTGACTGACCGTCTGTTTGTGGATTATATGCTATGCTCAAGCATAGTTGTGTACCTAAGAATTTCATGAAGTTCTCCAGTAATGTGAGGTGAATCGTGATTCTCGATCGAAAACTACTTCCTTTGGAATGCCATGGAGACGGATCACATGTGTAATATATAACTCAGCAAGCTGGTCTGGAGTGAAAGATAAGCTTATTGGAATGAAGTGTGCAACCTTGGTTAGACGATCTATTATAACCCATGTATTATCTTTCCCACCAGTCGTTTGAGGTAAGCCGGTAACGAAGTCCATGGAAATGCTTTCCCATTTCCATTCAGGTATAGAGAGGGGTTGCAATAATCCTGGTAACTTTTCGTGTGAAGCCTTTACCTGCTGGCAGGTAAAACATGAATTTACGAACTCAGCAACAACCTTCTTCTCTCCCGGCCACCAAAAGTTTGAACGAAGATCGTTATACATCTTCGTAATTCCTGGATGAATAGATAATCTTGAGCAGTGCGCTTCGCGTAAGATATCTTTCCTCAATTCGGGTATATTTGGTACACAAACACTATGATGGTTATACAATATCCCTGTTGTATATGGAATCCCTCTATCTCATTCTGCTCAAGTTGTTGTCTCAAGTTTTTAAGGACTGGATGACCCTCTTGTCCTTTCTTTATTCTATCCAAGATCTCTAGTTTATATCGGTGAGGAATAGTTATAGTATCGGCACTACTATCAAATGGTTTCCATTCACTTAACGTTGATAGTACACCTCAGAAGTGGGTAGCACTCACCAACCCATGTGAATAAGTTCTTCTACTTAGGGCATCTGCTATGACGTTCCCCTTACCGGGGTGGTAGGAGATGGTGCAATCATAATCCTTCAGCAGCTCTAGCCACCGTCTTTGTCTCATATTGAGCTCCTTCTGATCAAACAGATATTTCAAATTTTTGTGATCACTGAAAATTTCAAAAGTAATACCATATAGGAAGTGTCTCCATATTTTTAAAGCAAAAACTACGGCAGTTAATTCAAGATCATGTGTCGGGTAGTTCTTCTCATGTGTCCGGAGCTGTCGCGTTGCATATGCAACTACCTTACCATGTTGCATAAGAACTGCCCAAGTCCTTCTTTAGATGCATCAGGATAGGTGCAGATGTTAGACATTCTTTCAGTATCTGAAAACTAGTTTCACATGCATTAGACCATATGAATGGGACTTCCTTCTAAGTTAGCTTAGTCATTGGCAATGCTATTCGTGAAAAGCCCTTCACAAATCGTCTATAATACCCAGCTAAACCCGGAAAAGATCGTATTTCTGTGACAGTCTTCGGGCGTTCCCAACTTATCACCGCACTAACCTTTGCAGGATCAACTGATATACCTGCCTCTGAAATAACATGACCTAAGAAAGATGCTTCAGTTAACCAGAAGTCACATTTGCTATATTTAGCATAAAGTTTGTTCTTCCTTAGTGTTTCAAGTACTTGCATGAGATGGTGTTATGTTGGTACTTATCCTTGAACAAAATAAGCACATTATCAATTAATACTACTACAAAGTGGTCTAGGAACTCCTTGAATACTCGATTCATGAGGTCCATGAAGGTCGTTGGAGCATTTATCAGTCCAAAAGGCATAACTGAAAATTCATAATGCCCGTATCTAGTTCAAAAAGTTGTCTTGGGAATATCTGTATCTTTAATTTTCAACTGATGGTATCCAGATCTTAAATCAATCTTGGAATACACAGTCGAACCCTGTAGTTGGTCAAAGAGATCATCTATTCTTGGTACAGGATACTTATTCTTTATTGTCCACTTGTTTAGTTGTCTATAATCAATGCACAACCGTATCGACCCATCCTTCTTCCTTACAAACAAAACAGGTGCACCCCTTGGTGAAGTACTAGGACGAATGAAGCCTTTGTCTAACAGTTCTTGTAACTATACCTTTAACTCCTGTAACTCCGATGGTGCCATTCTATATGGAGGAATAGAGATAGATTGAGTATCAGGTGTGAGAGAGATTTCAAACTCAATCTCTCGCTCAGGTGTTAACCCAGGTAATTCTTCTGAAAACATATCAGGAATCTCGCATACTATAGATACATCTTCTATCATTCTATCTGACCCTGATGTAGTGGATACATAAGCTAAATATCCTTGATAACCTTGTTCTAACAGTTGTTGAGCCTTTATAGTAGAGAAGTATTTGAATCATCACTAGATGTCCTTCCTATAAACTTAAACTCTATCGAGTTTGGAATGTGAAAAGTTACTGTCTTCTAGAAACAATCAAGGCATGCATCATGCCTTTATAGCCAATCCATCCCCAGGATGAGATCAAAGTCATCTATTTCAATAAGTAATAGGGAAATAGGTAATTTATGTCCTGCTATTAGTACTACACAATCATCTAAAATTTTTCGGATTATAAATACTTGTCCTCCTGATCCCTTAATCAGAGAGGGCTGTTGTACTTCTACTGGTACCTTACCCAAAGTGAGTACTATACGTCGAGCAATAAATGAATGTGAAGCACCCGAATCAAACAAGGCATGTACTGAAATGCCATGAATAGTAACGGTACCTCGTATGACTGTGCCTGAATTGTAGGCTTGTTCTCCAGTGAGTGCATTGAGCTGGCCATTAGGAATATACAAATTAGAACCCGAAACACTTTGTGGTGGTTGTTGTGTAGGAGATGATCCTTGTGAGCCGTGACCTCTACCATTTCTTCCTCTGTATGTTGCTCCATAGCTCGAGGTGGATGTTATACTGTTAATTGGGGTTGGTTTAAACCCCGAACCTCTCAACTTCAGACAGTCTTTCTTGATGTGGCCTTCCTGATGACAGTAATAACAAACACGTGCTCCTGTTTGAGCTGAAGACCCAGCCACAGAGGTACTAGCTCTCACTGCTGAGTCGCGAGGATATAGTGGAGGTCAAGAGAAACCCCTCTTCCGAATTATTCCTGGCCCAAAGTCTGTGGCGAGCTTATATTAGACCCAATTGGATGACAACGACTTCTCTTCGGTTATAATTCGCCTTACGTTTGGACGATCCACTAGTAAAGTGGAAGCTTCTTGTTTGGATGTTTTCATCCCTCTCCATCTCAATACGAGAGGCGATGTCCATTGCTTCATCTACAGCGGTGGCTCTAAAACCCGCAAGATTCTCTCTCAAATCTCCTTGAAGACCACTAACAAATTTGGTAAGACACTCTTATGGTGAAGCATTAAAGCTGGGGAGTAAGGTAGCAGCTTCGTAAAGTGAATATGATAATCTCGTACATTCTTGGATCCTTGGGTCAAAGAAGCCAACTCCCTCCTCTTCAATTCTTACCAATGGGAGGGACAGAAGTGAGCTCGGAACCTCTCTTCAAAAACATCCCATGGAATTGGATATACTAATTTCTTGGAAAAAGCTCTCCACCATCGTCTTGCATAGTCTGTTAGGGAGTAATCAACGAAGTGCACCCAAGTGTCTGCTGGTGCGTGTATTATTCTCAACATCTTCCTGATGTCATCAAGTCATAGTTCTGCCTCAGCAGGTGTCTCTATGCCTTTAAATTGAAGAATCTTTCCCTTTCGGTAATTATCTCGTAATATTTGGTGTTTAAGAAGGGCCTTCTCCATTGCTCCTTTAGTTGGGGTAGGAGCAGACTCAGTTGAAGGATGGTAACTAGATTCTTACTCAGAAAGATGGACTGAACATTTAATCCTAGCATCCACATGTCTGGATGCCTCAGGTCTCTCAGCTTGTGCATTGAGCCTCTCTACTAATGCTTGCTGCTTTTGCCCCATTTCTTGCAGCATTGTCATCATAGCGGCTAATTGCCTAGACACGTCTTGGTCTGCCATGATCATGGGATAAGTCAAAGCCAAAGGCTAGGACCTATACATTTTTTTACATGATTTTGATAAGGGACAATGATTTCTGAATGGTACTGTAGTCACACATTAAGATCAAATGATCTTAAGACCACTTTAGTTTCTGAATTCTGGTCATAGTTATTAATTACTGAATAAATTACTGGAGTAACCATGCTCAGATACCAATCTGTCACGACCTCAATTCCGGGCCGTCAGATCGTCCCATATCCTGATATGGTTACTCAGCAATAATTTATTCAACAATCACAACAAACACTCAAAAACAGACTACAATTAAAAATACTCAGAAGGAAATATTTCAACACTTTTCCATTCACAAAATAAAGTTCACATGATACATTGTCCTATTATAACCATTTACATGTACATCAGCTGGAAGGAAATGCATAAAAAGATTACTAACTACCTTTCAAAGTAAAGCTACTATGGCTGGTAGGAAAATGTCAATACGGGTTCCTTCCGACAAACCTACAGGTTGCATGCTCGACCTGTAGTTCTACTCCCAGTCATCCTTAACGTGACACACGATCCTTTTTAGGATCTAACTTAATACACATCAATTCCCATGAAGTAATTCTTCCACTAGGCCTTCAATTTGTGTATTCCACAATATTGAGTATTTATCCATATATATATATATATATATTAATTCATATCTTTATATACTTATATTTATGCTTATGATAACTCCCAATCCAAGCCACTGCATCAAATCGATGTTGACCCTTATTTTAGTGGGAATCACAAAGCAACTTTTCATAATATCTCAAAAATAAATAAATTTAGGGTTCTTCATAGTGAAGACCATAAAATCATGAATTTCAAAATCTCGTATGAAAACCCAACAACAAAAGGAAGGATTTTGTTATCTAATCGAGCTCTCTCCATCGTATGTAGTGCTTTATCATGATTCTCTTTCAAAAGTATGATTTATAGCTCTTGAAATGATCGAATTTCATTTTCATATCAAAAATGCTAAGAACATACCAAGAACTCGAAGAACAAACGAAGAACAAGAATAACGCTAAGAACACATGAAGAACACGAAGAACGCGAAGAATATATTTTCTCTTGAAATTTCAACAGAGATTCCCCTTATACGGGATGATATTTCTAGGGAAATTTCGGCAGAGTTTCCCCTTATACTGGGTGCCCCTATACGGAGTGATATTTTTTGGAAAATTTCGACATACTTTTCCCTTACATTGGGACATATTTCTAAAAAGATTTCGGTAGAGTTTCCCCTAATATTAGGACATATTTCTATAAAAATTTTGGTAGAGTTTCCCCTTATATCGGGACATGTTTTAAAAGAAAAATAGAAAGATTTTCCTCTATAAAATCATCGAAAGGAAAACAACAAGAAAACTGAACATGAATCGAAAACCTATCCCACGAAACAACTAAGAGAGGATCGTACCTTCCCCTCCTTGTTCTCTCGGCAGAGCTTCGCTAGCGCTCCTTCTTCGCCTCCCACTCCTCCTCCTGACCTCTTGACCCTAGCCCTTGGGGTGGTGGTGGTATTGGAAATCGTAGAGAATGAAAGGGTAGGGGGCTATTTATAGGCTTTAGAAAATCGCTAACAATGGTTAGAAAATCATGGTTTAGACCTTAACCGCAGTTCGCGGCCCATGGTTTTGGCCTTTGAGTTTGGCCAAAACTTATTCGAAACTTAGAGCTTACTTTAGAACATTTCAGAGTATTCTAGATTCGTTAATGATGCTTAATTAATGCTAATCTTGATTAACTTTCTTACTTCTCCTTACTTCTCCTTCTTCCGGAAATCATAACAAATCGAAACGAAGTCCGATTCATATGAAACAAACTCCGTTGGTTTCCTCTTTACGAGCCGTATCTTATTATATAAGATCCGAGAGATGCCAAGTTCAAGGCTTTACAATTATAATAATCTTAAAGGAAGTCTCGTCCTCGAGACTTATAATGATGGCATAACAACCTTAAAGAGGATTGAGACCATAACAACCTTAAAGAGAATGAATGCCATTTCATTTATAAAGAAGATATACAAGACACAGTGTTATCACTCAAACAAATAGGGGTATTTTTCTCTCATTTCCGCCTCAGGTTCCCATGTGGCTTCTTTTAACTCTTGGTTTGACCACAATACTTTAACTAGAGGCACCTCTTTATTTCTCAACTTCTTTATATCTCTATCTCGTATTTCCAGTGGTATTTCTTGGTATGTCAAGTCTGGCTCAACATGTAAATCATCATAACTTATCTTATGCTCTGGATCCCTAATGTACTTTCTCATATTTGATGCATGAAAAACATCATGTATTGCCGAAAGATGTGGAGGAAGCACAAGTCTATATGCAACTTTTCCAATCCGCTGAATGATTTCAAAGGGACCTACAAAACTGGGTACCAACTTTCCACGCAAGCCAAACCTCTGAACTCCCTTCATAGGCGATACTTTGAGGAATACAAAGTCGCCTATTTCAAACTCAAGATATTTTTGCCTGGCATCACTATAGCTTTTCTGACGACTCTGAGCAGTCAATAGTCTTTTTCGAGCAAGCTCTACAACTTCCCGTGTCTCTTGGAGTCTATCTGAATCATAAATGTTCTTTACCCCGACCTCTTGCCAACATAGAGGAGTAGTACACCTACACCCATATAGTGCTTCAAATGGAGCCATGCCAATACTTACATGGTAATGATTGTTGTAGGTGAATTCTGCAAGAGGCAAATGTTTAATCAATGATCCTTTCCATTCTAAGGCACATGCTCATAGTGTATGCTCTAGTGTCTGAATCGTACGTTTTAACTGACCGTTTTTTTGTGGATGAAATGATGTGCTCAAGCATAGTTGTGTACCTTAGACTTTCATGAAGTTCTCCCAGTAGTGTGAGGTGAATCGTGAATCTCCATCGCAAAATACTTCCTTTGGAATGCCATAGAGACGGATCACATGTGTAATATATAACTCAGCAAGTTGGTCTGGAGTGTAAGATAAGCTTATTGGAATGAAGTGTTCTACCTTGGTTAGACGATCTATTATAACCCATATACTATCTTTCCCAAGTAACGAAGTCCATGGAAATGCTTTTCCATTTCCATTCAGGAATAGAGAGGGGTTGCAATAATCCTGGTGGATTTTGGTGTGAAGCCTTTACCTGTTGGCAGGTAAAACATGAATTCACGAACTCAGCAACATCCTTCTTCATTCCCGGCCATCAAAAGTTTGAACGAAGATCCTTATACATCTTCGTAATTCCTGGATGAATAGATAATATTGATCTGTGCACTTTGCGTAAGATATCTTTCCTCAATTCGGGTATATTTGGTACACAAACTCTATGATAATTATACAATATTCCAGCTTGTATATGGAATCCCTCTATCTCATTCTGCTCAAGTTGTTGTCTCAAGTCTTTAAGGACTGGATCATCCTCTTGTGCTTTCTTTATTTTATCCCAGATCTTTGGTTTATAACGGTGAGGAATAGTTATAGTATCGTCACTACTATCAAATGGTTTCAAATCACTTAACATTGATAGTATACCCCAGAAGTGGATAGCACTCACCAATCCATGTGAATAAATTCTTCTACTAAGGGCATATGATACGATGTTCCCCTTATCGAGGTGGTAGGAGATGGTGCAATCATAATCCTTCAACAGCTCTAGCCACCGTCTCTGTCTCATATTGAGCTCCTTCTGATCCAACAGATATTTCAAACTTTTATGATCAGTGAAAATTTCAAAAGTAATACCCTAGAGGAACTGTCTCCACATTTTTAAAGCGAAAACTATGGCAACTAATTCAAGGTCATGTGTCAGGTAGTTGTTCTCATGTGTCCTGAGCTATCACGATGCATACACAACTACCTTACCATGTTGCATAAGAACTGCCCCAAGTCCTTCTTTAGATGCATCAGTGTACACTCTAAATCCTTCAGTTCCAGAGGGTAGAGTAAGGATAGGTGTAGATGTTAGGCATTCTTTCAGTGTCTGAAAACTAGCTTCACATGCATCAGACCAGATGAATGTGACTTCCTTCTGAGTCAGCCTAGTCATTGGCAATGCTATTTGTGAAAAGTCCTTCACAAATCTTCTATAAAATCCAACTAAACCCAGAAAAGATCGTATTTCTGTAACAGTCTTTGGATGTTCCCAACTTATCACCGCACTAACCTTTGCATGATCAACTGATATACCTGCCTTTGAAATAACATGACCTAAGAAGGATACTTCCGTTAATCAGAAGTCACATTTACTATATTTAGCATATAGTTTGTTCTTCCTTAGTGTTTCAAGTGCTTTCCTGAGATGGTTTTATGTTGGTACTTATCCTTGGAGTGAAAAAAAGCACATCATCAATGAATACTACTACAAAGTGGTCTAGGAACTTCTTGAATACTCAATTCATGAGGGGGCATTCGTCAGTCCAAAAGGCATAACTGAAATTCATAATACCCGTATCTAGTTCGAAAAGCTGTCTTGGGAATATCTATATCTTTAATTTTCAATAGATGGTATCCAGATCTTAAATCAATCTTGGAATACATAGTCGAACCCTGTAACTAGTAAAAGAGATCATCTATTATTGGTAGAGGATACTTATTCTCTTTATTGTCTTCTTATTTATCTGTCTATAATCAATGTACAACCGCATCGACCCATCCTTCTTCCTTACAAATAAAACAGGTGCACCCCATGGTGAAGTACTTGGACAAATGAAGCCTTTGTCTAACAGTTCTTGTAACTGTACCTTAAACTCTCGTAACTTCGCTGGTGCCATCCTATATGGAGGAATAGAGATAGGCTGAGTATCAGGCGTGAGAGCGATTGAAAATATAATCTCTCGCTCAGGTGGTAACCTAGGTAATTCTTCTGGAAACACATCAGGAAACTCGCACACTATAGGCACATCTTCTATCATTCTATCTGGCCCTGATGTAGTGGATACATAAGCTAAATAGCCTTGACACCCTTATTCTAACAGTTGTTGAGCCTTTAGAGTAGAGATGTATTTGACATCATCACTGGATGTCCTTCCAATAAATTGGAACTCTATCATGTTTGGAATGTGAAAAGTTACTGTCTTCTGGAAACAATTAAGACATGCATGATGCCTTTTTAGCCAATCCATCCCCAAGATGAGATCAAAGTCATCCAATTCAATAAGTAATGGGGAAACAAGTAACTGTGTCCTGCTATTAATACTACACAATCATCTAGGATTTTTCGGAATATAAATAATTATCCTCCTGGTCCCTTGATCAGATAGGACTGTTGTACTTCTGCCGGTACCTTACCCAAAGTGAGTACTATACGTCGAGCAATAAATGAATGTGAAGCACCTGAATCAAACAAGGAATGTACTGAAAAGACATGAATAGTAACGGTACCTCGTACGACCGTACCTGAATTGTAGACTTGTTCTTCAATGATTGTATTTAGCTGGCCATTAGGAATATACAAATTAGAACCCGAAGCACTTTGTGGTGGTTATTGTGTAGGAGATGCTCCTTGTGAGCCACGACCTCTACCATGTATTCTTCCGTGTGTTGCTTCATTGCTCGAGGTGGATGTTATACTGTTAATTGGGGTTGGTTTAAACCCCGAACCTCTCAACTTCAGACAATCTTTCTTTATGTGGCCTTCCTGATGATAGTAATAACACACACGTGCTCCTGTTTGAGATGAAGACCCAGCTACAGAGATACTAACTCATGCTGCTGAGTCGCGAGGATATAGTGGAGGTCTAGAGTACCCCCTCTTCTGGATAATTCCTGGACTGAAGTCTGTGGCGATCTTAAATTAGACCCAACTGGATGATAACAACTATTTCTTCGGTTATAATTCGCCTTAGTTTGGATGGTCCACCAGTAAAGTGGAAGCTTCTTCATTGGCGATTTTTATCCCTCTCCATCTCAATATGAGAGGCGATGTCCATGGCTTCATCTACAGTGGTGGCTCTAAAATCAGCAAGCTTCTCTCTCAAATCTCCCTAAAAACCGTTAACAAATTTGGTAAGACACTCTTGTGGTGAAGCTTCTAGAGCAGGGGAGTAATGTAGCAGATCTGTAAAGTGAATATGATAATCTCGTACATTCTTGGATCCTTGGGTCAAAGAAGACAACTCCCTCCTCTTCAATTCTTGCCAATGGGAGGGACAAAAGTGAGCTCAGAACATCTCTTCAAAAACATCCCATGGAATAGGATATACTAATTTCTTGGAAAAAGCTCTCCACCATCATCTTGCATAGTCTGTTAGGGAGTAATCAACGAAGTGCACCCAAGTATCTGCTAGTGCGTGTATTATTCTCAACATCCTGCTGACGTCATCAATTCATAGTTCTGCCTCAGCAGGTGTCTCTATGCCTTTAAATCGAGGAATCTTTCCCTTTCGATAATTGTCTAGTAATGTTTGTTGTCTAAGAAGGGCCTTCTCCATTGCTCCTTCAGTTGGGGTAGGAGCATACTCAGTTGAAGGATGGTAACTAGATTCTTCCTCAGAAAGATGGACTGAACATTCATTCCTAGCATCCACTGGTCTGGATGCCTCAGGTCTCTCAGCTAGTGCATTGAGCCTCTCCAGTAATGCTTGCTGCTTTTGCCCCATTTCTTGCAGCATTGTCATCATAGCGGCTAATTGCCTAGACACGTCTTGGTCTGCCATGATAATGGGATAAGTCAAGGCCAAAGGTTAGGTCCTATACATTTTTTTTGCATGATGTAGATAAGGGACAATGATTTGTGAATGGTACTGCAGACACATATTAAGATCAAAGGATCTTAAGACCACAATAGTTTCTAAATTCTGCTCATAGTTATTAATTATTGAATAAATTACTGGAGTAACAATGCTCTGATACCAATTTGTCATAACCTCAATTTCGGGCCGTCAGATCGTCCCATATCCTGATATGGTTACTCAATAATAATTTATTCAACGATCACAACTAACATTCAAAAACATACTGCAATTAAAAATACCCAGAAGGAAGTATTTCAATACTTTTCCATTCAAAAAATAAAGTTCACATGATACATTGTCCAATTATAACCATTTACATGTACATCAGCTGGAAGGACACACGCAAAAAGATTACTAACTACCTTACAAAGTAAAGCTACTGTGGCTGGTTGGATGTCTACTATGTAAGCTGGCTGGATTACTAGAGTTCTTGCGATGGCTCACCAACACCTGTTGGGGTTTCCAAAAATTATAGGATAACAATTAGCAAGTGCTAAGTAATGAAGAAGAGAAAAGCAAACAAATTATGTAATTTTTCAAAACTTGTTATCACCAAAAGTTTCATTCCTTCTCATTAATTTAAGTCTTGTTCCTTTCTATTCCACGTCAGGGATTAGTCCAGGGAATTACCACACCACTATATGGACTCCGAAGTTGTGGACACTTCGGGATTGGAGATTGCATTGATCTGTTAAGCTCATGCCACCGCATGTCGCCTCAACCAATCCTCCAATACTAGCCTGACAATTTCCCTTTCTTTTATATGATTTTTACTCGGAAGACCCTCTAAAATTTTTAAATTACCTCTACGACATTTTGCAGAACGTAATTACCCCATCGACCCTGTAAATTACTCCAAGAACCCCCACGGGCTTCAAACAGACTACCCGAAGGGTTCATGGGGTAAGGGTTGTCAAGTTTATATGGTCGAGGGGGGAATTAGGTTGTTTTAAAGGTTGTAGAGGCAATTGGCAAAGTCTATAGAGTCTGCCAGGTAAAAATCCCTTCTTTTATTAATCAGGATCTCAAACCCTCAGCGTGGCGAACAAAGGAGAACACTGTGCTCGAGGACTCGGTTGCTTAAACCTCAGGCTAACATTTAATCATATAACCTAGAGACTTTAAATACATGTTATCGTGACCCAGCCGCTATTGAACCACCCCTCCTCCACATGGCACGACCACATCTTCCGTCATTCAACCCGAATATATTGGCTCCCGGTACCACGCATTGCAAATCATTCATTTCGTGCGCACTTATCATAACAGGGCAACCGTGTACCACCTAGGTAGGAAAACGTCAATACAGGTTCCTTCCGATAAACCTATAGGTTGCATGCTCGACCTGTAGTTCTACTCCCAGTCATCCTTAATGTGACACACGATCTTTTTTAGGATCCAACTTAATAAACATCAATTCCCATGATGAATTTTTTCTGTTAGGCCTTTAATTTGCGTATTCCTCAATATTGAGTATTGATCCACACACACACACACAGATATATATATATATATTAATTCATATCTATATATCCTTATATTTATGCTTATGATAACTCCCAAACCCTATCTTTCCAAGCCACTACATCAAATTGATGCTTAACCCTTTTTTTAGTGGGAATCACAAATCAACTTTTCATAATATCTCAAAAATAGCTAAATTTAGGGTTCTTCCTAGTGAAGAACATAAAATCATGAACTTCAAAATCTCGTACGAAAATCCAACAGCAAAAGGAAGGATTTTGTTACCTAATCGAGATCTCTCCATCGTATGTAGTGCTTTATCGTGATTCTCTTTTAAAAGGATGATTTATAGTTCCTGAAATGATCGAATTTCATTTTCGTATCAAAAATTCTAAGAACGTGCCAAGAACGCGAATAACATACGAAGAACATGAATAACGCTAAGAACACATGAAGAACATGAAGAACGTGAAGAACATATTTTCTCTTGAAATTTCAGCAGAGCTTCCCCTTATACGGAATGATATTTCTAAGGAAATTTCAACAGAGTTTCCCCTTATACTGGGTGATATTTCTAGGAAACTTTGGACAGAGTTTCCCCTTATACGGAGTGATATTTTTAGTAAAATTTCGACAGACTTTCCCCTTACATTGGGACATATTTTGAAAAATATTTCAGTAGAGTTTCCCCTTATATCATGACATATTTCTATAAAAATTTCGTCCCTTATATCGGGATGTATTTTAAAGAAAAATAGAAAGATTTTCCTCTATAAAATCATCGAAAGGAAAATAACAAGGAAACTAAACATGAATCGAAAACCTAGCCCACAAAACAACTAAGAGAGGATCGTACCTTCCCCCTCCTTGTTCTCTCAGCATCGCTTCGCTAGGGCTCCTTCTCACCTCCCACTCCTCCTCCTGACCTCTTGACCCTAGCCCTTGGGGTGGTGGTGGTACTGGAAATCGTAGAGAATGAATGGGTAGGGGGCTATTTATAGGCTCTAGAAAACTGCTAACAATGTTTAGAAAATCATGGTTTAGACCTTAACCGCAGTTAGCGACCCATGGTTTTGGCCCATGATTTTGGACAAAACTTATCCGAAACTTAGGGCTTAAGTTAGAACATTCCGGAGTATTCTAGATTCGTTAATGACGCTTGATTAATGCTAATCTTGATTAACTTTCACTAATCACGATTTAACTTTCGTGGCTTACACTTATCTTTTGCTGGTTATTGATTAGTGTCTGTTAATGGTCATTAGTAGTTTTAAATAAGTCATTAGTTTCTTTAATCATGTTTAATTATTCTTAATGTCAATCATTACAGGTTAATGCCATTTTAAACCTCCTTACTTCTCCTTCTTCCGGAAATCATAACAAATTGAAACGAAGTCCGATTCACACGAAACAAATTCCGTTGGTTTCCTCTTTACGAGCCGTATCTTATTATATAGAATCCGATAGATGCCAAGTTCAAGGCTTTACAATTATAACAATCTTAAAGCAAGTCTTGTCCTCGAGACTTATAATGATGGCATAACAACCTTAAAGAGGATTGAGACCATAACAACCTTAAAGAGAATGAATGTCATTTCATTTATAAAGAAGATATACAAGACACAGTGTTATCACTCAAACAAATAGGGGTATTTTTCTCTCATTTCTGCCTCAGGTTCCCATGTGGCTTCTTCAAACTCTTGGTTCGGCCACAATACTTTAATTAGAGGCACCTCTTTATTCCTCAACTTCTTTATATCTCTATCTAGTATTTTCACTGGTATTTCTTGGTATGTTAAGTCTGGCTCAACCTGTAAATCATCATAACTTATCTTATGCTCTGGATCCCTAATGTACTTTCTCAGATTTGATGCATGAAAAACATCATGTATTGCCGAAAGATATGGAGGAAGCGCAAGTCTATATGCAACTTTTCCAATCCACTGAATGATTTCAAAGGGACCTATAAAACTGGGTAACAACTTTCCATGCAAGCCAAACCTCTGAACTCCCTTCATAGGCGATACTTTGAGGAATACAAAGTTGCCTATTTCAAACTCAAGATCTTTTCTCCTGGCATCACTATAGCTTTTCTGAGGACTCTAAGCAGTCAATAGTCCTTTTCGAGCAAGCTCTACAGCTTCCTGTGTCTCTTGGAGTCTATTTAAATCATAAATGTTCTTTATCCCGACCTCTTGCCAACATAGAGGAGTAGTACACCGACGTCCATATAGTGCTTCAAATGGTGCCATGCCAATACTTGCATGGTAACTATTGTTGTAGGTGAATTCTGCAAGAGGCAAATGTTTAATCCATGATCCCTTCCATTCTAAGGCACATGCTCATAGTGTATCCTCTAATGTCTGAATCGTACGTTTTAACTGACCCTTTGTTTGTGGATGAAATGATGTGCTCAAGCATAGTTGTGTACCTAAGACTTTCATGAAGTTCTCCTAGTAATGTGAGGTGAATCGTGAATCTCCATCGGAAAATACTTCATTTGGAATGCCATGGAGACGGATCACATGTGTAATATATAACTCAACAAGCTGGTCTGGAGTGAAAGATAAACTTATTAGAATGAAGTGTGCTACCTTGATTAGACGATTTATTATAACCCATATACTATCTTTCCCAAGTAACGAAGTCCATGTAAATGCTTTTACATTTCCATTCAGGAATAGAGAGGGGTTGCAAAAATCGTGGTGGCTTTTGGTGTGAAGCCTTTACCCGTTGGCAGGTAAAACATGAATTCATGAACTCAGCAACATCCTTCTTCATTCCCGGCCATCAAAATTTTGAACGAAGATCCTTATACATCTTCGTAATTCCTGGATGAATAGATAATATTGATCTGTGTGCTTTGCATAAGATATCTTTCCTCAATTCGGGTATACTTGGTACACAAACTCTATGATAATTATACAATATTCCAGCTTGTATATGGAATCCCTCTATCTCATTCTGCTCAAGTTGTTGTCTCAATTCTTTAAGGGCTGGATCATCCTCTTGTGCTTTCTTTATTCTATCCCAGATCTTTGGTTTATATCGGTGAGGAATAGTTATAATATCGGTACTACTATCAAATGGTTTCAAATCACTTAACATTGATAGTACACACTCGAAGTGGATAGCACTCACCAACCCATGAGAATAAATTCTTCTACTAAGGGCATATGATACGATGTTCCCATTACCGAGGTGGTAGGAGATGGTGCAATCATAATCCTTCAACAGCTCTAGCCACCGTCTGTGTCTCATATTGAGCTCCTTCTGATCCAAGTATTTCAAACTTTTATGATCAGTGAACATTTCAAAAGTAATACCCTAGAGGAACTGTCTCCACATTTTTAAAGCGAAAACTATGGCAACTAATTCAAGGTCATGTGTTGGGTAGTTCTTCTCATGTGTCCTGAACTATCACGATGCATACACAACTACCTTACCATGTTGCATAAGAACTGCCCCAAGTCCTTTAGATGCATCAGTGTACACTCTAAATCCTTCGGTTCCAGAGGGTAGAGTAAGGATAGGTATAGATGTTAGGCATTATTTTAGTGTCTGAAAACTAGCTTCACATGCATCAGACCATATGAATCGGACTTCCTTCTAAGTCAGCCTAGTCATTGGCAATGCTATTCGTAAAAAGTCCTTCACAAATCTTCTATAATACCCAACTAAACCCAGAAAAGATCGTATTTCTGTAACAGTCTTCGGGTGTTCCCAACTTATCACCGCACTAACCTTTGCATGATCAACTGATATACCTGCCTTTGAAATAACATGAACTAAGAAGGATACTTCCGTTAATCAGAAGTCACATTTACTATATTTAGCATACAGTTTGTTCTTCCTTAGTGTTCCAAGTGCTTTCCTGAGATGATTTTATGTTGGTACTTATCCTTGGAGTAAAAAAAAAGCACATCATCAATGAATACTACTACAAAGTGGTCTAGGAACTCCTTGAATACTCAATTCATGAGGTCCATGAAGGCTGTTGGGGCATTTGTCAGTCCAAAAGGCATAACTGAAATTCATAATGCCCGTATCTAGTTCAAAAAGTTGTCTTGGGAATATCTGTATCTTTAATTTTCAACAGATGGTATCCAAATCTTAAATCAATCTTGGAATACACAGTCGAACCCTGTAGCTGGTTAAAGAGATCATCTATTATTGGTAGAGGATACTTATTCTTTATTGTCCTTTTGTTTAGTTGTCTATAATCAATGCATAACCGCATCGACCCATCCTTATTCCTTACAAATAAAACAGGTGCACCCCATGGTGAAGTACTTGGACAAATGAAGCCTTTGTCTAACAGTTCTTGTAACTGTACATTTAACTCTTGTAACTTCGCTGGTGCCATCCTATTTGGAGGAATAGAGATAGGCTGAGTATCGGGTGGGAGAGAGATGTAAAATTCACTCTCTCGCTCAGGTGGTAACCCAGGTAATTCTTCTGAAAACACATCAGGAAACTCGCACACTATAGGCACATCTTCTATCATTCTATCTGACCCTGATGTAGTGGATACATTAGCTAAATAGCCTTGACACCCTTGTTCTAACAGTTGTTGAGCCTTTAGAGTAGAGATGTATTTGACATCATCACTAGATGTCCTTCCAATAAATTGGAACTCTATCATGTTAGGAATGTGAATGTCTTCTAGAAATAATTAAGACATGCATGATGCCTTTCTAGCCAATCCATCCCCAGGATGAGATCAAAGTCATCCAATTCAATAAGTAATAGGGAAACAAGTAACTGTGTCCTGCTATTAGTGCTACACAATCATCTAGGATTTTTTCGGAATATAAATAATTATCCTCCTGGTCCCTTGATCAGATAGGACAGTTGTACTTCTATCGGTACCTTACCCAAAGCGAGTATTATATGTCGAGCAATAAATGAATGTGAAGCACCCGAATCAAACAAGGCATGTACTGAAAAGGCATGAATAGTAACGGTACCTCGTACGACCGTACCTGAATTGTAGGCTTGTTCTTCAGTGATTGCATTTAGCTGGCCGTTAGGAATATACAAATGAGAACCCGTAATACTTTGTGGTGGTTGTTGTGTAGGAGATGCTCCTTGTGAGCCACGACCTCTACCATGTATTCCTCCGTGTGTTGCTTCATTGCTCGAGGTGGATGTTATACTATTAATTGGGGTTGGTTTAAACTTCGAACCTCTCAACTTCGGACAATCTTTCTTGATGTAGCCTTCCTGATGATAGTAATAACACACACGTGCTCCTGTTTGAGCTGAAGACCCAACTATAGAGGTACTAGCTCATGCTGCTGAGTCGCGAGGATATAGTGGAGGTCTAGAGAAACCCCCTCTTCTAGATAATTCCTGGCCTGAAGTCTGTGGCGATCTTAAATTAGACCCAACTGGATGATAACAACTATTTCTTCGGTTATAATTCGCCTTAGTTTGGATGGTCTTCTAGTAAAGTGGAAGCTTCTTCATTGGCGATTTTCATCCCTCTCCATCTCAATACGAGAGGCGATGTTCATGGCTTCATCTATAGTGGTGTCTCTAAAACCTGCAAGCTTCTCTCTCAAATCTCTCTGAAAACCGCTAACAAATTTGGTAAGACACTCTTGTGGTGAAGCTTCTAGACTGGGGAGTAAAGTAGCAGCTCCGTAAAGTGAATATGATAATCTTGTACATTCTTGGATCCTTGGATCAAAGAAGCCAACTCCCTCCTCTTCAATTCTTACCAATGGGAGGGACAGAAGTGATCTCGAAACCTCTCTTCAAAAACATCCCATGGAACAAGATCTACTAATTTCTTAGAAATCGCTCTCCACCATCGTCTTGCGTAGTCTGCTAGGTAGTAATCAACGAAGTGCACCCAAGTGTCTGCTGGTGCATGTATTATTCTCAACATCCTGCTGACGTCATCAAGCCATATTTCTGCCTCAGCAGGTGTCTCTATGCCTTTAAATCGAGGAATCTTTCCCTTTCGGTAATTATCTAGTAGTGTTTGGTGTCTAAGAATGGCCTTCTCCATTGCTCCTTTAGTTGGGGTAGGAGCAGACTCAGTTAAAGGATGGTAACTAGATTCTTCCCAGAAAGATGGACGGAACCTTCAATCCTAGCATCCACAGGTCTGGATGCCTCAGGTCTCTCAGCTTGTGCATTGAGCCTCTCCTCTAATACTTGCTGCTTTTGCCCCATTTCTTGCAACATTGTCATCATAGCGGCTAATTGCCTAGATACGTCTTGGTCTGCCATGATCCTAGGATATGTCAAGGCCAAAGGTTGGGCCTTATATATTTTTCTTTTGTATGATGTACATAAGGGACAATGATTGGTGAATGGTACTGCAGTCACTTATTAAGATCAAAGGATCTTAAGACCACTTTAGTTTCTGAATTCTGCTCATAGTTATTAATTATTGAATAAATTACTGGAATAATCATGCTCTGATACCAATCTGTCATGCCCCCAATTCCGGACCGTCAGATCCTCCCATATCTGGATCTGGTTACTCATTAATAATTTATTCAACAATCACAACTAACATTCAGAAACAGACTGCAATTAAAAATACTCAGAAGGAAGTATTTCAACACTTTTCCATTCACAAAATAAAGTTCACATGATACATTATCCCACTATAATCATTTACATGTACATCAACGGGAAGGAAACACACAAAAAGATTACTAACTACCTTACAAAGTAAAGCTACTATGTCTGGCTATATGTCTACTATGTAAGATGGCTGGATTACTATAGTCCTTGCAATGGCTCACATACACTTGTTGGGTTTTCCATAAATCACAGGATAACCATTAGCGAGTGCTAAGTAACGAAGAAGAGAAAAGCAAACAAATTGTGTAATTTTTCAAAACTTGTTATCACCAAAAGTTTCATTCCTTCTTATTAATTTAAGTCCTATTCCTTTCTATTGCACATCAAGGATTAGACTAGGGAATTACCACACCACTATATGGACTCCGAAGCTGCGGACATTTCGGGATTGGAGATTGTGTTGATCTGGTAAGCTTATGCCGCCGCACGTCGCCTCAACCAATCCTCCAATACTACCCGGACAATTTCATTTTATTTTATTAATCAGGGTCTCAAATTTTTATCCTAGTAAACAAAGGAGCACACCGTCCTCTAGGACTCGGTTGCTTAAACCTCAGGCTAATATTTAATCATATAACTTAGCGGCTTTAAATACTTGTTATCGTGACCCAGCCGCAATTGAACCATCCATGCCTCCACATGGCACGACCACATCTTCCATTGTTTAACCCGAATATATTGGCTCCCGGTACCACGCGTTGCTAATCATTCATTTCATGCGCACTTATCATAACAGGACAACCGTGTACCACCTAGGTAGGGAAACACCAATACGGGTTCTTTCCGACAAACCTACAGGTTGCATGCCCGACCTGTAGTTCTACTCCCAGCCATCCTTAACGTAACACACAATCCTTTTCAAGATCCAACATAATACACATCAATTCCCATGATGTAATTCTTCCGTTAGGCCTTTAACTTGTGTATTCCTCAATATTGAGTATAGATCCACATATATATTAATTCATATCTACTCACATTTATGCTTATGATAACTCCTAAACCCTTTCTTTCCAAGCCACTGCATCAATTCGATGCTTAACTCTTATTTTAGTGGGAATCACAAAGCAACTTTTCATATTATCTCAAAAATAGCTAAATTTAGGGTTCTTCGTAGCGAAGAACATAAAATCAGGAATTTCAAAATCTCGTATGAAAACCCAACAAGAAAAGGAAGGATTTCATTACCTAATCACGCTCTCTCCCTCGTATGTAGTGCTTTATCATGATTCTCATTCAAAAGGATGATTCATAACTCCTGAAACGATCGAATTTCATTTTCGTATCAAAAACGCTAAGAACGTGCCAAGAACGCGAAGAACAAACTAAGAACACTGTGAACCCCCTAGGATCCGGGTACTCGTTTACGCTTATTCGCAATACAATATTCATTGGCATCGCATTAAGTGTATGAATTGACGGGGGAATTTTTTTTGCGCTGTTGTTGCACATGACATTCACATTAAATAAATAACCAAACAACCATAGAGACAAGAAGAACAAGTGTCACCAACATTTCATTTCATAAATTTTTATATATTTACAACATGTACAAGAAGTCTGCCAATACGTATAGTATTCCCAAAATTTTGTACAGAAGAGAAAAGGAAGTATTTACATTATGAACCGAACAAAAGCTGAGACAAAAGTATACGTACCGTTTGGTATATACCCTATCACCTGGAATCATCAACAACTACAGGGCAGCAGGCTCCTTGCCAGCTAAAATATGTTAGGAACGAAGAGGCATCAACGGTTGCTGGTACTTCTCGTAATCATATATATATTAAAGTGGATGCAAAAGAGGCAAGTAGAAAGGCATAAACATCTAAAATTTACATCTACTTGTAAATGTAAATATGTTTTCAAATTTGCTTGTATGTACCTCCCCCTGTTCACCCTTTATCCCAACATTTCCTATATATAACATATTTATATTGTAATTAATTGTTCATAAGTGTATGGGTGTGTATATATATTCTCATATTATTAGTCATATTATTTTAAATCAAACTTTATTATAACACTTCCAACCGGCTCAACTTTGATTGTAATTTCTCTAACTTTCAACTATAACTGTCTCAGATGTAACCCTTAGATTACTGAGATGTAGACATGGATGATTTGGACATAAAATCACATTTTTGGTATTAGAGCTGTGGTACCTCGATACACACATTTACAGTGTTACAATTCTGATCGCATTAAGTTCCCGGACAGCGGTAGTCTTCTGACTTGTCGTAAGTCCAAGAAGGAGAAATATGACAGTTGAATTCAATCACCACATATGTCACCAATTTCATTAATTTTTATATTATATCCTAAGAAGAGAAAAAGAATATGTGATAAGTATCTAGAAGTGGCATTTTTATGACTAAAAATGGTTCTCATGCAGAGCCATGGCATCCTGACCAGGTCAAGAGATGATTGACCAGTTGGCATGCATACTGACTGCTCTCGCCGACCTTCAACAGCAGTATGATGCTATGAGAGGCAAGCAGGACCAGATTATGGTACAACAGACTGAGATTGCAGATCGACAGACTGATATAGAGATGAGATTTGAGGAGCTGTCAGATTCCACCTACCATCCATCTCACGATGGCACACGACAGGACCAACGACAGTTAGTAGAGGTACAACAGCCTCATTTCGATGATCCACTTGAGGAGATACCCGAGCATGGAGTTAAGGAGGATGGATACGTTGACAGGGAGCAAGATCCTGTTGACTTCACAGATGAGGGTGCACACGAGTACTCTGCCATTCACATGCACCAGTTAGTCTTCACTTCATACCAACGGGCCAATGTGCCCATGTTCGAGGGCACCGATACATCTGATGTTGCTGAGCAGTGGCTCAAGAGGGTGATGAAGGTACTGAGGATGATACACGCGCCACCAGACACATGGCTATCTTTCATGGAGTACTCGCTGACAAGTTTTGCTGAGAAATGACAGGATGCGGTAGAATCTGAGTTGGATCGTGAGCCGACATGAGATGATTTTGAGACACGATTCAGATCCCACTTCTTTCTACGAAGGGGAAGGAGTCATAGCACTGACTTTTTGCAGAGCTCAATCGGGGACCGATGACATCTAGAGACTACTTTGTCAGATATATCGAGCTGTCGCAACATACACCAGCAGCTGCTGCATTTCCAGAGGAGAATATGGAAAAGTTCATCAGAGGCATGAGAGAAGAAGTGCAAGAGAAGTTAGCTGGATTGCATATCACTTCCATCTCTAGGGCTACTGACGCAGCGGAGAAGTTTGAGGATATCCGAGAGCGATGATTTGGGAGCTCGTCTAGAGCAGCACCTAGACCGCGGTGATTTTTTGGGCCGATTCATCGACCATTTCAGCAGCAGAGGTCAGCTAGGCATTTCTGACCTACAGGTTCGACATTCTCCAGCAGTGCTCGCTCTTATCCATCGACTACTTTAGGAGGATCATTAGCTAGACGTGGCACAGATTCCGGTTGACCATCTGGGTCGCAGCGAGCAGATAGACCCCCAATAGGACCGGCTCGGAGCACATACACGACCACTCCATCTACCCGGTCCGTCTAATGTTACTTATGCCATGAGTAGGGACATTACCGGCATCAGTGTCCCTAGAGATCTGGTGAGCCTCAGCTACAACCTTCACAGTCGCAGCCTTAGGCACATCGTTTAGGGAGTTTCCATGGCAGGAACTCCAACTCCAGGCGACAACAACAGAGACAGACGTAGAGTGTGGCAGGATCCAGTACTGCATCAGCCAAGCAAGGTCATTTACATGCAGTTAATGAGGAGCAAGCACGTTCAGCAGCTACTGTGGTGAAAGGTATGGTCTCAGTCTTGGGCTGACCTTTCCATGCTTTATTTGATTCTGAGTGACACATTCTTTCCTTGCTTCGAGGCTACTAGATTCTTTAGGAGTCACAGAGACTCTCTTCTCCATATCACATCCGAGGGCCAGGTGGCCAGTTGTTCGACATTTCTCTGATAGTCAGGCACTTGCCCGTACTGATTGGTGATCACGAAATGATCGTAAATTGTCTACTCCTATAGCTTGATGAGTTCGACTTGATTTTAGGCATGGATTGGTTATTCGCTCATCATGCACTTGTTGATTGTTTTAGGAAGATAGTTGTCTTCAGGATTCCAGATTTTCCCGAGTTCACTTTTGAGTGTACTACACATGACTCCACCATGGAATAAATTTCCACGTTACGAGCTCAGCGACTTTTTGTTGATCAAGGTTGCGATTCTTATCTAGCATTTTTTCGAGAGGTATCTGATCGTGAGCCAATACAACAAGACATCCGAGTAGTATCAAACTACCCAGATGTGTTCCCTGATGAGCTACTAGGATTACCTCCTAAGAGAGAGATTGAGTTCAAGATCATATTGCTACCAGATACACGACCGATCTCGATGGCTCCTTACCGCATGACACCAGCTGAGTTGAGGGAGCTGAAGGTGTAGTTGTAGGAGTTACTTGACTTGGGATTCGTGAGGTCGATCACTTCATCTTGGGGTGCTCCGGTTCTATTTGTCAAGAAGAAGGATGGGTCCACGAGACTGTGCACTGATTATCGACAGCTGAACAAGAGAATGGTGAAGAACCGTTATCCTTTGCCGCGCATCGATGATTTATTCGACCAGCTCCAGGGATCTTCGTTTTTCTCAAAGATCGATCTTCATTCAGGCTATCATTAGTTGAGGATTCATGAGTCCGATATTCCGAAGACAGCCTTCAGGACTCGCTATGGACATTACAAGTTTGTGGTGATGCCGTTTGGGCTCACCAATGCATCTGCAACATTCATGGATATGATGAACCGGATCTTCCGTCCATATTTGGACAAATTTGTGGTGGTGTTCATTGATGATGTGATCATATACTCACGGAATGAATGGGATCATGCGAATGATCTACGAATTATATTGGATACATCATGGGAGCACAAGTTATATGCCAAGTTGAGCAAGTGTGAGTTCTAGTTATCCCAAGTCTCAATTCTTAGACATGTCATTTCTGGAGCAGGCATAGCAATTTATCCTGCGAAGATTGAAGTAGTCATATCTTGGGAGCAGCCCAAGATAACTACTCAGATTCGGAGCTTCCTTGGATTAGCGGGCTATTACAGATGCTTTGTCAGTGAATTTTCACGCATTGTTCACCCTTTTACACTACTGACACATAAGGGAGTTCCATTCATTTGGGACGATTCATGCGAGCAGGTCTTCAGGACACTGAAGGAGAGATTGACTACAGCGCTTATTCTTGCTCTTCCTTCAGGCACTCAGGACTATGAATTCTACGCAGACGCATCCATAGAAGGTCTAGGAGCTGTGTTGATGGAGAGAGGACATGTGATTGCTTACGCATCACGACAGTTAAGGCCGCATAAGCGGAACTACCCCACACATGACTTGGAGTTGGCGACAGTTGTCTTTGCCTTGAAGATCTAGCGCCACTATATTTATGGGGTGAATTTTGAGATTTTCACAGACCACAAAAGCCTGAAGTATAGCTTTCATCAGAAGGAGATGAACATGAGACAACGCAGATGGCTCGAGTTACTGAAGGATTATGATTTCACGATCTCTTACCATCCCGGTAAGGGAAACGTGGTGGCTGATGCACTTAGCAGGAGAGCTCATACAGATGGTACGACAAACTAGCTATACACGTGGGATACACTCGCATCTTTGATTGATTGGCATGCTCAGGAGAGCATATCCATTTCTATAGCCATGCCTCCACGATTCAACAGTTTGTGGGATCGCATTGTCTAGGGCCAAAAGACAGATCCATGGATTGGAGATAGATACATGCGCGCCATCAAGGACGAGGTTGATGATTTTGTTGTGGCGGAGTCTATTTTATGGAAGGTAGGTCACATCGTTGTGCCCAACGACGAGCAGTTGCGTAGAGACATTCTAGATGAGGTTCACAGTTCACGGATGTCCATCCATCCTGGCGGCACCAAGATGTATCATGATTTGCATCGACATTTCTATTGGGATGGAATGAAGCACGATGTGGCGCAACATGTTAGCAAATGCATGACCTATCAAATGGTAGGCAGAGCATAGGAGACCACCGGGATTACTGCAGTCTCTCCCCATTCCCGAGTGGAAGTGGGAGAGCATTTCTATGGATTTTGTTACAGGTCTGCCGAAGACACCAGGTGGCCATGATTCCATTTGGGTCGTTGTTGATAGGTTGACCAAGTCAGTCCATTTCATACATGTCAACACGACTTACACTCCATCCAGATTGGACAAACTATATGTGCAGAACATCATCAGGCTACATGGTATACCATGAGAGATGGTGTCTGACAGGGATTCGAGGTTTACTTCACAGTATTGGCATCAGTTCATGTCAGCACTATAGACAGAGCTAAAGATGAGTTTTGCATATCATCCACAAACAGATGGACAGAGTGAGCGCACCATTCATACACTCGAGGATTTACTTTACGCATGCTCTTTGGAGTGGAAAGGGTCCTGAAAGGACCATCTGCCTTTGGTTGAATTCACGTATAACAACAGTTACCATTCCAGTATCGGCATGGCACCATTCAAAGCCCTATACGGATGGAGATGCCTCACACCTCTCAGTTGGCGTGAGGTAGGTGATCATGCTCTATATACCGTGGATCTCTTGGAGGAGACTGCGAAAGCTGTTGATCTTGTGAGGCGAAAACTTCTGACGACACAGAGCCGCCAAAAAAGCTATGCAGATCGTTGGAGAAGAGACTTAGAGGTTTAGGTAATCCAATTCTTTCTCTTCATCCATTCAAATATGACTTATCTATATTCAACTTAATCACACATATAAATGGCATTCCTGTAAATTACAGGTGGGATATTGGGTATTTCTCTGAGTATCTCCCATAAAGGAAATTCAGATATTTGGTGTTTGTGGCAAGTTGGCACCACGATACGTTGGTCCATTCGAGATTTTGGCTAGAGTAGGGAAGGTGGCATTTCTCCACATCTTTCTGCTATTCATGATGTACTCCATGTATCCAACTTGAGGAAGTATGTGGACGACCCTCGACACGTCATCAGCTACGAGAATCTTGAAGTGGAGCCAGACTTGACTTATGAGGAGAAGCCAGTGCATATACTCGACAACACTGTAAAGAAGCTTCGCAGAAAGGAGATTCCATTGGTCATGGTGTTGTGGCATCGACACGACATCGAAGAGGCGACGTGGGAAACCGAAGTCGATATGCGGGCACGATACCCTCAGCTTTCTCAGGTAATCATTAAAACACGCATAGTTAATTATGTACATATTAAAAGAATAGGCGTGTTTATCCTTTTGAATTTTTTTTGGGTTTAAAATCCTTTGAGGTTTTTATGGCCATATGAAATCCAAATAAGACACCTAATTACCTTGACTTGAGTCTCGGGGACGAGACTCCCTTTGAGGTTTTTATATTTTGTAGCATTCGGATCCACACAAAATCGAATAACGTTGTTGTTGAGTTCAATTAATCCAATAAAGTTGTTGGTCAATGCCCAACAACCTAAATCAATCAATAGATCACAGATTAAAAGTTGTTCGGACGAAATCGACCAAAACTCGATCGCATTGTAATGCGTGCCTGAAAAAGTCGCGATGCAAATTCGGAAACCACGAAGCAAACCGAGACCGTCACAAAATCCGATTTGACAAAATAAGAGCAACGGAATCGACCGTTCGTCAATCGGATATCGTTTGATATTTTTAAAATCATAAAATAAAACCCCAAACCAAAACCGTATCTCGAAAAGTTCGGGGATCCAAACCCGATCAAAAGCATGCCAATATTATACTCATATTGGTCATCATTTAGATACGGTCAGAAGGAGCTAGTGCGCGTCGAAATCAGAGGCTCGAGGTACGACTACAGTCTTTTTGTTTGTATGACAAATAAAAGAAATATATATAATAAAATATTTTTTTTAAAAAAATATTGTAAGCAGACTGCTTATAAAAAAATAAATATAAAACGATAAAAACAATAAATAATAAATAATAAAATAACTAAATATAAAAACAATAATGACATTATCATGATGACATCAACATGTTGATGTCACCATGTGATGTCAAGCTTGGTGTCAAAAAAATATCAATGTAGGAGGAAGGTTCCAGGAACCTCCCCCCTTTCCATTTCCCTCCTATTTAGCCATTCCAACGTCATCACCTCTTTCCAAAACCCCTTGAATCTTCTCCTCATGTTTCCTCAAATCCTCTTTTCCATTTCTCTCCACCGAAGAGACCTTTGTAGCCCTCTTCTTGTCGGGATTTTCTGCTCAACAGACCTTGTATATCAACATCCATGGTTGTTGCTTGAACTGCCTCAAGAACAACTGGACCAACTGCTGCTCATTCCTGGAAATCAACCTTCGCATGTTGCAGTTGGGATCCCAAATTGCATCTCAGAACTTAAGATCTAACCAAGGTACAATCCTTTACTCCTTTGCTGCAATTCTGTAGTATCACATTTTTCTTTTTCACTCAGATTATATTTCTTCGGTTCATAAATTATGAAATTCAATATTAGGGTTGCCTTGTGTTGAGTCTGTATCTAGTTGGTTATGTAATTACTATCATGACGAGACAATAAGAATAAGATATCCTCGGGCAGAGAAGTTGGAATTTGGGAGCTTTGACTATTATAGCCTCTAAAGTTGAGGAAAATACTTATATTAGGGTTAATTTTAGCTGATTACTTTGATTATAAGAGGGGTCTGTTAAAAAAACTGAAATTAGATTGGAATCCATGAGATGTTGGTTTCTTTCAAAAGTTTGGGCATCAAGAAGCTAATGTCACAACATCCTTTTCAAAATATCATCTTTGATTATATTATCTAAGGTTAATTACAAGTTAATGTATTTTTCGTGTTAATGATAACCAACTTCAAGGATAATTTATGACGCAAGTATTGATATTAAAAAAAGTGGAAGGAAATTGTGGCTAAAGTTATATTTTCTGTTGATTAGACAAAGCTGCCATTTAGATATATTGGAAGTTGAGCATTTTCTGTTATATTAAGAATCAGAAGATTTAATTTATATGTAAAATAAGTAATAGAGATTTCGTAGGATCATCATTATCATATCCTTTATATGAGGGAAATATGAATTTCATAATCACTTGAAAAAAAACGGGAGAATAGAGCCTCTTCTCTCATTAGAAAAAAAATAGAACTGGAGATAATGTATTCAGAAAAATTAAAAAAGTATTTAAAGTGGATGCAAAAGAGGCAAGTAGAAAGGTATTAACATATAAAATTTACATCTACTTGCAAATGTAAAAAGATTTTCAAATTTGCTTATATGGACCTCCCCCCTGTTCACCCTTTATCCCAACGTTTTCTATGTATAACATATTTATATTGTAATTAATTGTTCATAAGTGTATGGGTGTATATATATATTCTCATATTATTATAGTCATATTATTTCAAATCAAACTTTATTATAACACTTCCAACCAACTCAACTTTGATTGTAATTTCTGTAACTCTCAATTGTAACTGTCTCAGATGTAATCCTTAGATGACTGAGATGTAGACATGGATGATTTGGATGTAAAATCGCCAAGTCTACTGGCGAAAGTGAACAAAACTCAAGCGGTGAGGTAGCCTACAAAAGGCTCTTCAATCTAGCCCTCTAATTGGAAGTGTGGTCTAATCAAGGGATAGGTCTACTCCAAAATTACACCACTGAGACGGATGAGAGAGACTCTCCGAAAAAGTTGCTCTAGAAACTGGCCCGACTAGTACGTGAAGACGAGCTCGTACAAAAAACTGAAAACCGAGGATCCCCGACATGGGTATCCTAAAATAGAGGGGTCATCGGATTGGTCAAAAGTCGGGATCCCAACGAGGCGTAAAAATACTTCGAGCTCGCGTAAAATCGTGAAAAAGATTGGGATCCTAGACCCACGCACTCGACGACCGCTGCCCTACCCTGGCTTCCTTTCCTCCGCCCAGTTGAGGGTCACCGCACCCTCGCTCGGTCAGGGATAAGGGTCACCATGCCTGGCAATATTAATTGTCATCATTGATTTACCATCATGCTTATTTGATTTCTCATCCTTTCTAAATCTCTTTTGTGACCAACTTAACAGATCTAGGAATCTTGTTAATTGCTCAATAGCGATTAATATTTAGTAGAGTATATCTGAAAGATGATTTCATAAAGATGATTAGTCCTTGTGGTCAACTTTAATGATTTAGATCTTTTGGTCAACGATCATATTGATATCAACGATTCATGCAAGGGTTTTGTGAGGAGAACTACTTTGGAAGCTCTATGGAAAATTCTAAGCTCAGAGTCATTACATGGATTATAGGTTGTTCTTGGCAACATTGTCATGTCTACTATATGATTAAGAGACACTTAATTAGTCTTCTTGATCCCTAAACAAGTTTTTTTAAAAGAGAGCTCAGTATACTCATTTGATCTAGATTAAATTCAATGTTACACAAATTCTCAACTTTTAAAATCATTGAACTCAGTGGCTAATAAGTGATATTCATTGGGTCTAATTATATGTTGATCACCCCTCAACTATCTCAATTCAAACTTGAAAACTATAGCTATAGTGATTCTAAATTTTAGTTTCTATATATGATACTCTATTTCTTCTTACTTCGAAGCTTTTACCACCCTTCATGGTGGAATTTCCACCATTTTTTTAGCTTCCTCACATATTTTTTTAAAAATTTTCTGATACATTACCTCAGTTCTATTTTTTTCTAAAGAGAGAAGAGGCTCTATTCTCTCGTTTTTTTCAAGTGATTATGAAATTCATATTCCCCTCATATAAAGGATATGATAATGATGATCCTACGAAGTCTCTATTACTTATTTTACATATAAATTAAATCTTCTAGTTCTGAATATAGCAGAAAATGCTCAACTTCCAATATATCTAAATGGCAGCTTTGTCTAATCAATAGAAAATATAACTTCAGCCACAATTTCCTTTCATTTTTTAATATTAATACTTGCGTCATAAATTATCCTTGAAGTTGATTATCAGGAAATGTGCAGTAGCTTGTAATTAACTTAAGATAATATAATCAAGGGATATTTACACCCATAACCTTGAGTAGTTTCGTAATTACCCCAGGAACCCTCAATAATTTGTAATTACATGTGTAACCCCGAATAATGCTTAACTCTTACATGACATAACCCTGTGTTATGTTCTGTTTGGGATGTCTATTATTTTTGACGGTTTCCGTTAAAAAGGATAAAATTAACCTTAATGATCATTCTTATTTGCAAATCATGCCATTGTTCTCTCTCTTATCCTCTTCTTTTTTTCTCCTTTTTCTCCTTGCCCTCCCCAGCATCCACCCATTCCCTCCCACCCATTCCTTGTCACGACTGGAGAGGGTTGTCGTGTGCGTGATGCAGAGCTCCGAAAGCGATCCTGCTCGCGATGAGCTTGCGGTACATCCGGTGTGGCGCCGACTTCTCCTCGACTTCGACATGCTTGATCCAGGAAACCTAATTTTGTAAACCAGAAAGGCTTACATCAACGGATTATATATATCAAATTATACATGCTAACAAATGATCGATGCTAGATAGCAAACCTTGGAGCATCCATTGGGCATGTCTTGGATCAGACATCCAGAAGGTAGCTTACGCGAATTAGGAAGGGGTGTGAACTGATTATCTCGCATGATATCGACCAAGATGTCAGCAATTGCCCACATATCATGGAGGGGGGACCTAAGCAAGAGCGAAGGATCACGCAAAAATGGCATATATCCCTCTCATTGCGGCTCTGCTTGCTGTCTTACTCCTCTCTACTGTTGCTGCCTTGATCGCTTTGTTCCTTCGTTGATGGACAATCGAGGCAGCCGCTGACACCGAGAAAGGGGGGGGAGTGGAGGATGCCTCCGTCGTGCAGAGGTACACGTGGAGGGAGATCTAGAGTATGATGGAGCGGTTCACGACAGCGGTTATAGGAGAGGGTGGGTTCAGTACGGTTCCGCTCCCACAGGTTCTAGTTGCGAGGACCTCGATAGTCATTGCCTTTGCAAAAATTGTCAGGAAGAGCTCCATCCATTTACTCTGCCAACCCAAACATGGAGATTTCTTAAGGGGAGGGGGCTGGAGGATGAGGAAGGGGAGATGGGGGCACTGGGAGGCGGAGGCTGAAGGGGAGGGGGCTGGAGGAGGAGGAAGGGGTGGCGGAGGTCGAAGGGAAGGGGGCTGGAGGAGGAGGAAGGGGAGGGGGCATCACTGGGTGACGGAGGTCGAAGGGGAGGGGGCTGGAGGAGGAGGAAGGGGAGAGGGCGGCGCTGGGTGACGGAAGTCGAAGGGGAGAGGGCTGGAGGAGGAGGAAGGGGAGATGGGGACACTGGGAGGAGGAGGTCGGGGGGGGGGGGGGGGAGGGGGGATGCTGCTGGAGGCGGAGGCCAAGGCGGGGTGCTGCTGGAGGCGGAGGCCGAGGCAGGGGCTACTGGAGGCGGGGGCCGAGGGGGATGGTGGTCGGCGGAGTGGGTTGGGGGGGCGAGGGGTGTCGGGAGGAGGAAGATGATTTTTTTGTTTTAATTATAACCGTTGTATCTGAGATTGGTTAGATTAACTTTAAGTTTGGTTGAGTAAACCGGCTAAAATAACGGAAGGTTATGGATGTAGGATGGAGCACTTATTCAGGGTTAATCATGTAACTACGAATTATCGAGGGTTTCTGTGGTAATTACGAAACTACTCAGGGTTATGGGTGTAAATATCCCTATAATCAAAGACGATATTTTGAAAAGGACGTTGTGAAATTAGCTTCTTGATGCCCAAACTTTTGAAAGAAACCAACATCTCATGGATTCCTATCTAATTTCAGTTTTTTTAACAGAACCCTCTTATAATCAAAGTAATCGGCTAAAATTAACCCTAACAAAAGTATTTTCTTCAACTTTAGAGGTTATAATAGTCAAAGCTCCCAAATTCCAACTTCTCTGCCTGAGGAAATCTTATTCTTATTTTCTCATCATGATAGTAATAACATAACCAACCAGATACAGAATCAACACAAGGCAACCCTAATATTGAATTTCATAATTTCTGAACAGAAGAAATATAATCTGAGTGAAAAAGAGAAATGTGATACTACATGAATGGCAACAAAGGAGTAAAGGATTGTACCTTGATTAGATCCTAAGTTCTGAGATACAATTTGGGATTCCAACTGCAACATGCAAAGGGTGATTTCCAGGAATGAGCAGCAGTTGATCCAGTTGTTCTTGATGCAGTTCAAGCAACAACCATGGATGTTGATATACAAGGTCTGTTGAGCAGAAAATCCCAACAAGAAGAGGGCTGCAGAGGTCTCTTCGGTGGAGAGAAATGGAAAAGAGGATTTAAGGAAACATGAGGAAAAGATTCAAGGGGTTTTAGAAAGACGTGATGACGTTGGAATGGCTAAATAGGAGGGAGATGGAAAGGGGGAAGGTTCCTGGAACCTTCCTCGTACATTGATATTTTTTGGCATCACATGGTGACATCTAGCATGATGATGTCATTATTGTATTTATATTTAGTTATTTTATTATTTATTACTTATTGTTTTTATAGTTTTATATTTTTTATATATAGTAGCAGTCTAATTACAATCAATTTTTTTAAAATTTTTATTTTATTATATATATATATATTTCTTTTATTTGTCATACAAACAAAACGACCGTAGTCACACCTCGAGCCTCTGATTTCGGCGCGCACTGGCTCCTTTTGACCGTCTCTAAATGACAACCAATATGAGTAATTGACACGCTTTTGATCGGGTTTGGATTCCCGAACTTTTCGAGATACGATTTTGATTTGGGGTTAAATTTTGTGATTTTAAAAATATCAAATGATATCTGATTGACGAACGGTCGATTTCGTTGCTCTTGTTTCATCAAATAGGATTTTATGACAGTCTCGATTAACTTCGTGGTTTCCGAATTTGTGTCGCGACTTTTTCGTGCACGCATTACAATGCGATCGATTTTTGGTCGATTTCGCCCGAACAACTTTTAATCTGTGATCTATTGATCGATTTAGGTTGTTGGGCATTGACCAATAGCTTTATTGGATTAATTGAACTTAAATCATATTGGATTCGGTTTTGTGAACACACGAAGAACACAAAGAACATGAAGAACATATTTTCTCTTGAAATTTCAGCAGAGTTTTCCCTTATACGGGATGATATTTTTAGGAAAATTTCGGCAGAGTTTCCCCTTATACTGGGTGATATTTTTAGGAAAATTTTGGCAGAGTTTCCCCTTATAGGAGGTGATATTTTTAGGAAAATTTTGGCAGAGTTTCCCTTATAGTGGGACATATTTCTAAAAAAATTTCGATAGATTTTCTCCTTATATCAGGACATATTTCTATAAAAATTTTGGCAGAATTTCCCCTTATATGGGGACGTATTTTAAAAGAAAAACAGAAGAGTTCAGGCATTTGTGTTTTTCTTTAGAAAAAGAAGGAGCCATTATATAATCCATTGAGTTTCCTCTATAAAATCATCGAAAGGAAAACAATAAGGAAACTGAACATGAATCGAAAACCTAGCCCATGAAACAACTGAGAATCGTACCTTCCCCCTCCTTGTTCTCCTGGCACCACTTCGCTAGCGCTCCTTCCTCGCCTCCCACTCCTCCTCCTGACCTCTCGACCCTAGAACTTGGGGTGGTGGTGGTTGTGGAAATCGTAAAGAATGAATGGATAGGGGGCTATTTATAGGCTCCAGAAAACCGCTAATCATGATTAGAAAACCATGGTTTAGACCTTAAGCACGGTTAGCGGCCCATGATTCTGGCCCAAGATTTGGACAAAACTTATCCGAAACTTAGGGCTTAAGTTAGAACATTCTAGAAGATTCTAGATTCGTTAATGATACTTAATTAACGCTAATCTCGATTAACTTTCACTAATCACGATTTAACTTTCGTGGCTTACGCTTATCTTTTGCTGGTTATTGATAAGTGTTTGTTAATGCTCATTAGTGGTTTTCAATCAGTCATTAGTTTATTTAATCATGTTTAATTAGTCTTAATGATAATCATTACAGGTTAACGACATTTTAAACCTCCTTACTTCTCCTTCTTCCGAAAATCATAACAAATCGAAACGAAGTCCGATTCACACGAAATAAATTTCGTTGAGTTCCTCTTGACGAGCCGGATCGTATTATATAGGATCCGAGAGATGTCACGTTCAAGGCTTTACATAAGCCCATTAGAATTATAATGATCACACTCATTTTTACTCATGTTTCATATCATTTTAAGCATGATCCTGGTTGGTTTATAGCAGTTACATCATATTGTTATGTAGTAACCATTTTCACAAAAAGAAAACTTTAAATTAATATGAAATGGAAATTAATAACAATAAAAAAGATGTTAGTAATAAAAAAAGATACAATCATTTCGTATTATTTTAGAGTTTTTATTTTTGTGAAATTGATTAGTAACTGTAAGAATATGTTCAACATTAGCAAACCAATAAGCATTGAACTCAAAATGATAGAAAACATTAGTAAAAACGAGTGTGCACATTACAAACCTAATAGGTTCAGGATTCATTGGATAAGCCACATGCACACACACGCACGCACGCACACACACACACACACACGCACGGACGCACACACACACACGCACGCACGCATGCACGCACACACGCACACACGCGCGCGCGCGTGCACACACACGCATACACACACACATACACACACACGCGCGCGCGCGCACACACACGCACACATGCACATACACACACGCGCGCGCGCGCGCGCACACACACACACACACACACACACATATATATATATATATATGAGAAAAAAATTGTATGCTCCCTTGGTGTAGCTAACATACATGCTTCCACCCCTTTTCCCCTATATATATTTTTTATTTTTTTGAAATGAAATCTGATGGAATTTATATCACAATATGTCACCATAGTATCATTAAAAATTCGACTTGATTCGAGACTTCTATCCCCTCCATCAAGACGTTCAAATTTTAACGGTCTCAAAATTGTTGAAGTTGACCCCCTTCAGATGGAGGGCTTAGGAGTCTCTGTTTCTGACGAAATTGGAATGACACGTTAGGGAATATAGTGATGAATATATATATTTTTATTTTCCAAAAAAAAAGGTGTAAAATGGGTGTGGGAGTAGCCAATTAGCTACACCTAGGGTATAGACTCATTTAACCCTATATATATGAGAAAAATGGGGTTGCTCCCTGGTGGAAGCCAATGGGATGCTTTCTACTCTTTTTTGCCATTTTTGTTTTTTAGAAAATACTGTCATATGTTTTCATCACTAAATCATATACTATGAGTTCTAATTTTGTCAGAAGCAAAGATTCATATGCCCTCCATCCAGAAGGGTCGATTCCAGCAATTCTGATACCATTAAAATTTGGCAATTTAAATGGAGGGCACATGAGTCTCAGTTTCTTATGAAATTTGGATGACATAATATATCGATACAGTGATGAAAACACATGCATATATTTTCCAAAAATGGTAAAAAATAGGGAGTGCAGCCCCTTGGCAGCCCTCAGTGTGTGTAGGAAAACGTCAAATGAGGTGAACCTTTTACTGGATGCAAGGAAAGCTAAAAATCTCATCCCTTCAAAAGTAATCCAATGGATTCGATTAATGGCTCTTTATCTTATTTTTTGTGTTGAAAAACCCATTTTATCATTTGTCTCATTCTAAAAATAAAATGTGATGATCCACATTCTAGTTTTGATTTTTTCGCTGAGAGATTCCTTGATAGGATTTTCTCCTCCCACAACAAACGACAGCGGGAGGAGTTCCAGGCAATGGTTCTCAAGGGCGTGCACAGTGAAGGGGAGGGTGGAAATGATCGAGGGTGTATACAGGGAGGGAGCAAAGCTCAAGGATGCACACGACAACATTGGAAGGTGGGCATGGGGACGGTGACGCTGCTTGAGGCTGCGCATGAGGAGGGGGAAGGTGGTGGTGCTTTAGGATGCACATGGGGAGGGGGAGGATGGACGGATTCTGCAACAGTTGCGTGAAGGGGAGGGGAGCGTTCAGTGATGGTGAGAAGAGAAGGGGGAGGTGCGGGTTGTCGTGGTAATGGCGAGTAGAGGAAGGGACACACATCCCGTTGTTTGGGGAAGAAGGTGATGGCGTGGTTGATGTCATCATTTATTTTTATTTCTTATTTTGATTAACTAATTCTATAATCATTTCATTAATTCTACAAATCGATCAATTGATTCTACAAATCGATGCACTATTTTTACAATCAATGCACACATTTTACAAATCGATTCAACGATTTTACCAATCCATTCATTAATTTTACAAATCATTTTTACAATCTTTATTTTTTTTACAATATTAGATTTTTTTACAAATTAAGATTGCCTTGGTATTCGATGCTAACATTAGTTTCCAAACTGCCAACATAATTGGACACCGTCGGCAACAGTATTGTCGAGGCCCGTCTTCAATTAACATTGGCGATTAGGTAACGGAGGATGAAATCTCGTTGGACCTCGTCACTTGTGCCATAACGACGACAGTGATAATCCTTCGGTGGCTGTTCCACAACAATTGACGAAAACTTGGGCACTATCAACTGGCACAATAATTAATGGCATTTAAGTCAGCAGAAAGGAACTACTTGTAACACTATCAAACCACCGGCGTTAACAGCTAACCACACGATTGAAAATTCATCAGCAGTGGTTCTGCAACCGATGTGGATAATGTTTTAAAACTTGAGGGTTTGTATTGCCAATGACGGTTGTGGACTTTACATCGGCGATATAGTTCCCCGCCGGTGATAGATTATATCCTGGTGGCTCGGCAACTGTTGGTAAATACTCAAGACCGTCGGTATTATGTATGTAATACTCATCGTCGTAGATACATTAGATGTCTACAACGGTCGGTAAGCAGGATAATAATTGACGGTTGTCTGCGAAATCGCCGGCAGTATCTCTTTTGACCGACGGACACTTAGGACCGTCGAGGTAGATCCGACATCAATTTTGCAGTAGTGATAATTAATAGGTATCATCTATATTACAACGTCACCGAATTTCTTCTCAATTATTTGTTTCTTATGTTTGTCCAACTAATATCTCCAACTAAGGAGATCCTATGTTTTATCTCAAGATGTAACGCTACAAAGGAAGTCCAATGTTCATTGATCAAAGATTACTTCAAAAATATTTGTTAGAAGTGGATTTCTTTTTTCATTTTCAAAAGTTTACATTAAAATCATTTCCAACAATTCTTATAACTTAACGGAACAGGAAAAAAATACCAATGAAGATCTTAAAAACAAACACATTTGAAAATAATAGAATTATTCTTATTGCTCATCTTTTCACTTCAATATATCGGGAAATGATATCCAATAAATTCATCTATCATTTATAAGTACTTGCATTTTCATCTTATACAAACACTTTCAACAATAGGCTTCTCTTATTTTGTGCACTCTTGCAAAACATCAGCTTCTGTTTTATCCTAGTATAGCCATGTTTTGAAAATTGGACCAGATCGGTCAGTTCGACCGGTCTGACTAGTGAACCGGGCCGAGACTGGTCCGGTTAACCGGTTTATGTCGGTTCGGTTCGATTATTCAAATTTTAATTAATCCGTCCGATTCGACATATTTTTTGACCTGGTTTAACCAGGTTCAATCGAAGTTGAACCGCAATTAACTTTTAAATTATTTAAAAATATTACTCGTAGTGGGAGTTGAAACCATGACTTTTGATTACATATTTCAAACTTCTAACAAACTACACTAACACAACTTTTTGCATGTATCGGGTTTTAAATTATAATTAAACTACTATCGTGTTATAGAGCAACTAGTCCAAATAATATATATATATATATATATATATATATATATATATATATATATATATATATATATATATATATATATATATATATATGAGGGCAGGGAGCCTGCACCTAGTGGTGTAGGAAACTCCCCTGCACCCACCCTATTTTCGCATTATTTTTCTATTTTTTTGAATTAAAAGTTGGGGGGTTTACTTAATATGTTGAGGGGAATAAGTGTTTCAAATTTCATGTAAAATAAACATTCCTAACATGTTCATTTAAAAGGGGTCGATTTCAGCAATTCGAGACCGTTAAAATTTGGTAGTCTTGATGGAGATGATTGATGAATACCCATTCATCACTCTTTATTCTTTTATTTTAGCTAAAAACCTATGCGAAACACCGTGTAGATATGTGTAAATAGAATAATTACCAACATGCATGCATTATGTAAATAACAAAAATTAGCATGTTTTTGTGCATAAATAAAAGAATAAAGAAACAAAAGAAAAAGAGGGCAATATTTAGAATAAATATTGAGTGACCTAATCCCAAGGGAGGGCTCAGTATGGGCCTGACCGCAAAGAATCCAAGTAGACGGAGATAGGGTCAATCATGTGTGTGTATATACCTATGTATATAAATAAAATTATTTTCCTCTTAATGAAAATAAAAATGTGTTTTTGCTATTTTGTACAGATTTATAAAAATAAAATAAAAATCAGAAAAAGAAAAATAAAAATAAAATTAATGAAAATCTTTTTCTACCTTGTACATATACCATGTAAATATAAACCTATTTATTTAACTAAGGTAAATAAATAATAAAAATAAAATAAAAATACCTTTTTATTCCAAATTTTATGTTATAAATAAATAAAGTATAAAATTGGAATAATTGTATAAAAATAAATAATTAAAAATAAAAATAAAAAATACATACATGTATATACCTATATATAATAATATAATGTAAATACATAATTTATTTTTCAAAAAAATTAATAAAAATCACTAAAAAATAATTTGAAAATAAATAAACATTTTTCATGTTTAAAGTTTTTCGAAATAAAAGCATTTACTATTTTTAATCGAATTTCTAAAATTTCAATAATTGGCGGCCTGTGATTGGTCCACAGGGGATTGTTGACCCCCGGTCAACTCCCCCTGGACCACTCGCCCGCGGATCTTGCTCCCGACCCGACTTCGCCTAATTTCCTAAGCATGATCCGATCACCATTTATGCAAACCCCGGGTCTTGATTACACCTGAATCATCCCTGATCCATGCCCGGGGATTTGCTCAGGAGTCCGCGCTCCGAATCACTCGCCCGACCTCCTTCTTCTCGGACCCCTAGCGGTATATAGCCGACCTCCGCCGCACCTTCTCACTCATCTTTGGCTCCGCCTTCCTATCCCAGGACCTCTACTGCCTTCCCTAGAGTGACAGCTAGATGAGGGTTGTGTCGCAGCGAGGAGGAGGTGCCTCCAGCCACTGATCCGGTGAGTCATCGCCGTGCGCCGCCGCGAGGTGCGCCAAGCCTCAGACCCCGACGTTTCCTTGAGGCCAATACCCCTAGAGCTTCTCCAGCTCATCCCCAGTCATCATCAACCATCAGGTAGACCCGTTAGCTCATCTTTCATCGTCCATTTTCAATTCTCGCATCTCAGCTCCGCCAGCTCCGCCCTAGTGGCAGAGCTCCGCCAGCCCATCCTACCCGTACCGATTCCCTCTCCGACTCATCGTCACCCTTCTCTCACGATCTGATCACCTTGATACTGGCTACCAGAGCCAGGATCGAGCCGGGCTCCTTCCGCCGCCTTCGCCGGAGCCTTCCCTCGCTCACCACGTCGCTTCCCTTTCCCTTTTTGCGAATAACCCCTGCCGGAGTGCTCCTCCGAGCGAGACCTTTGTTTTGCAGGTGAATAAGAGCAGGTATCCCCCTTGGTCGTGTTTTCACCCCTTCGCCGGAGCTCCTCCAGGTCGCTCGTCCCTCGCTGGACGATCCGACCGTTGGAAGCTTCATCATAGGCCACCACCCGGCGCGGAGAGCCGGCGCGAGGAAGACCCCCCTTTCTGATTGTTCATTGACCTGCTGGATAGTCTCCGGTGAGCCGGGGAACTTCGCCTAGGAGGTGTTCTTCCTCATCCTTTGCCCGCCGTCGGATCTCCCTGCCGCTCCAGTTCGCATCTCCACCGTCCACACTCTCCTATGTCAGACCGTCAGATCATGGTCTGACAGGCACGCTCCACCCACGTTCGCCACGCGCCTCCACCGTTGGATCGACCAGACGACTGCACCAGGACCGCACATCAGCAGCCAACCACGCCTCGACACCTGGCACCTCACGTGCGTCCCCATGTGCCTCGGCTGGGTAATTGCACCCATACCCCTGCACCTTTCAGTAGTTATAATTTAGTCTATTAAATAAATTTGCACTCTTGGACATTTTACACATAGGACCTTGATGTTTATTTTATTTGCATTTTCGTCCCTGCATGTGTGAGACACGTGCTTTGTCACGTGATATGTTGGACAAATTGCATGTTTAGGGCCGTGGTTATTACTGTGTTATGAAATGAAAGTTTAATTTCCATATTTGCAGTTATACCCCTGTGCGTGGTTTTATTAAACATGTGTTGAATATCTGGGCTTTTTGCGCTTTTTAGCTACAGTTCTAGCATGTGTTACATTTAAGCCCCTGGAAATACTTTTCTTTGCATCTAGGTCCCTATGAAGTTGTGTGCCTTGTTTTGATTAAATAAAATAGCAAATTAAATCCAAATTAGGTGAAATTCGGATACGTGGCTCCTGCCACTTTGTAAAAATTTCCCTAAATTTTTGGTATATTTTTAGGCTTTTTGATATTTTTAAAAATTCAAAAACATTGATTTTTGCTACTGTCTGACTTAGAAAATAAAAGAAAAATATAAAAATTTGTCTAAAAATTCTAAAAAAAATAAGATTAGTTAGTTTTAGTGTCTTTTAATTTCTTTCAAATTTTCATGCTTTTTGGATTAAAAACCCTAAAAATAGAAAAACACTAAAAACCTTATAAAAATTCTAAAAAATTCAATAAAATTCAAAAAATATAAACTATTTTTTAGAATCTTAGTTTTTGTTTATATTTTTCATAAAAATTGCCTCCAGACTTTTATAGATCCATTTTACATTTTTAATGGATCTTTCAAGTCTGGCTGTATAATAGCACATTGTTTTCGTCTTTCTTGATTTTTAGAAAATTATATTAAAATTAGAAAATTCTGAAAATTCACCAAAAGCACTAAAAGACCTAAAAAACATAAAAACATTTTTGTTTGAATTTTTGGAGCATTTTTGGATGTTTAAATAATTTGTTGTGTTTGCTTGCTTTCACCTTTTCTTATTTCCCCCTTTATTAAAAATCCAAAAAAAATTAAAAATAGTTAAAAATCCACCAAAATTTTTTTCTTTATTTTATTGATTTTTGATTACTTCGTAGGTCGCAAGGCCAATTCATGCTCCCTGAGTCCGACCTTGGTAGCTATACCAGGTTAATAATTTAGCGAGGACTGCTTCCTTGTTTTGATCGATTTTATCTTCTGTTTGGTGGTTCCTCATTTTCTTGATCGATCGATTACCGTGAGATACGGGTTGTAACGATCCTTGTTTACCTTTTCCCGGATTTTGTGAGATCATTCGATCATCAGAATGACGTCGTTGCTGGGGAGCACAGCTTAGTAGTCGTAGTTTCTCGATTTTTGTTTTCTTTTATTTTTCGTGGTTTTCTGCGGCTTTTCTTTCATCCGCAGCTTTTCGTGGCTTTTGTTTTCTCTGTTTTTCTTTTTATTTTTATTTTCTCTTATTTTATTTTGTTTGTGTTTGTTTTTATTTTGTGTGCTTTATTTCCATTTTTGCATATAGTCTCTTTTACTGCTTTACCTTTATTTTATATAATAACTTGGTTTAACACTTGGTTTCTGTTTCTTACGAGGGCCCGAGCACCGAGGCAGCTTCTTCGGAAGCCGAAGCAACCGCGGGAGTCGGAGGCAGCTTCTTTCTCTACGAAGCCGTATGAGAGCGCGAGGAGGAGGAGCTGAAGTGCGGGAGCCGTGGAATAGCCGTGGAGTTTAGATAGATTAGTTTAGTTTACTTTCCAGCAGATATTATTTTATTGTAATAACACAGGGACCTGGACAGACACTTGGTAGATTTCGGGGTCTGTTTCGCCGAGCACCAGTGTACTCGGGGGACCTCATCGAGTTTTTCACCGTTTTTCGCGGTTTTGACCGTTTATTTACCGCCCTTTGATTTACGCGGTTTTCAGCCCTAGCTTAGGATTTTCATTGATTGCAACGTAATAATTAGGGTCCACACAGCTAATATTTTTCCTAACCTATTAGATCGTAATTGGACCAAAATAAAATCAATAAGAAAAGACTACTTGGTCACTTGAGGGGTCCCGAGCCGCTAGAGGTTGTATACAGCAATGGCAGGACCTGTTGTAGCGGGCACCGATCGGCATCCGAGACCGGATATCGACCCCTCCTATTGACCACTTAGCCATCTGTTCTCTCGTGTAGAACTGCTTTGCTTAGGGTCGGTTTCCCGCGTGCATCACATAGGTAGTTTATATTCAGTCTTTTATTTATGCGCGGATCACTCTGCATGTAGACTGTTGGAGTCAAGTACACATTTCTTACTCTGCATGCATCATTGATTCCCGCGCATCGGCTTTTTCGTCTTCTCCCCCCGTTTTTGGACTTAAAATAATCAGGAGAACCGAAAAATTCGTTAGGCGTTGTTTGATTTGAAAAATATCTAAAAAAACAAAAACCATAAAATTTAGGACTGCTAAACAAACTCGACCCTAAAAGACACTTCACCTAAAAATCTGTCTTGGGGAGAGCAACCCCCTCATTGTCTGGTTTGTATGCGCGAGAGAGTGACCCGCACCCTAGGCTAGAGCCACATCTGACCCCTTATTAAGACTACTGCTTCAGGGCTAGTCGTTCTCCAGTGAGGATCACTCCGATCTCCGGTAAAGTGGGACACGATATCCTTAATAGAGCGAGCCGATCGGGTAGCCGACAAACGGTTCGCGGCTTGTACTGGCTGGGAAAGATATAGTTCGGGATCGAGACAGTCTCCTGGGGGAGTCGGATTCCTAACACGTCACGTAACCGCTCTTATATCCTGACATGATCACCAAAATAAAAATCGACAAGATAATTGACCGAACTCTTATGGTCTTCAGCTCGTGTTGAGTAGGTGAAATTGGGGTTTGTTTGCTCATCGTGGTTGTTTCCAGATCTCATCCACCCGACTCGCTAGATCAAGATTATGTGCAGGAGGTCTCTTAGGAAGCCTCTGGTTGCACCGCTTTTCAGCACTCCAGCCCGTTCATCGAGGTTGGTTCGTGAGAGCCGAGACCCGCTCTTCGAACCCGAGTTCGATTCCGCCCTATTCCCCCTTGACCACCCTTCTTCTTGTTTTGAGATGCCCGTGCCAGATGAGAGATAGCAGACAGATTTATCGGCACCTGAGTTTGGGTCTTTTACCTTTGTAGAGACCATGGCCAGCAGCACCGATGACCGCACCCGAGGTCCCCGACCAGAGCAAACATACGTCCTGGACCAGGGTGCGATCAACACCACCCTAATCACCTCCCTCGAGACGATGCAACAACAGCTTAGGGATCAGGGGGCATTTATGATAGAGATGAGGAGAGAGATGGAGCAGATGAGAGCCGACCGCGAGCAGTGGGGGCCCGGAGACGGACTGAGGAGACCCGATGAGCCGGCAACAGCCGCAGCACCAGAGTAGCCGAGACCAATGCGGGAGTTGCACAACCCCAGATCGACACTGACGCACCGGTGGGTGGTACTTCCAGCTATCGTGGGGGACTTCAAGTTCCTCCTGAACACACTTCAGCTCCTACCCCGCTTCCACGGGCTTGCCACTGAGGAGCCCCATCTACATTTCCAGGAGTTTCTGATGATCTGCAGCACCGTCCATGATTGACAGGTGGACGAGGACACCATTCGGATGATCACCTTCCCCTTTTCACTGGCAGATAGAGCAGCCACTTGGCTGAAGCATTTGGGGAAGTTTGTTTACACCTGAGAGCAGCTCCACACCGAGTACTTGAACAAGTACTATCCACTCGGGAAGATGAATGCAACGAGGCCCTGATCAGCAACTTCTCCATGCTCCCCAACGAGCAGTTTCACAAGGCATGGGAGAGGTTCAGAGAGCTTACCGACAGATGCCCGCACCACGATATCACGAAGCCGAACCTAGTTCAGAGCTTCTTCTGCGGGTTGACACCAGAGTTGCAGGGCCTAGTGAATGCTTCGTATGGCAGTTCCTACTTCGCCAAGGATGAGGACCAGGTCTGGGCCATCTACGAGGAGATAGCCGAGAACTATACAGTGATGTCTCAGACCATCTTTACACTCAAAGACGCCCACAGCCACAGACCGTGCAATACTAGAGGATCGCACGGGTCGATGCCGGTCCTTCTACTTCGTCCGCGGCAGCCACACAGGCCGAGTCTACAGCCGCAGACATGGGGATCATCAGCGAGAAGCTGGACCAGATTGAGCTGATAGAGAAGAAGCAGTGCCAGGTTATCACGCAGATGGATCAGATGACACAGACGCTGAGTGACCTGAAGACACAGATCATGTGTCTCCAGGAGGCATAGACAGCTTCTCAGCCCCGTCTTCAGGCACGAGGAAATCCGAGTAGCAGTGGTGGCTCATCCTAGCATTCCAGTCAGCTTAGACAGGTTCACCTTGTACAGGCAGAGCTGTACCAGCAGCCACAGCCCTACTACCAGTCACCACCATCCCCGGACACTCAGATGGTGGTCTACCAGCCGGATCAGCCCCTAACAGTACTCCCTCCACCCACCTACGAGCCGGAGCAATTGATGGATGTCAACGGGATTTGGTACAACCGCCCCCAACCCGATATCCGACGAGACCATCTCGAATTCTATTGGTCAGCCGAAGGTGTCAGTTCCCAGCAGCAACCTCCAGTTCAGGGTGGCCAGTACGACCATCAGCGAGAGCACCAGCAGCCCCAACCCCCAGTACATCAGCAGCAGCAGTCATCCCAGCTACAGCACCAGCAGTATGGTCCTCGCCCCTACCAGCAGGGACAGTCTTGAAGGCGAGAGCAGCCTCAGTAGTATCATCCCCAGTACCCCTCTCACCCGCACCAGCCACAACAGCAGCCTCACTACTAGAAAGGCCACCCGTCAGATTCTCATGGGCCAACCTATGAGAACCCTGCCTTAGATGACCTAGCCCGCCTCATGACAGAGCATCATGCTACCTTCAGACGGGAGATGGATGAGTTCCGCCAAAAGATGTGGGAGATCGTGAGAGGGAAGGCTGCCATCCCTGCCTAGATTGAGCCGAACCCGAACAATCTGAATAGGAAATCTGAGCAGGTAGATTTCACCGAGCTTGCCACTCCTAGTGATTCATTTGGTGATATGTCTGCATATCTGTTTGATATTGATTTTGTTACACTTAGGGGCGGTAGGATGCCAGCAGACGGTGCCTCGCTTGAGCGACGTTCCCACGCCACTTCAGGAGCGCCAGGCGAGGAGGAGCGCAGTACTGATACCGCGAGAGATGATGACGGTGGTGCTGATGCCACCAGGGATGTTGATCCTGCCGACGGTACTGAGGTCGTCGCTTCACCAGTTGGAGGAGGTGGTACTGACGCCACCGCAGTTGCTGAGCCAGAGCGTGGTACTGATGCCGCGAGTCGACATGTCGAGGATGGTATTGAGGCCACCGTTTCTACTTCTGCTAGTCCTGTTGTCTTTCCGTCTATACATGTACCTCAGGACATTTCTGGAAATAAAGGAAAGGGTTTATTTTATTCTGATCCACCTATGGTGCATGATGTATGTGTGGATTCTGTCGTGCTTGAGCAGCCTAGACACTCTCCTAGTCCTTCATCTGAGAAGGACCTGTAGTCCCCTTTCCTAGAGCACTCCATTTGGGTAAGGGGCAGAAAAAAGAAAATCCCAAAAAGAATCAGCAGGTAGAGTTCAGTTAACAGATTATCGATATATTCCATATCCAACTGACTCTCCAGGAGGCCTTGGAGCACATCCCTCTACTCCAGAGATCACTCAGAGACAGGACCACAGTCAGGAGGTGGAGGAGGAACCATCAGTCTGAGATCCATGTGCTTACTCGAGCCACTTGTTTCGTGATTCAGAACCGTCTACCAGCCAAGAGGCCAGATTCAGGAGCCACTTATGTCAGATGCCACATCCATGAGCAGAGGTTCGACCGCACTCTATTAGACAACGTTTCTTCAATCAACCTACTTCAGGCAGCCCTTCTCGACCGCTTCGAGTCGGGCACTCTACGACAGAGCAGGATGGTCCTTCAGTTTGCTGATCTATTTGTCAAAAGGTCGAAGGGGTTGCTGAAGGATGTTGTCGTCACGATTCAGGGCCTGAAATTCCCCGTGGACTTCGTTGTGTTGGACATGGAGATCCCTGAGTCTGTGACTGATACCCCGATCATTCTAGGATGCCCGTTCTTGGCCACAGCCAAGGCGGTGACCAACCATGATAGAGGGAAGGGATACTTTCACATCGAGGGCGAGAGTGTACAAATAGAGATGGTCGAGGAGATCAGAGCCAGAGATTCGGCTTGCTCAGAGCCGACTTCAGATTCAGATTAGATGACAGAGGCAGGGCGAGACATCCACCAGGACAACGATTTTGTGATTACAGATGGCGAGGCAGTTTAGGCAGATCCAGTCGCACATGCCATCCTCTCATTCTCAGAGTCCGTTGATACAGAGACGCCAGCAGAGGAGAGCTTGGAGAGCGCATTCCTGGTCCAGGATATTTTTCAGGCAGCAAATCCGGTTCCCGACCGCGAGACAGAGTTTGTTTGTGAGTCTGATATAGATCCCTCGGAGTCAGATGTTGATTGGGCAGAGTTTGATGATTTTATACCATGTATGACTTCCACTAAGCCTACAACTGGGGAGGAGGTTGATGCCATGCAGAGTAGAGACAGTCCAGTAGAGCAGCCTTCTCCAGATACTGATTGTGAGCTAGAGTTTCCGTTCTCCCATGCAGATTTGGCAGATTTGACTGGAGAGCAGGAATCCCGTCTAATGGGGGTTCTTGAAAAGAACCGTAAGGTGATAGGATGGAGTGTAGCCGATCTCCAGGGGATAAGTCTGGCCCTATGCTCCCACCATATCTATCTCGAGGAGGAGGCAAAGCCGTCGCGTGAGTTCCTGCGGCGGTTGAACCTGAATCTTAGAGATGTTGTCATGAAGGAGATCTCGAAATGGTGGAGTGCCGATTTTATCTACCCCATCTTCGACTCCAAGTGGGTCAGTCCGTTGCATGTAGTGCCTAAGAAGACGCGCATCACTACAGTTGTCAGCATGTCCGGAGAGGAGATCGCTACCCGGGTACCTACTTCTTGGCGAGTCTGCGTATATTACCGACGACTCAACCAGGCCACCAAGAAGGATCATTTCCCCCTACCCTTTATTGATCAGATCATTGAGAGACTGGTAGGGAAGAGCCATTACTGTTTTCTGGATGGGTACTCTGGCTACAATCAGGTGGCCATCGCGCCCGAGGACTAGGACAAGGCTACCTTTTCCTGTCCCTTCGGGACATATGCTTTTAGAAAGCATGCCATTTGGGTTGTGCAACGCCCCGGTGACATTTCAGAGATGCATGTTGTCTATCTTTTCGGACATGGTGGGGGAGTACTTGGAGGTCTTCATGGATGATTTCTCGATTTACGGCGACGGATTCGACTCCTGTCTTGACTGCCTAGATCGAGTCCTTCAGCGATGCATTGAGGTTCACCTTGTGTTGTCTTGGGAGAAGAGTCACTTCATGGTGACTCAAGGGACGATTCTTGGCCATATCATCTCCAACAGGGGCATGGAGGTTGATCCGGCCAAGGTGGATGTCATTAGGAAACTCGCTCCACCGTCCAACTTGCGGCAGTTACGGTCTTTTCTGGGGCACGTCGGTTTCTACTGACGCTTCATTCATGATTTCAGTAGGATTGCCTAACCGTTGACTGATCTGCTGATGAAAGACACCGAGTTCCTTGTCGATGACAAGTGTCTATCTTCGTTTGAGACTCTCAAGAGCTGTATTGTAGAGGCTCTTGTTTTCTATCCGCCTGATTGGTCTCTCCCATTCGAGATCATGACGGATGCCTCTGATTTTGTCTAGGGGCTGTGCTGGGACAGAGGAGGGATGGAGTCCCATTTGCTATTCACTACGCTAGCCGTACATTGGATGCCGCGCAGCGGAACTATACAATCACTGAGAAGGAGATGCTAGCCGTAGTTTTTACCCTAGATAAGTTCAGGTCTTACATCATTGGATCTAGAGTGACCATCTAGATAGACCATACCGCCATCAGGTACCTCATGGCAAAGAAGGATGCCAAAGACAGATTGACCAGATGGATCCTTCTACTCCAGGAGTTTGACATAAAAATTAAGGATAAGCCTGGAGTCAAGAATGTGGTGGCGGATCATCTCTCCCGATTAGAGCATCTTGAGGATTTTGAGCAGACTGAGCCTATTTGTGAGACATTCCCAAATGAGGCGATCCTTGCTATCGCTTCTCTCCCGTGGTACGTCGATATTGTGAACTTTCTTGTTGCCAAGAAAGTCCCACAGGATTGGCCTAGGAAGAGACTTGAGACCTTCCTCGCGAAGGCCAAGTTCTACCACTGGGAGGATCCCATCCTTTACCATGAAGGAGGAGATAGCGTCTGGCGTAGGTGCATTCCTCAGGAGGAGCACCATAGCGTCCTCACTTACTCCCACCAGCTTGAGGCAGGAGGACATCACTCTGGGAGGAGAACGACACAGAAAGTCCTCCAATCCGGCCTATGGTGGCCTACTCTCTTCAAGGACTCTGATGAGTTCGTGAAGAGGTGTACTGACTGTCAGAGGATGGGCACTTGTGGACAGCGTGATATGATGCCGATGCAGTACATTCACTTCTGTGAGGTTCTCAAGTCTCTTCCTGGGCCAATCCTGTGGGACTTTCTTGGCAACAAGAAAGTTCACAATATCGACTTACCACAGGAGAGAGGCGATAGCAAGGATCGCCTTATTTGGGAAGGTCTCACAAATAGGCTCAGTCTGCTCAGAATCCTCAAGATGCTCTAATCGGGAGAGATGATCCGCCACCACGTTCTTGACTCCAGACTTATCCTTAATTTTTATGTCAAACTCCTGGAGTAGAAGGATCCATCTGGTCAATCTGGCTTTGGCATCCTTCTTTGCCATGATGGATCATATGGCACAGATACTGAGTGACCTGAAGACACAGATCATGTGTCTCCAGGAGGCATAGATGGCTTCTCAGCCCTGTCTTCAGGTACGAGGAGATCTGAACAGCAGTGGCGGCTCGTCCCAGCGCTCCAGTCAGCCTAGACAGGTTCACCTTGTACAGGCGGAGCCGTACCAGCAGCCACAGCCCTACTACCAGTCACCACCATCCCCAAACACTCAGATGGTGGTCTACCGGCCGGATATGCCCCTGGCAGTTCTCCCGCCACCCACCTACGAGCCGAAGCCGTTGATGGATGTCAACGGGATTTGGTACGACCGCCCCCAGCTCGGTATCCGACGAGACCATCCCGGATTCCGTTGGTCAGCTGGAGGTGCCAGTTCCCAACAGCAGCCTCCAGTTTAGAGTGGCCAGTACGACCATCAACGAGAGCACCAGCAGCCCTAACCCCCAATACATCAGCAGCAGCAGTCATCCCAACCACAACACCAGTAGTATGGTCCTCGTCCCTACCAGCATGGACAGTCTTAGATCCGCGAGAGCAGCCTCAGCAGTATCATCCCCAGTACCCCTCTCACCCGCACCAGCCACAGCAGCAGCCTCACTTCCAGAGAGGCCACCCGTCAGGTTCTCATGGGCCAGCCTATGAGAACCCTGCCTTAGATGACCTAGCCCGCCTCATGACAGACGGGAGATGGATGAGTTCGGCCAGGAGATGCAGGAGATCGTGAGAGGGAAGGCCGCCATCCCATCCCAAATTGAGCCGAACCCAAACAATCTGAAGAGGAAATCTGAGCAGGTAGATTTTACTGAGCTTGCCATTCCTAGTGATTCATTTGGTGATATGTCTGCATATCTGTTTGATACTGATTTTGTTACACTTAGGAGCAATAGGATGCCAGCAGGCGGTGCCTCGCTTGAGCGACGTTCCCACACCACTTCAGGAGTGCCAGGCGAGGAGGAGCGCGGTACTGATGCCGCGAGAGATGATGACGGTGGTGCTGATGCCACCAGGGATGTTGATCATGCCGACGGTACTAAGGCCGTCGCTTCACCAGTTGGAGGAGGTGGCACTGACGCCACCACAGTTGCTGAGCCAGAGCGCAGTATTGATGCCGCGAGTCGACATGTCGAAGGTTGTACTGAGGCCATTATTTCTACTTCTGCTAGTCCTGTTGTCTTTCCCTCTGTACATGTACCTCAAGACATTTCTGGAAATAAAGGAAAGTGTTTATTTTATTCTGATCCACCTGTGGTGCATGATGTATGTGTGGATTCTGTCGTGCTTGAGCAGCCTAGACCCTCTCCTAGTCCTTCATCTGAGAAGGACACTGTAGTCCCTTTCCTAGAGCACTCCATTTGGGTGAGGTGCAGAAAAAAGAAAATCCCAAAAAGAATCAGCAGGTAGAGTTCAGCCAATAGATGATCGATAGATTCCATATCCAGCTGACTCTCCAGGAGGCCTTAGAGCACATCCCTCTACTCCAGAGATCACTCAGAGACAGGACCACAATCAGGAGGAGGAGGAGGAACCATCAGTCTGAGATCCATGTGCTTACTCGAGCCACTTGTTTCACGATTCAGAACCGTCTGCCGGCCAAGAGGCCAGATTCAGGAGCCCTGTATGTCAGATGCCACATCCATGAGCAGAGGTTCGACCACACTCTATTAGACAGCGGTTCTTCGATCAACCTACTTACGGCAACCCTTCTCGACCGCTTCGAGTTGGGCACTCTACGATAGAGCAGGACGGTCCTTCAGTTTGCTGATCGATCTGTCAAGAGGCCGAAGGGGTTGCTGAAGGACGTTGTCGTCACGATTCAGGCCCTGAAATTCCCCGTGGACTTCGTTGTGTTGGACATGGAGATCCCTGAGTCTGTGACCGATACCCCAATCATTCTAGGATGCCCATTCTTGGCCACAGCCAAGGCGGTGACCGACCATGATAGTAGGAAGGTATACTTTCACGTCGAGGGCGAGAGTGTACAAATAGAGACGGTCGAGGATATCAGAGCCAGAGATTCAGCTTGCTCAAAGCCGACTTCAGATTCAGAGCAGATGACAGAGGTAGGGCAAGACATCCACCAGGACTGCGATTTTATGATTACAGATGACGAGGCAATTTGGGCAGATCCAGCTGCACAGGACATCCTCTCACCCTCAGAGTTCGCTGATACAGAGACGCCAGCAGAGGAGAGCTTGGAGAGCACATTCCTGGTCTAGGATATTTTTCAGGTGGCAGATCCGGTTCCCGACCGCGAGACAGAGTTTGTTTGTGAGTCTGATACAGATCCCTTGGAGTCAGATGTTGATTGGGCAGAGTTTGATGATTTTATACCATGTCTGACTTCCACTGAGCATACAGCTGGGGAGGAGGTTGATGCCATGCAGAGCAGAGACAGTCCAGCAGAGCAGCCTTCTCCAGATACTGATTGTGAGCGAGAGTTTCTGTTCTCCCATGCAGATTTGGCAGCATTCACTCGGACTTTTCAGAGGCCAGATCCTCCAGCACCTACTTGTCCAGAGCTGAAGCCGCTACCTGCGTCGCTGAAGTATAGGTTCCTTGCGGGTGAGCATGAGATGTACCCAGTCATTATCTCAGCAGATTTGACTGGAGAGCAGGAATCCCGTCTGATGGGGGTTCTTGAAAAGAACCACAAGGCGATAGGATGGAGTGTAGCCGATCTCCAGGAGATAAGTCCGGCCCTGTGCTCCCACCATATCTATCTCGAGGAGGAGGAGGCAAAGCCATCGCGTGAGTTCCAGCGGCGGCTGAACCCGAATCTTAGAGATGTTGTCATGAAGGAGATCTCGAAATGGTGGAGCGCTGATTTTATCTATCCCATCTCCGACTCCAAGTGGGTCAGTCCGTTGCATGTGGTGCCCAAGAAGAAGGGCATCACTACAATTGTCAGCGAGTCCGGAGAGGAGATCGCTACCCGGGTAACCACTTCTTGGCAGGCCTGCGTAGATTACAGATGATTCAACCAGGCCACCAAGAAGGATCATTTCCCCCTACCCTTTATTGATCAGATCATTGAGAGACTGGTAGGGAAGAGCCGTTACTGTTTTCTGGATGCGTACTCCGGCTACAATCAGGTGGCCATCGTGCCCGAGGACCAGGACAAGACTACCTTCATCTGTCCCTTCGGGACATATGCTTTTAGATGCATGCCATTTGGGTTGTGCAATGCCCCGACGACATTTCAGAGATGCATGCTATCTATCTTTTCGGACATGGTGGGGGAGTGCTTGGAGGTCTTCATGGATGATTTCTCAGTTTACGGCGACGGATTCGACTCCTGTCTTGACTGCCTAGACCGAGTCCTTCGGCGATGCATTGAGGTTCACCTTGTGTTGTCTTGGGAGAAGAGTCACTTCATGGTGACTCAAGGGACGGTGCTTGGTCATATCATCTCCAACAGGGGCATGGAGGTTGATCCGGCCAAGGTGGATGTCATTAGGAAACTCGCTCCACCGTCCAACTTGCGGCAGTTACGGTCTTTTCTGGGGCATGTCAGTTTTTACCGATGCTTCATTCATGATTTCAGTAGGATTGCCTGACCGTTGACTGATCTGCTGACGAAAGACACCGAGTTCCTTGTCGATGATAAGTGTCTATCATCGTTTGAGACTCTCAAGAGCTGTGTTTTAGAGGCTCCTGTTCTCCAGCCGCCTGATTGGTCTCTCCCATTCGAGATCATGACGGATGCCTCCGATTTTGCCGTAGGGGTCGTGCTGGGATAGAGGAGGGATGGAGTCCCATTTGCTATTCACTACGCTAGCCGTACATTGGATGCCGCGCAGTGGAACTATACAGTCACTGAGAAGGAGATGCTAGCCGTAGTTTTTGCCCTAGATAAGTTCAGATCTTACATCATTGGATCTAGAGTGACCATCTACACTGACCATACCACCATCAGGTACCTCATGGTAAAGAAGGATGCCAAAGACAGATTGACCAGATGGATCCTTCTACTCCAGGAGTTTGACATAGAGATTAAGGATCAGCCTGGAGTCAAGAATGCGGTGGCGGATCATCTCTCCCGATTAGAGCATCTTGAAGATTCTGAGCAGATTGAGCCTATTTGTGAGACCTTCCCAGATGAGGCGATCCTTGCTATCGCCTCTCTCCCGTGGTACGCCGATATTGTGAACTTTCTTGTTGCCAAGAAAGTCCTACAGGATTAGCCCATGAAGAGACTTGAGACCTTCCTCGCGAAGGTCAAGTTCTACCACTGGGAGGATCCCATCCTTTACCATGAAGGAGGGAATAGCATCTGGCGTAGGTGCATTCCTCAGGAGGAGCACCATAGCGTCCTCACTTACTGCCACCAGCTTGAGGCAGGAGGACATCACTCTGGGAGGAGAACGGCGCAGAAAGTGCTCCAATCCGGCCTTTGGTGGCCTACTCTCTTCAAGGACTCTAATGAGTTTGTGAAGAGGTGTACTGACTGTCAGAGGATGGGTACTTGTGGACAGCGTGATATGATGCCGATGCAGCCCATTCACTTCTGTGAGATTTTTGACGCATGGGGCATCGATTTCATGGGGTTCATTCCCTAGGAGTCAGGTGTTCGAGTAAATTCTATTGTCCTTTGATTATGTTAGTCGTTGGGTTGAGGCCATCCTCGCCCGAACAGCAGATGCTAGGACTGTTTGCCGATTTTTGAGGAAGCATATCATTTCATGGTTCGGGGTACCTCGAGTGTTGATATCTGACGGGGGGTCTCATTTCGTCAACGACATGGTAAAGGCCCTTGCTAGTGAGTTCAGCATAGACCATCGAGTTGCCACTCCATACCACCCTCAGACGAATGGTCTTGCTGAAGTGTCGAACATGGAGATCAAAACTATATTGCAGAAAGTCGTCCGCCCTGACCGAAAGGATTGGTCACAACTTTTGGACTCTGTCTTGTGGGCATATAGGGCGTCTTTCAAGACGCGTTTGGGTACATCTCCCTTTCACCTCGTTTATGGCAAGCCGTGCCATTTACCTATTGAGCTGAGACATAGGTCACTTTGGGTTGTCACCGATGTACTTTTGGATCCAGAGAGTGTAGGAGATCAGAGGAGGGTAGAGTTAGCAGCCTTGGAGGAGCTTCGTGATACCGCCTTTTCAAACATCCTACATTATAAGGAGAGAGTAAAGGAGTGGCATGATTCTCATATCAGCCACAAGCATTTTGAGCCAGGACAGAGAGTCTGGCTGTTTGATGCTAGGCTTCGTCTATTTCCAGGGAAGCTACAGAGCAAATGGAAGGGACCGTATTTGGTGAGAAAGGTACATGACAACAGGAGTATCGACATATCTGAGTTGTCTTCTGAGTACTTTTCGTGTGAACGGCCAACAGCTCAAGCCATATCTAGATCATGAGCCGCGGGTCATTGATGTTGCCCCGATTCACTTTGCATGAGATATGGTCTCTTGACTCACATCTATTGCATCTCACGCCTGATTATCACTGTTCTTCCGACTTGTATAGATCCAGTTGTCCATATCATACATTCTTTAGTCTAACACCCCATTTACATCTTCGACGTTGCTATACTTAGGGTGCACTTTACCCTAAGTATAGGGGGGTGTGAGACTTTTGAGTTTCTTTTGATTCTTTCTACCTCTGTTTTGCTGCCTATACTTAGGGATATTTTACCCAAAGTATAGGGGAGGTAGAACCTGTACATTCTTCACTTGGCATTCCATTTGTGTACAGCCTGCTATACTTAGGATTAGTTGATCCTAAGTATAGGGGGAAATGTCGAGATCCTCTTGCACTTCTATTCTTTCATTCATCTTTGTATATAGACTTCCTTTTCACTTCCCTACACAAAGCACGAGTTATGTCTTCTTCATCGCTCTTGACTCTGAGGACATCGTTCGAGCTAAGTATAGGGGGTGTGTTATATTTCATATATACTTTAGCCATAACTCGTACTTTGTGTGAGTGTGTTAATAAATAAAAATGGCTAAAACCCAAAAATCCATAAAATTATAAATTTTTTCTTGTAAATAAAAATTCTTTTATTGCACATACATATCTAGTGTACAAATTATTTTTTTTGTAAAAATGTTTGTAAAAACTTTTTGTGTAAATATTGTGTAAATATGTTCATATCAAAATTATGTATATAGTACAATTTTTTCCAAAATGTTTTAAAAATCAAAAGTTTGCAAAAACCTTGTGTAAATTTGTGTAAATATTTTGCAAAACTTGCATTCATGCATACATCCATGGTTTCAAAACATTTTTCAAAAATTTTGCACATGTGTAAATAGTTTGTAAATAACATCTTTGTAAATACTTGTATAGTTTTTCCTGGATTATAGTTGACATTTAAACTAGCCTGGAATTAAATTAGAAAATGGAGCTTGATTAAGATCTTAATCCACCTAATTATAAGAGGAACCTTATAGGGATTAGGGTTGTGGCTTTTCAAGTCCATGGTGACTTAATTCTTTGAGTCCACTAGGCTATGATCATATGTCATCTCAATGAGCCTAAGTAGAGCACTTAACAACACACACATGACTCATATAGACAATGGCTTGACATGGACCCACACTTTACACTGAGCTCTCTACGGATGAGGTGGTGAAGAGGCAGTCTTCCTTGACTTGGGGTAGCATATGAGGGTAGTACTTCTAGGCGGAACCTCTCTTCTTCTTATAGTGAAGGAAGTGCTTCTCAACTTGGTCTGGTTGCCATGAGGTCTAACGACGGGAGTTGTGGGTTGCAATAATGCTTCAAAAGAGGGAGTCTACTGGCTCAAGAGGAAAAACTCCTTATGTATATATGCTGCACCTTGTAAATATGTTGTACAGATGCACATCAAAAAAAATGCAAAAAGAAAATAACTCCAAAAAAGTGGTGGGTCTGAGAGAAAATGATAATCCCACCAAAGTGTATATAGTGCAATAAGCAAATCTTGAGACTCATGTTCCATCTTATGTAGCTTGCAGCAGGGAGACTTAGCTACACTGGTTGAGCTCCCAAGGATACATGGCTACACTGGCCATGGTCCATTCTCTTCTTCCCCCTCTTCTTGAGCCGGTTGGACTTGAACTTAGAAGGGAACACCCCGCTCCTCGAGGAAAGAGTGGTCAGATTAGGGGCATAGAGTTACCTTGTTAGGGATGGTTGTCATTTTGCTACTTCTGAGGTGGAGAGCTATACCTCACTTACACTGTACAAGGAAAGATTCATGGTCTTCAGGGTTTGTGTATGTAGACTTGTTCTGATCTGGATTATTGAGGAGTCTTGACTATAGATTAGTGGATCTTAGAGGCTATTAAGTTTTAAACCTAAGTTCAAATAAGGTTCCGACACATTAATAATCCAAAGATCTGACCGAGCTCCATATTTCAAATTAATGAAGGCCAGTTTAATAATCAGCATTGATCCATGCATTTCCTCTCTTTTTCTTTTTCCTTTCTTTTTCACTTCTTTTTCAAATAAGTGTTTCCTAAGGAACTATCAAAGTTAAGTATAGGGGGGTGATGAATACCCATTCATCACTCTTTATTCTTTTATTGTAGCTAAAAACCTATGCAAAAAACCGTGTAGATATGTGTAAATAGAATAAATTACCAACATGCATGCATTGTGTAAATAACAAGAATTAGCATGTTTTTGTGCATAAATAAAAGAATAAAGAAACAAAAGAAAAAGAGGGAAATATTTAGAATAAATATTGAGTGACCTAATCCCAAGGGAGGGCTCAGTATAGGCCTGACCGCAAAGAATCCAAGTAGAGGGAGATAGGGTCAATCATGTGTGTGTATATACCTATGTATATAAAAAAAATTATTTTCCTCTTAATGAAAATAAAAATGTGTTTTTGCTATTTTGTACATATTTATAAAAATAAAATAAAAATCAGAAAAAGAAAAATAAAAATAAAATTAATGGAAATCTTTTTCTACCTTGTACATATACCATGTAAATATGTATATAAACCTATTTATTTAACTAATGTAAATAAATAATAAAAATAAAATAAAAATACCTTTTTATTCCAAATTTTATGTTATAAATAAATAAAATATAAAATTGGAATAATTACATAAAAATATATAATTAAAAATAAAAATAAAAAATACATACATGTATATACCTATATATAATAATATAATGTAAATACATAATTTATTTTTCAAAAAAATAAATAAAAATCACTAAAAAATAATTTGAAAATAAATAAACATTTTTCAAGTTTAAAGTTTTTCGAAATAAAAGCATTTACTATTTTTAATTGAATTTCTAAAATTTTAATAATTGGTGGCCTGTGATTGGTCCACAGGGGGATTGTTGACCCCCGGTCAACTCCCCCTAGACCACTCGCCCGCGGATCTTGCTCTCGACCCGACTTCGCCTAATTTACTAAGCATGATCCGATCACCATTTATGCAAACCCCGGGTCCTGATTACACCTGAATCATCCCTGATCCACGCCCGGGGATTTGCCTAGGAGTCCGAGCTCAGAATCACTCGCCCGACCTCCTTCTTCTCGGACCCCTAGCAGTATATAGCCGACCTCCGCCGCACCTTCTCACTCATCTTTGGCTCCACCTTCCTATCCCAGGACCTCCACTGCCTTCCCTAGAGTGACAGCTAGCCGAGGATCGCGTCGCAGTGAGGAGGAGGTGCCTCCAGCCACTGATCCGACGAGTCATCGCCGTACACCGCCGCAAGGTGCGCCAAGCCTCAGACCCCAACGTTTCCTTGAGGTCAAGACCCCCAGAGCTTCTCCATGTCATCCCCAGTCGTCATCAGCTATCAGATAGACCCGTTAGCTCTTCTTTCGTCGTCCATTTTCGATTCTCGCATCTCAGCTCTGCCAGCTCCGCCCTAGTGACCGGAGCTCCGCCAGTCCATCCTACCCGTACCGATACCCTCTCCGACTCATCGTCACCCCCCTCTCACGATATGATCACCTTGATACTGGCTACCAGAGCCAGGATTGAGCTGGGCTCCTTCCGCCACCTTCGCTGGAGCCTTCCCCCGCTCACCCACGTCGCTTCCCTTTCCTTTTTTGCGAATAACCCCCGCCGGAGTGCTCCTCCGAGCGAGACCTTTGTTTTGCAGGTGAATAAGAGCAGGTATCCCCCTTGGTCACGTTTTCACCCCTTCGCCGGAGCTCCTCCAGGTCGCTCGTCCCTCGCCGTACGATCCGACCGTTGGAAGCTTCATCGGAGGCCACCACCCGACGCGGAGAGCCATCGCGAGGAAGACCCCCCTTTCCGATTGTTCATCGGCCTGCTGGATCGTCTCCGGTGAGCCGGGGAACTTCGCCTGGGAGGTGTTCTTCCTCATCCTTTGCCCATCAACGGATCTCCCCGCCGCTCCAGTTCGCATCTCCACCGTCCACGCTCTGTTATGTCAGACCGTCAGATCATGGTCTGATGGGCATGCTCCACCCACGTTCGCCACGTGCCTCCACCGTTGGATCGATCAGACGGTTGCACCGGGACCGTACATCAGCAGCCAACCATGCCTCGACACCTGGCGCCTCACGTGCGCCCCCACGCGCCTCGGCTGGGTAATTGCACCCATACCCCTACACCTTTCAGTAGTTATAATTCAGTCTAGTAAATAAATTTGCACTCTTGGACATTTTACACATTGGACCTTGATGTTTATTTTATTTGCATTTTCGTCCCTGTCTGTGTGAGACACGTGCTTCGTCACGTGATATGTTGGACAAATTGCATGTTTAGGGCTGTGGTTATTATTGTGTTATGAAATGAAAGTTTAATTTCCATATTTGCAGTTATACCCATGTGCGTGATTTTATTAAACATGTGTGGAATATCTGGGATTTTTGCGCTTTTTACCCTACAGTTTTAGTACGTGTTATGTTTAAGCCCCTGGAAATACTTTTCTTTGCATCTAGGTCCCTGTGAAGCTGTGTGCCTTATTATGATTAAATAAAATAGCAAATTAAATCTAAATTAGGTGAAATTTGGATTGTGGCTCCTGCCACTGTTTAAAAATTTCTTTAAATTTTTGGTACATTTTCAAGGATTTTTTATATTTTTAAAAATTCAAAAACAATGATTTTTGCTACTGTCTGACTTAGAAAATCAAAGAAAAATACAAAAATTTATCTAAAAATTCTACAAAAATTAGGATTAGTTAGTTTTAGTGTCTTTTAATTTCTATCAAATTTTCGTGTTTTTTGGAATTATAAAAATCCTAAAAATAGAAAAACACTAAAAATCTTAAAAAAATTATAAAAATTCTATAAAAATAAAAAAAATAAACTCTTTTTCTGAATCTTAGTTTTTGTTTATAGTTTTCATAAAAATTACCTCCAGAGTTTTATAGATCTATTTTACATTTTTAATGGATCTTTCAAGTGTGGCTGTACAATAGTACATTGTTTTCATCTTTCTTGATTTTTAGAAAATTATATAAAAATTATAAATTTCTAAAAAATTCACCCAAAACACTAAAAAACTTAAAAAACATAAAAACATTTTTGTTTGAATTTTTAGAGTATTTTTGGATGTTTAAATAATTTGTTGTGTTTGCTTGTTTTCACCTTTTCTTATTTTCCCCTTTATTAAAAATCCAAAAAATTTTAAAAACACTTAAAAATCCATCAAAAATATTTTTTCTGTATTTTATTGATTTTTGACTACTTCGTAGGCCGCACGGCCAATTCGTGCTCCCTGAGTTCGACCCTGGTCGCTATACCAGGTTAATAATTTAGCGAGGATCGCTTCCTTGTTTTGATCGATTTTATCTTCTGTTTGGTGGTTCCTCATTTTCTTGATCGACCGATTACCGTGAGATCCGGGTCGCAACGACCCTTGTTTACCTTTACCCGAATTTTGTGGGATCATTCGGTCATCAATGATAGAAGTGTCGAATTAAGTTGAATTTGGAATGACAACATGGTGATACATGGTGATCTAAATTCTCCAAGGTTATATTTCAAAAAAATCATAACACAATGAAAAATTAGGTCGGGTGTAGGGAAGTTCCTGCACCCGCCGATGTAGGGTCCTTTTTCCCTATATATATGTATGAATTTTGTAAAATATAATGTCCAAATTTAAATTAACATTTCCATCCAATATAATAATATTTTTATAATTTTATTTCACTACACATGTTGTGTTAGTATTTATTGTTATATGTATGAAACAAGAAGTTGTAAAATATATTGGAAAGATGCCAAAATTGAGGGTGGCTCACCATATATATGGTGAGACCCCGCCTCATTGGAAGTTTCTCCTATATATATATGATATGTATGATATTTGATGGTGTATACGAAAAATATTTTATGTATAGTGTCAAATATATAGATTATCTATGCATTTTATTTATATTTTAAGTATATTTAAGTGTATATTATATATATATTATTTCATTTCGGTTTGATTTGCCGGTTCAACCACTTTTTTTCACTGGTCTGATTTAATCCGGTTTTAAATAATGATGACATCATCATCTGGTTGAACCGATTTGATTACATAGTTCAACCTGATTCGACCATTTCAGTAAGGTTTCTGATTCAGTGTACGATTTGATTTCAAAACATAGCAGTACACTTAGGTGAGCTTCCTGACCCTCTCTCTCCCTTCACCTTCTTCCCTCTTCAGAAGAGGGATAAGAGGGATAAGGCCTAAGCATCCCAAGCAGAAGCTACATAACAAATTCAGTGTTCGCTTCCTAAAAGGGTCAATCATCGACTGCTCGGAAGATGACAAATCCGGAAGTAAAAATGAGCATTAGCTGGACATTATATGCGAAGGATACAATTTTCAGGGAAATAACAACACAATGCAACTTTTCTTTAAAGAGGACAACACCACGTGGATTACTTATCCGCCCCCTACTTGGAACATGGAGCTTGAGGCCTTACCAGACATTGATCATTCAGAGTTTAGATTCTAAGCGAACATTATTGGATAAGGGTAAGGTTTCAAACTTCTCCGTGTTTGACATTATGCAGTGGGTCTTCGAACATCTTACATCACAGTTCTGGAAACTCAAAGGGTCTGATTTCAATGAGAGGACGATATAAAAAAAAATGGTTCAAACAAGTGTTGGGATACGATCCGGTATATATCAACTCTGTTTTGATATTAGTTGATGGGTATACGGATCAGCTTATACGGATACTGATGCGCAATCGACCACCACCACAGAAGCACGCGAAAGAAAGAACAATTGGATATAATGGTGATCGGTCACCTCTCGCGATCACTAAAGAAGAAAGATCGCTATAAGAAGAACGAGTACAATTCTCTCCCTTCCCTTGCTTTCTTCATCTCTTCTCTCTATCTCTCCCCTCTTTCTCTAGGATTTACATTGTTCTTGTAGTGGTATGGAGGTAATACCTCCACCCATTTTATATATAGCTCAATTACAACCTCATAGTCCCATTGTCGATAGGATTATAAATAAAATACAACTCAACTATTATTAGTATTGAGAGTTCATTCTTATTAGGATTCCCAATACTAATATGACCATAATCTTAACAACAAGTGAGCGATGTATTTGAATGGCGAGAAAAAAAACCAATTTTAAGAAAGAGAGAGAGGGGGGGAGGTGGGGAGAAGACTTGTTTACACGTTAGAAAATACAGCAATTACGAAAGCTTCGGACAAAGACAAAATTGGCATCCAAGTGATTCAATGCAAACGACACGAGATTCAAAGCAAAGAACGCCAATGAAATAGCTGAAAATTCAATTACAAACGGTCAAAACACCACCCAAAGTCACTTGAAAATCAACATCAAATTTGGTTCATTCGAACCAATCCGATATGTCGCCAAAAGAGATAAGCCAGACGGAACTCTCGATAAAAACCATATCTCCGTAAGATTAACTCCAAACAACCGCCACAATGATGACAGCAACACCCCGGCAAAAAATAAAAAATTCCGGTAATTGATACGGATTTACAAAAAAATCTCAAAAGTACTCATATATGGACAAATCATTTCTCGCTTGTCTAGGTGGCACGGATCGGAGCAAACGGTTCATCGTATATCCCACAAGGCAACGCAATCACTCGAGCGATAAACCGTTGCAAACGATTCCCTGCCCTGGCTTGCTCTCACCCAAATCCCATTTTGTTATTTATTTCGATATTATTTACTAACAATTGATATTATTGTAGGTTTGTTTCATTTGTTTAGTTAATATGTTTTTATGAATTATTTCAATATTTGAAAATTATCTTATATTTTTAATTATTTGATATATTAATATATACTTTTTTATGTAATTATTGATTGAATATATATATATAAGTTATTTATTATTATTATTTCTGGTACATGGTTATTTAGTATTTTGTTTCAATCCCTTTTTATATATTTATTCATAGAGAGATCACAACCTCATCATATAGAGAATACATTTTAAGTAAAGAAAGAACACAACCTCATTAATATCATTTAACCGGTAAAGTTACATCCGAATATGTGCCCACTAACATTACAATAAAATACAAATATCCACCCAGAGTAACAAAATTATGCTACATTAATGCATCCTAACTCAGACTCTCGACTGCACCCGCTCCCCACGTAGTACACTTCAATGTGATTGTATAATTCAAATCCGCTAGCTCTGCATATAGATCTTCTTCCTTGTTGTAATAATCCTTGGAAGATGAAGTCTCGCACTACGAGGACTCAACCACAGTAGGGGACATAAACTACGATGAGTATTCCATGAATCGAGAGTCTGATTGAACCGGCTGATTCAGAGATGGGACCTCCTTTGAGGGATATTTTGTAGGATCCTCGGTGAGGACGACCCGTGACGAATCGCGGTGGAGCGCTTGGAGCAAGTGGAGCTACACTAAGAGGTGGTTGCGGTGACGGTGGTGAAGCGTTCGCAACACGTTGTGATACATTATTAGATGGTATACATGCTGCTAAGAAATAATTGTCAGGCAGGAGCACCGATAATAGAGCCATAAAATGAGTTTTTGTCATAACTTGTATGAACACAATTACATGTGAAAATTTTTAAAAGAAAATCACATTAAGGTCACCAGTAATCATGAGCAACAATCGAATATAATGAGCTAAAACATTTTCATTTCATTAAGTGGTAGATAAACATATTACAATCAATGAAATCATTTTTTTGGATGATGTATAATATGTGATATTTGCCCCTTAGATGAACCCTTTTCCCATTCCCCACATTCCCATCTCTCCCCTGCCTACTGCCCCGTTCCTTGCCCCCCTTCCCATTTCTCCCCTGTTAGATGGTCATGTTCCCACTTCTCCCCATCCCCTTTCATGCATGGCAGTAATTCTCCATCCTGGTTTAGCCCTGGATGAACTCCCCCTTCTCGTTGCGGACCTACCACCTCCTCTCTGACTTGTTACATTTGAGATTCGAGCTGGCTCTATGACTGCCATCGGTAGACTTACATTGTATATCTGATGAACGCGGATCTGGCAAGGGTCTAAAAATAATATCCTCACTGAGATGTGAAGATACAATATCGCTGAGGCGACCACTCACTAAACCCGAGGTTGATCAACAACTAATCCACACAATGTATAGAAAAATCAATGCAAGCAAGTGTGAATCAAAATTTATTATACCCTACAAATAAATTTCTATAATGACCAAGTACAAGAGAGGAAGAACACAAGGAGAACGTGGGATAGACAAGAAAATTGGCTAAAAAGATAATAAATATTTTATATTTTTAGGGTATTTTATAAAATTTTTATGGGTTTTTAATTATTTAATTTTTGAATTTTTTGTTTTTATAAATTTTTAGCTTTTTAATTTTATAATTTTTATTTCCTTTTTATACTTTCTAATTTTTAATTTTACATTATTTAATAGTAATAATATAAGTATATATAGATATATATAGAAAGCTATTAAATTTATAAATATAGGTATTGGTATTCAAAAAAATAATTTTGGCTTTTTATTATTTTCCCTTTTTTGTATTTTTATTGCATTTTTTCCTAATTTTTTGAATTTTTAATTTAATTAATTAATCAATCAAAACAATGAATAAGATAAATAGGCTCAATTATTTTGGAATTGAAAAATAGCTGAAGGCCTCAAAATTTTTCTAAAACCAACTTTTAATATATAATAAATATAGTAGATAAAATTCAGAGACAGAAATAAATATTTTTGAAAGTTTTCAAAATTTTTTATAATTTTTTGAGGATTTTGGGATTTTTTTAATTTTTAGTGCTTTCTTTTTCTATTTTTAGAGATTTTGGGCATGTAGTTGCAAAATAGGCAAATAAACAAAACCTAATTTTTTGGAATTTTTTAAAATGTTTTCATACTTTTATTTTAAATAGTCAAACAAGGAAGAAAAGCTCTATTTTTTATTGTTAATAAATAGAAAATAAACTTTAAATACCTAATCAAAAATATATATAATAGATATATATTAGGTATTTATGGTGATTTTATAGGAATTTTTGAAGGTCATGAATTTTTTTAACAAAATAAAATCTATAAAAAATACAATCAAGCTGGGGCATTTATGTAAATATTTAAAGTTTATAGACCAATCCAAACACCTTAGAGAAATTTAAGCCAAAAATGCAATTTTCTCAGATATATTCAATGATCTAAACCCGAAGGGGTATTTCTACAATTACAACAAAGTTTGAGGGCTAGATGCAAATTTCCAGAAAATATCACACTATTAATTAAAAAATCAGGACTGAAATGAAATAAATAAACAAACATATAGGGACCCCTCTACAAAAAGCCCATACCTCAAGCGCATAGACACGTGAGGTGATGTGCCGAAGGACATGCATGCAATATCACAAAAGCTCAAGGGTTCAATTGCAAAATTTATAAAATTTGTATAACTACAGTAGAAATTTAAAATATTAAATACTAATACACAAAAAGACATGGGGTATATAGGAAGTTTACCCCCACGTACCCTCGATCTAGTGGAAGTGGTTGTTTCACTTGACGTGTGGCGCTCTCTCGATGCGCCATGATGCTTCAGCTAGATGTTTGAGATTAGATCCCTAGGAGGAGATCAACGGTTAGGGATTCGTTCACGATCGGACGACAGATGCGCCTCCTAGAGATGGGATCTTGATCCGACGATTGAAAGGAATCTTGGAAGAACTTACTAGAATAATGAGTCTTCCTTGCTTCAGATCGATGTATCTCGTTCCTCGGATCTCCAAACCCAATGTTGAATGGATCAAAATGATCGTGGATGGCTTCTGCAGGTGTTCGTCCCCTCAAAGAAGTCTAGAGCTCATTAGTGGAGCTCTAGCATGCGTGGGCATCTGGAAGCTTTGTTTAAAAGCAAAATCACCTCTTGCAAGTCTATTGGACCTTCTAACCTATGTGGTTAGATTAGACAAAAGGAGGCGAAGATCTTGGGGGTATTGATGAGTGAAATGAGTCGTTGTGGAGCGAGGCGGAGGATCTCCGATGGTGCAGCAAAAAGGGTGATCCGTTGCACTGATCTGAGTGAGATCAAGGGGAGCAAAAATTGCCTGGTATGTTCAGAAGATGAAGGGAAAGATGATGGTGGTGACAACATAGGCAGAGGTTGGTCGGAGGAGGAGCTGGAGCTCCGTCGATCGAATTTTTTGATTTTGCGATAAATCAGACGAAAGAAAAGGAAATAGAAGATGACTCTACACTATTGCTACACCTAGGAACGAAAAGAACAAGAAAGAACTAACTCTACCTAACCTAGACTGACCTGGAGCAAGCTCATGACGGAGGAGGTGGCTGACCTAGATCAACGTCGATTCAATGTCGCACGCACACGCTGAACCTTCCTCGAGAACCCTGTTGTCACCAGGATTCTCCAGATGCTTGAAAATTAGAGTTTTAGTGTCGGAAGAGGGATCAAAATCGAATGGAGGTCAGAGGAGACATCTTATACATGGGCCTTAGGTTTGGGGAAGAACGCTCGTCTCAGTAAACCTCGGATCGCAAAATCAAAAGCGTGTGAAAGTGAATTGATCGAGGTACACAAGTCAAAGAGAAGTCAAGCAAAAATAATGTAAACATCGAGCGGAAGAAATCGAGGATGATGGCTCAAAACTTCTGACATGATGCAGTCCTAGGAGACTAGGTAGTTGACCGGAGTCAATTGTCCCTGGCTACGATTGAGCCACATCGGCGAGGAAAATGACAAGATAGAAAAATAAATCTGTATTAATTCAATATAAAATATTTAATGATTTTATTAATTTTATGTTAAGATGTGAAAAATATTTATTATTTTATGTAGTATTTTATTATGATTTGCATTTATTTTTACAAATTAATTTATTATAGGTTACTTTTTAGAGGTGCATTTATAGGTATATTTAGATATATTATGTGTATTTTATTTTATATTTTATATTTTATTATTTTATATATAATTTATATATTTATAAGTTATTTTAATGAGTTTAATGGCAGCCCCCACGTCATTTTCGATGTTATTTTTTTTGAAAAATATTACCATGTATATTCATCTATATATCATTCCTACATGTCATTCCAATTTCGTCAGAAACAGAGACTCCTATACCCTCCATCTAGAACAGATCGATTACAACAATTCTAAGACCGTTAAAATTACTTGTTCTAGATAGAGGGCATAGGAGTCTCTATTTCTGATGAAATTGGAATGACATGTAGGAGGGATATATAGATGAATATACATGGTTTTATTTTTCAAAAAAATAAAAAAATGCTGGAAATAGGGGAGGGGCAGCCATGTGGGTAGCCCCATTAAATCCTATTTTAATATACTTAAATATATTCTTATTATTTTTTTCTGAGTTTATTTGGATACTTAAATAAATAGATGTATTTATTATATATGTATAAGTAATTCACCCATGTATTTTAGTATAGTATTTTATTTTATTGTATTTTTTATTTTTTTATTTTATTCTAATTATGTACATAAGTTATAAATAATATTTACAAAATTACAAAGATATAAAATTATGAAATATATAAGAACAAATAAAATGAATATTTTATTCAGGTATATTGTACAATGGGGATTCAAAACTTATTTGTCGCATCTTAACTCCAAATTAATTGAAATCACTTTATTAAATAGATAACAAAAAGTTATATACAAATAAAGTGATTTTGATGCATTTTGAGTTCATATGGAGGAGATATGGGTCTGGGAAATTTGGATTTTGGATTTTTATTTGGAGTATAGAATGCATAATTTGTATTATTTTTGTGTAAAATAAATTTTGTATTTTTCTACGTATTTTTATCTACAACTTTCATGCACAAAATTTACTGATTGAAGTATAATAAATAATAAAATAGGACCCAAAAGTGATTTATTGGGCATTTATGAATTAGGGTTTTTTTATTTTCTGGCCCTTATCTCCTCCTACTTTATTCCTTGTCGATGCAGTCATCATATTGCATAGGTCTCGGGGTTTAGGGTCATCAAATCCCTTTGGAGTTTTTTTATTTCCCTTATTCTTTTATTTTTTCTTTAAATACAATATTTTGTAAAATATTTACACAATAAATAATGAATGTTAATTTATGCAAAATAATTCTATTTGCATGCATTTAGCTAGGGTTTTTAATGCCAAATGAAAGAATAAAGGTGATGAAATGGTAATTCATCACCCCCTATAGTTGCCTCTTACTAGTCATTAGAAAACACTTATGCCTATAAGTGCAGAAAAGAAAAATAAAGAAAAGAAAAGAAAGAACTTGGATTGATTTTAACTTGTAAACTTGTCTTCATAAAATCAAAGTTTAGAGCTCAGTCTAATCTTAGAGGTTAAGTTTAGTCGAAACCTTATTGGGAAACAAATTTGAAACACAACATCCTCTAAGACTCACAAGACTCTGCCCAAGTCTCCTCAAAAGCCAGCTCAAAACAAGTTGATGTCATATGCAGTCCCTTATGATTGTGAGGTTATCTTGTACATTGTGTGATATGTAGCTCCTCTCGGCTGAAGCTGTAAAAGTCAGTCTTCTCCATCATGGTGACCCTAATTCCTCAATCCAATAACTCTTTCCTCGAGAAGCGATGTACTCCCTTCTAAGTTCAAGTGCAACTTGAAGAATATCCATTTTATCACCTTTATTCTTTCATTTTGGCCTTCATTCCCTGGATAAAGGCATGCAAATATCATTTTTTACATGAATTAACATTTATTATTTATTGTATAAATATTGTATAAAATACAATATTTAAAGTCAAAATAAAAGAATAAAGGAAAGAAAAGAAAACAAAATAACATGTCACATGCATTTTATGACCCTAAACCCTGAGACCTATGCATCATGATGATGGGGTCGAAAAAGAATAAACTAGGGGAGATAAGGGTAAAAAACACAATAAAAACTCTAATTTTATTTCTTCAATAATGGATTTTTGGGACCTATTTTATTCTTTATTATTTATACCTCAAATCCCTAAATTTTCTACATTAAAGTTGTAGATAAAAAATACATAAAAAAATAAAATTTACTTTACACAAAAATAATACAAATTGTACATTCTACACTCAGAATAAAATTCTAAAATCAAAATTTCCCAAATTCATATATTTTACAAATGAACTCAAAATGCATTAAAATCTCCTTTTATTGTATATAACTTTTAATTAGCTATTTAATGAAGTGGTATCACTTAATTTGGAGTTAATATGCAAAAGTTAGGTTTTGGATCCCTAATGATCACGGCTTGCGACTCGGGTTAAGTAATATCAAGGTTGTTGCGACCCGAATCACTATGCGCAATCTCAAACAGATAAGATAAAAAACAATCAAGTATATGTAAGCGGCTTCGCTATTTATTTTACCTGGTATAGAAACCAGGGTCGAATACTAGGAGTACAAGAAAACATATGAAGTAGTCAAATCTCATAAATAAAAGAGCATATTTTTATTGGTTTTAATTTTGAATTTTTTTTATGATTTTTAATAAGGAAACAAAATCAACAAATACGAAAGCAAAGCAACACAACAATCTTTTTGTAGTTTTCTTTAAAGCTAAAAATACTAAGAAAATTAGGATAAGAATATTTTTAGGGTTTTGAGATTTTAAAGTGTTTTTTGTAATTTTCTGGGGTTTGAAAATGTTTTTATGATTTTATAAAAATCAAACATTGACTAAAAATGCAAACAATGCACAACCATGATTATATTGCAAGTTAAAAATACTTAAATGCACTAAAATCCTAGAAGCAATTTTATGACAAAATACAAGTAAACATCTACAAACATGAACCGAAATAAGAATTTTTTTATTTTTATTGAATTTTATATGATATTTATAAGATTAGGTTTTTTGCTCTTTTTTGGGTTTTTATAAGGAATTTTCAAACAAATTTGCTACAATAGGCAAAACACACAAAAACACACTAATAGGATTTTTTGGAATTTTTGAGACAATTTTCGAATTTTTATAGATTTTTAAAGATGACAGGGTACTTTTTATAGGTTTTGAATTTTAAAAAATAATAAATGCAAAGAAAGTAACCCAAAAAATTATACTAAATACTACCCGTCAATAGGAGTTGGTGGTCATTTTTAGATAATTTTTAGGATTAATTTGCTAATTATTAAGTCCAAAATACAAGAAGTAGTTACAATTTATAGGGACCTAAGTGCTAATATATTAAGTTCCAAGACCAAAAATTAACATCGGTGAAAAGTACAGGGTCAAAATTACAAAAAGTCCAAGCAAGCACGCGTACAACACATGAACCAGGTTCACATGGGTATAAGTACAAATACTAAAAACATGCCATTCGATTCATAACATATCAGAAGTGCAGGGCATACTGTACAAATGACCCAAAAAGTCACATAAGACAGCACGCGCTACACACAGAGAGGGACTAGAACACAAATGGATAAAAGCGTAAGGTCTAGTCTGTAAAATGTTTCAACTACAATACTTATTTATTGGACTAAAAAAATACAGGAGTAAATGAGGGTAAAAGGGAAATATACCCCTTTCTAGGCACCTGCGGGGCATGTGGGGATGCATGGCGTGCTCTAGCAAATGTGGCAGCTGACGGCTCGGATCTACTCCACTCAAGATCTAACAGTGCAGGCACATGGCATAGACGTACGGATCCGATCGTGTCTGATGCGATCAGATGGCGCAGGGAATGTATGCCTCGATGGCCGTTAATCGTGTATCTGACACTTCTAACAAAAGGGGCGAATGAACAGTGAGGATGGAATCTGGACGAGAGGGGGCTCCATTGGACGACAACTGAGGATGCTAGAAGAACTCCTCCCCGACGAGCTTCGTCTGAGCATGGACGACGATCTACGACCCTGATGGAGCTGCCGGAAGGCTCAACGCAGTCGTGGAAGTGTTCCGCTTCCATTAGAGGGTTGCGATGAGGTCGTCATCGGTCGGATGGGTGTGGAAGGAGGCGCGACCTATAGCTGCTCTGCCTGAGATGTATATATTTGGAATGGGCTTCTCTATGCATCCTAACACCTACAAAAGGGAGAGCGGCTTGGGGGCGTGGCTCCGATCGATGTTATTTCATAAGCATGTAGGAGAAACGATGGGGAATGGGGGTCGACCTCCGGCAACAGTGACAGATGGAGGTCTCGACCTTAATCCTACTAGAACGGGAAGGTCTAGGGGTGATCAGGTCGTTGAGGGAGATGGGATGCACGTCGAGGAGTCGGTCGGCGTGGATGGATAAGAATGTCGGAGCTCCCGCCAGTTGGTCAAAGCTCAAGTGGGTGCAGCGGAGTGACGAATTCTGAAATCGGCCCTATAATAGTGTTGTTTTAACACTTGAAATCGTCATCGCAGTCGGGCTGAAATGGGTCACCAAAGACCATCTGACTGATAATTCAATAAGAATCCGATGGTCGTATTTATATTACTTGGCAAGAAACCAAGGTCGAACTCAGGGACACGAGCCTCTCTCGTATTAGTCAGATTTTTATCTATCTAATTAAGCGTTGAATTAAAGAACATATAGTCAAAGTATGCAAGAAGACACAACAATGCATTAAAATAAAACATGCATTTTTTTTAAATTTTTATGATGCAAATAAATGCAAATGCAAAGCAAATAATATGCCCAAAATGATAATACTTGAGCCATTAAAAATGCGAGTCAAACAGAGTCAAATAATGAAGCACTCTTCATTTATATAACAATTAGGCAAGAAAAACATAGAAATCTGGACACTTAGTTAATCAAATAGTGCATTACAGATCATAGTGTCAAAACTAAAATCTAAGCATGCCATAAGAAAGATGACGAGAAGAGCTTCAAAATGAAACTGAAATCACCTGAAACGGATTACTGAGCTCAAGATATGCAACAATGAAGACAAGGGCATAAACGCAATAAAACATAAAAAGATAACTACAATCAGGTCCATGAGAGGGACTAAAATGTAAATATGAAAAGTGCGAGGCCTTCCCTGTAAAATAACCACATGCACAGTGGCATTTTTACAATTATTAAAACTCACGAGGGCATAATTGCAAAATACCCAAGTGCACATGGACTGCACGTGCTCCAGGGACCCGTCTGCAAATTAGAGAAGAAGGCGGGGCCTGTGCGCAATTTACCCAGATGGCACGTGCTATGCACGTGCCATCCAGGCTCAGAAGAAGGTTCGGTCGCGGCAGAGGCTCGGCGCTGGTTCGGCTAGCCTTGGGTGCTGGCTCGGGCTCGATGAAGCTTCGGCTAGGCTCGAGGGCTCCAAGCCTGGCGGGTCAGAGGCGAAGGGTTGGTGCAGCTCTGGTTTCACCACATGGCTGAGTGAGGTCCATCCGATCATGACGATCGGATGGCTGCTGTGCGTATCTGCTGGAGTGACGTGGCTTCTTCTAAGCCATCAGATCTTCGAGGATCAGATGGCTCCTGTACAATCGGCCAAGGGATACGTGGCTGAAGGTTAGCCGTTAGATGGCCACCGCGAAGTGCCATCCAACGACGCCTGTGTGTCGTTGGTCATCTTCCTCAACTGCATGGATGGTAGCGCGTATGGAGCTCCGACGAATGGCTCTGAGCGAGTCCCCTGTCCTCCTTGTTCGCTGAGGGGCTGAGAGGACTCCTGAGGTTATCGCGAAGACGGCTGAAGCTCGGAGGTGGAAGTAGGTCTCTTGTCGATAAGGCGTCGACGATGGCTGAAAAGGAGATCGGAGGCGGCTTTGGTTTTCCGACAATTGAAGTCTCGAGCATCTGCATGCGTTAGTGTGTAGCCAAAGCAGAGAGACGTGTGTGCGTGAGTGGGGTGGGAGCTCGGACGAGTGAAGAAAGTGGGAGCTCGGAGCTCCTCCGCCGTGAGTGGTGGAGGAGATGGGTTGGAGGTGGTATAGGGTCTGGAGGAAGAAAGGGATGATCGAGAAGCGGCGCGTGAACGGTGGTTGCGAGATGGAGCTATTAAGAGGATTAATGGAGGAGGGGGTTGACTGTAGGGAGCTAATAAAATCAACGAAATTGAATAAAAATGCAAAGGAGGAAGAGGGGAACTTTACCTGGTCGGAGATGGAGCAGAGACTTGGGCTGGGGCTCGATTTGAGCCCCGGGTCGTCGCTGGACACCTGCAGCCGGTTGGTGCAGCTCGAGCGGGCTTGGAGCTCCGCAACTCCGCCATGAACGGCGGAGGGTCGTCACCAAAAGGGTCGGTCGTCATCGCTCGATCCTTCCGCCTCCCGCTGTCACAGGGAGGCGGAGGAGGGCTGGGCCTCCCTCCGTATAAAGGTGGACAACCGTGATCGGAGGGGGATGTGGGATATTTGAAGGTTTGATCGACGGTTGGTGAGGTGATGGACGTGGGTTGCGATGGAGATATGGGACGACTGGAGGAGAGTCGTGGATCGTGGTTGAGGCCGCGAGGATGAATGATGAAAGGAGAAGGTCGTGGGGTAGTTGGCGAGGGGCGAGGTGGTCGGAGAGGGTGGCGAAAATAGGAAGGGCAGAAGCGCATGCTAGAGATGGTGAACGTGGGGAAGAGGGGTGACCAAGGTAGACGATGGAGCTCAGCCGTTGGATCTGGAGATCCAACGGCTGATGATCGGGCGTGAAAGAACGGGTGCGATTAGATCCGAGGCGAAGTGATCAAAGGGTGCATTCGCCACGTGTCGAGCTAATAATCAAGCGGCAGCGGGTGGTCTAGATCATATCTGAGGATGATCGAATGGCTGTGGTGTGGGGCTGGAAGAAGCGGCTGTGATGGAAAGATGATGGCGCGATCGAAGGGCGCAAAATACGCCACGTGGCAGTTCTGGTCAAGGCACTCACGGACGGATCAGATTAGAGGCGAGGGAAGATCAAACGGCTTAGGAAAATGGCACGCGTGGAGTGGACACAATCGTTGGATCGAGATGAAGATCCAACGACCCTGGGCGACTGCGGATAAGACAAAGGAAGCGAGCCACGTGGCTCACCCAGAACGGGCCACGTGGCCCAATCAGATTATTCCAAACTTCAAGTTGACTTTTGAAGGGACAAAAGGCCGAATTTGAGAAAACTCAATACATGAAAGTTGTAGATCTCGATGAGATCTACAAGTTTCATGTTGACCAAAAATGGAAACAAGATCAAATGAAGACTCTAAATATTTTTATGAGTATTTTTAAGGCTAAAAATACCACAAATTTTAGTTTTGCAATTTTTTGTGGTTTTTAATTTATTAGGGACTCAGATAATTACAGGACATTATATGGGTTTTATTGACATATATTTAAGCAATTGGGTTAATAATGGGAAATTATGATGATGAAATCAGGTTTCATCACCCCCTATACTTAAACTATGCTCGTCCTCGAGCATCAAAGAAAATGATTAAGCTGGATAAACCCCTTGTGCATGTGAGTACATGATCCAATCCGGTCAAGTCGACTCAACTTTAGAGGTCCAAAATTCTAGAGTTCAACCCAACCTTAATCAAGAGGCACCCAATTCCTCTAATTCTCCAGACTCTCTCTGATATACATATAATCTAAAGGATATGAAATTTAGTGTTGACTGCAATTCCGAGAGTAGAGTCAAATTTTCACCCAAAGTCTTGATCCAAGAAAATCTCTTAAGGACCCAATCCTCAACACTAGGGAATAAATCAAATCTTGCATCCATTCCACCATCTCTTTAATTATCAGATTTAGAAAATGTAGATGGCAGGCCAATAATGGAGGGCATGGGATTATGTCATTTCTTCTCTCCCTCTCATTGGAACAAGGATTCTCTCTAGTGCCTTTACGCAACACATTTTTTTGGTGTTGATCAGTGCGTCCGTCAAGAGAAGTTGGACCCGTCTGCACTTGTTTTCCTGGGAATACACCGGGGTGTGTCTCTTTTGAGTACCTATCGTACCTTCGACACCCAGACTTATAACATTTACGATGCAGAGCCCTTTTTTTGGTGCAAGCCCGACTCCTGGTCCTAATAGCGGTGGTCCAAGTGGACACATTGAAATGTTTGGGAGCGCTCGCCTTTGGTGGAAGCTCTTTGATATTTGACTTTGTGGAATGAGAGCTTTTTTATGGAATTTCATTGATTTGTAGTATTTTGGCTAGCTCCACTGCTTATACCAAGAGTTGGCGTACACTGATCAATAATTTTTATATTTATTCACACCCTGGCACTTAGGTCAATATCAAGAGATTAGTATAAGAACCAAGTTCTCATACTGGCTAATATTGCTGATACTTAGGTTTCATGAAGCCTCCAAAGATTTTATCCCATCCTCGAGCATCATTAGATCAAGTCCAAAATCGACTTCCTCATCCCAATTCCTCAATTGAAAAATCAGCTCATCTAATCAAAAACCGCAGTCGTGCATGTGATGTGCTGATCATATTCTTATTGTCTGAGACTAAGCATGGAATATAGCATGCAAATCTAGAAACCTAGGGGAATGTGGATAATTAAGTCTAAGACCCTGATGGCTAAGGTTGGTTAACCTAAAATCTCAAAGACCTCATAAAAGTAAGTCTCCTTGATTATTTCAGATCCTGGGTGGAAGTGTAAGTGTAGAGGATTAATCCAACTCCTTCATTCGAAAACAAAACTTTTTTTTTGGACTTCAAGAGATATCAGGACTGCCTAAACTCAATTAAGCATATGCAATTCAGCCAGTATGGATGTAAGTACATGCCGAAGCCCGTTGCTTGAGGACAGGGCCTTACGAGATGTCCTGTAAACCATCTAATCTGCTAAGGGCAAACCCTCACTGAACGCGGCTACTTAATTGGGCTTAGTAGTCACTAACGGCTCCTAAAGGGTTTTCGGTTTTTCTCATTTTTATGGATTTTAATTTAAAGGTTAAAACACAAGTTAGACTCAACTTTCCTTGAAAAGAGATAGAAAATTTTCAAAACCATGTCACACAAATAAAAAAGTTTTCAAAATATTTTCAAAAGATTTTTCAAAACAAGGCAAACTTATTTTTCAAATCATTTTCAAAAATATTTTTATCAAAATAGTGTAACATAGTATAGAAAAAGTCGTGAAAAACTTTTGAGTCCTCTTAGTCCAAAGAATTTTACTTTAGCCAAAAAATTTTAATATTTTCAAATTTTTCAGATTATAGCTAAAGTAAGTATATAGTATATACGGTATACCCCCCTCTACTTAAACTTTGCTATGTCCTCATAGCATTAGATGTTACAAGTCCATATGTTCATTTAAATATAGAGAAATATACGAGAGCTAAGAGGGGCTCCCCCTATACTTAGGTTAGAAATAACCTAAGTATAAAGGCAAGGAAAGCAGAGTAGAGAAAATCACGGGGACTCGGGTTCCCCCTATATTTAGGCTAAGATTAGCCTAAGTATAAAGATGAGAATTGATGTTTGGGAGGGACCCAAGGTGAACGAAGAAGATGGGTGGATGTACAGATGAGCGGATGAATCTACGGAGATGGATGGAGTGACTAAGGCTGTGGGGAGTGTATCGAAACAAACATTGCTCGATCAAGCAAGCAAGACCCTCAATTTCACCAACTCACACATGAAACCAACCAAGGTTGGTCTATTATCTTGTTGGTTTTATTGGTGATAAAACATTAGATTTTACGCGGAGAAAATGTGAAGTGAAAATCGATGCGTAAACGAGGGTGTTGCTCTCCCAAAACAAAAATTTTACTCATTTTATGTTGACTTGCAATTAACAGTCCCAATTATTATTTAAGGTTGTCACTGAATTAAGGTTAGCACAAAATCAAGCAATCATCGTCTACCATTCATTCCCATTTTCTATTAATCCTAGGTGATCAAGCTAGGAAAGAGAAATCGAGAAAAAGCCGCGTATTTGATAAAACCGCGATCTAGGCTAAGCGAGAAATCATGTAGTGACTTGGCGAAAATACGTAAAAATTTTGGGTCTGTTTTGAAAACCAAAATCTAAGTATGCAAGTCGATAAAAGCCGCACCTATTATACCTCTATTAGCAATGAGAAAATATCTTTCAAAATGGCTAAGTTAAGCAAAACTACGTGCGTCTTGAATTAAGGTGTGTCCTACCTACGAGCAAGCACATAAAAATGTGAATTTGAAACTAAGCTCGAAGAGCTGCGTGCCTGTTCCTAGGTCGACACTCAAGTGGGGACGATCCCCACACAACCACGATCGTTTGATTACAATCGCGAGCCTTCGATCGAAGACCCTTGTAAAAGACGAATTATTACATGCAACAATGATTTGCGAAAATGCCATTTTTTTTCTTTCTTCTCGACGTGCTCCAGGTGTGTTTCTGCGGCTCCACACAGCGGGTAGCATCCTGCTCCTCGCCTCCTTGAACACCAAGGGCCCTGCCACAGAATCAATGGTTAGAGATCAACCGAAAAGAAAATTTTATAATGCAAAATAGATGAACAATTTGACCTATAAAATGAACTCTAAATTAAATAAACAAGAATCCAAAAAAATACAAGAAATGAGCCGTGTCCCCGGCAACGATGCCATTTGACGAACCGCGAAATCGACCCTTTGATAGTATTGTTTTAACACTTGAAATCGTCATCGCAGTCGGGCCGAAATGGGTCATCAAAGACCATCTGATTGCTAATTCAATAAGAATCCGATGGTCGTATTTATTTTACTTGGCAAGGAACCAAGGTTGAACTCAGAGACATGAGCCTCTCTCGTATTAGTCATATTTTTATCTATCTAATTAAGCGTTGAATTCAAGAACATATAGGTCAAAGTATGCAAGCAGACACAACAATGCATTAAAATAAAACATGCTTTTTTTAAATTTTTATCATGCAAATAAATGCAAATGAAAATCAAGTAATATGCCCGAAATGATAATTACTTGAGCCATTAAAAATGTGAGTCAAACAAAGTCAAATAATGAAGCACTTATCATTTATATAGCAATTAGGCAAGAAAAACAAAGAAATCTGGACACTTAGTTAATCAAATAGTGCATTCAAGATCATAGTGTCAAAACTAAAATCTAAGCATGCCATAAGAAAGATGACGAGAAGAGCTTCAAAATAAAACTGAAATCACCTGAAACAGAGTTACGGAGCTCAAGATATGCAACAATGAAGACAAGGGCATAAACGCAAGAAAACCTAAAAAGATAACTACAAACAGGTCCCTGGGAGGGACTAAAATGTAAATATGAAAAGTGGGAGGCCTTCCCTGTAAAATGCCCACACGCGCAGGGACATTTTTATAATTATTAAAACCCACAAGGGTATAATTGCAAAATACCCAAATGCACAGAATACCGTCTGCAAATTGGAGAAGAAGGCGGGGCCTGTGCGTAATTTACCCAGATGGCACGTGCTATGCACGCGCCATCCAGGCTCGGAAGAAGGTTCGGTCGCGACAGAGGCTCGGCGCTGGTTCAGCTAGCCTTGGGTGCTGGCTCGGGCTCGATGAAGCTTCGGCTAGGCTCGGGGGCTCCCAGCCTGGCGGGTCGGAGGCGAAGGCTCGGTGCAGCTCTGGTTTCGCCACATGGCTGAGTGAAGTCCATCCGATCACGATGATCGGATGGCTGCTGTGCGTATCTGCTGGAGTGACGTGGCTGCTTCTAAGCCATCAGATCTTCGAGGATCAGATGGCTCCTGTATAGTCGGCCAAGGGATATGTGGCTGAAGGTTAGCTGTTAGATGGCCACTACGAGGTGCCATCCAACGACGCCTGTGCGTCGTTGGTCATCTTCCTCAGCCGCACGGATGGTGGCGCGTATGGAGCTCCGGCGAATGGCTTTGAGCGACTCTTCCATCCTCCTTGTTCGCTGAGGGGCTGAGAGGACTCCTGGGGTTATCACGAAGACGGCTGAAGCTCGGAGGTGGCCTGAGGTGTAAGTAGGTCTCTCGTCGATAAGGCATCGACGATGGCTGAAAAGGAGATCGGAGGCAGCTTTGGTTTTTCGACCATTGAAGTCTCGAGCATCTGCATGCGTTAGTGTGTAGCCGAAGCAGAGAGACGTGTGTGCGTGAGTGGGGTGGGAGCTCGGACAGGTGAAGAAAGTGGGAGCTCGGAGCTCCTCCGTCGTGAGTGGCGGAGGAGATGGGTCGGAGGTGGTATAGGGTCTGGAGGAAGAAGGGGATGATCGAGAAGCGGCACGTGAACGGTGGTTGCGAGGTGGAGCTATTAAGAGGATTAATGGAGGAGGGGGTTGATTGTAGGGAGCTAATAAAATCAATGAAATTGAATAAAAATGCAAAGGAGGAAGAGGGGAACTTTACCTGGTCGGAGATGGAGCGGAGGCTTGGTCTGGGGCTCGATTTGAGCTCCGGGTCGTCGCCGGACACCTGCAGCCGGTTGGTGCAGCTCGAGCGGGCTTGGAGCTCCGCAACTCCGCCATGAACGGCGGAGGGTCGTCACCAGAAGGGCTGGTCGTCATCGCTCGATCCTTCCGCCTTCCCCTGTCACAGGGAGGCGGAGGAGGGCTGGGCCTCCCTCCGTATAAAGGTGGACAGCCGTGATCGGAGGGGGATGTGAGATATTTGAAGGTTTGTTCGACGGTTGGTGAGGTGATGGACGTGGGTTGCGATGGAGATATGGGACGACTGGAGGAGAGTCATGGATCGTGGTTGAGCCTGCGAGGATGAAGGATGAAAGGAGACGGTCGTGGGGTAGTTGGCGAGGGGTGAGGTGGTCGGAGAGGGTGGCGAAAATAGGAAGGGCGGAAGCGCGTGCTAGAGGTGGTGAACCTGGGGAAGAGGGGTGACCGAGGTAGATGACGGAGCTCAGACGTTGGATCTGGAGATCCAACGGCTGATGATCGGGCACGAAAGAACGGGTGCGATTAGATCCGAGGTGAAGTGATCAAAGGGCGATGCATTCACCACGTGTCGAGCTAATAATCAAGCGGCAGCGGGTGGTCCAGATCATAACTGAGGACGATCGAATGGATGTGGTGTGGGGCTGGAAGAAGCGGCTGTGATGGAAAGATGACGACGCAATCGAAGGGCGCAAAATGCGCCCCGTGGCAGGTACTGGTCACGGCGCTCACGGACGGATCAGATTAGAGGCGAGGGAAGATCAAACGGCTTAGGAAAATGGTGCGCGTGGAGTAGACGCAACCGTTTGATCGAGATGAAGATCCAACGGCCCAGGGCGACTACGGATAAGACAAAGGAAGCGGGCCACGTGGCTCACCCAGAATGGGCCACGTGGCCCAATCAGATTATTCCAAACTTCAAGTTGACTTTTGAAGGGACAAAAGGCCGAATTTGAGAAAACTCAAAGCATGAAAGTTATAGATATCGATGAGATCTACAAGTTTCATGTTGACTAAAAATGGAAATGAGAACAAATGAAGACTCGAAATATTTTTAAGGGTATTTTTAAGGCTAAAAATACCACAAATTTTAGTTTTGCGATTTTTTGTGGTTTTTAATTTATTAGGGACTCAGATAATTACAGGACATTATCTGGGTTTTATTGACATATATTTAAGCAAGGGGGTTAATAATGGGAAATTATGATGATGAAATCGAGTTTCATCACGGAGCAAGATAGGGAGATTCGAATGGATAGTGAAATGCGAAAGCTAAAGTGGACACCTGAAGCTACTAGCTGACAAACGAACTCCATACGAAGATGAACGTCAAGATGATGGCCTCGATCTGCTATGGCAGGCGAATGATGAAACCCAGTTTCATGCCATTAATTCGCAGTTATTAACCCTTGCTTAAACTCGTGTCAATAAGAACCAGAATAGTCCTTGTAATTATCTGACTCCTTGAATAAATAAAAAATACAGAAAAATAGCAAAATAAAAAAAAATCATAGTGTTTTTAAGCCTTTAAAAATGCTCACAAAAATTTTTGTACCTTTGTTTGATCTCATCTCCATTTTTGGTCAACATGAAACTTGTAGAATCTCATCGAGATCTACAACTTTCATGTTTTGAGTTTTTCCACATTCGGCCTCCATCTCCTTCTTATTTCACATTCTTCTTCGGAATAATATAATTGGGCCACGTGGCGCCTGCTGGTTGCGCCACACGGCTCGGCTCTTTGCACGACACGTGCCTCCCTCTCCGTCGTCCAATCATCCCCATCCTCTCCAGATCCGCACCGTTCATTCCCTCAACTCTTTTCTACCCTTCTATCAATGCCCAGATCTCATCTCAGCCGCTTGTCTCCAACCTCACCTTAGCTCGCCACACGTCGCATTCTCCACCGCCCAATCTTCTCCAGGACCCTCAAATACCAACCATCGATTCTCGTTAGATACTCGACCCTCTGATCCTTATCCCTAATTCCATCTCCACCATCCGTTAGCGCCTTCATCACATCTCGCCATGTGGCGCTTCCTGCACCCCCGATCATGCTACCCTCGATCAGATCCTAGCCGCAGTTGAGCGCCCCCTCTCGTAGCCGTTGGATCACGAGATACAATGGCCACGGATCCTTCTTACTCCTCCATTCGCCCCACATCCACGTTCTCCTCTTCACACCACGGCTTCCCCCTTCCCTTTTCTTCCTTCTCCTCGTCCACCATCTCCACTTCCCGATGACCCCACGACGTAGCCCTGCCATCCATCTCCTCGCAGGCAACCACTCACCTCACGACTCCCTCCAGTTCGTTCCATATTCCACGTCCAACCATGTCGTCAACCACCTGGAACCAATATCCCCCTCTTCAAATACTCCCTCTCCTCCACCATTCACCGGCGTCCACCTTTACGCGGGGCTCCGCCCAGCCCCTCTCCTCCTCCCTGTGATAGGGGGAGGTCCGATCGAGGCGCAAAGACGGCGGCAGCCCCCGGTGATGACCCATGGCCATGGTATTCCAGGATCGCGGTGGCTCCGCCCCACCAAGCTGCTTCGAGGGGTCATCGGAGTCAAACGATGACCCGAGCTCCCCTCGCAGCTCAGCATAAACCCGCCGCCTTCATCTCCAACCAGGTAAGCTTCTGATCTCCTTCTTGTATTTTTTCTTTAATTTTCTAGGAATTAATTAGGTTGCTCCACATTCGTTCACCCACCATAGTCCATCTTTCTATCTTTCCCGCTCGTCCATCTCCCACGCACATACCTCAAATTCTTTTATCGCTCCTCCACAACCTAAAACCACCTCGACCCACCTCTTCTCCACTTCGTCGGAGAAGATGACCAGGCCAGTCGCTTCTTCACTCTGCACGGCCTTCATTCCACTCACATTCATCATTGCACGAAGCTTCGTCTATCTCCTAATGATTGCAGGTATCACAATGGCTCAATGGTCGGAGCCTCATCGGAGAGGATATCATGAGCTCCGCCTCAGACGTACAGGTTCCGCCCTCCTCCTCCAGGACTTCCAACAACTTTCTCAAGCTTCGAAGATGGTTTCCGACCTTCCAGATGTCTCCACGGAGCTGCATCGTGAGAGTTAGAAGGTGGCGGAGTTGAAAGGATGTCCCCGGAGCCCAGCCATCGCCGCCACAGGAAGCGGCGAAGGAGAAGAACCCGAGATACAATTACCATCTGATCTCTACGATCGGATAGTCATCTGAGAGCCACATCGCCAACGCTCCTTCGATCAGCCACCGTTTGATCTCCAATGATCAGACAGTCCAGAGCGTCTCACGCGTTTGATCCGAGCCACAGTACCAAACCACCAGACTCAGATTTCTCGAGCTACATCCGATGCAGAGCTAGCAGTCCGAGCCAGTTTCGAGCCTATGCGTCAGCCGAGCCTAGTCCCGCACGTGCTCTGTCACATGCGGGCGGGGAAATTTACAAGGAGGTCCTTCGAGCTTCTACAAGTTGCAAATGGGTCCTGCCAATATGTGCATGCCATGCGTGCCTGGGTTATTTTGCACTCGACCCCCTGGGATTTTTAATAATTGCAAAAATACCCCCGCGCATGTGGGTAATTTACAGGATGCCCCGTACATAAATTTTTTGCATTTTAGTCCTCTCAAGGACCTGTTTGCTAGTTATATTTTATGTTTTCTTGCATTTATGCCCCTGACTTCATTTGTGAATATCTTGAGCATCATATCTCCATTTCAGTTGATTTTGGTCTTGTTTCAAAGCTTGTTTCGCTGTCTTCTTAATGGCATGCTTAGATTTATGTTTTGACACTTCGAACTGTGATGCATTATTTAATAGCCAAGTGTCCATTATGTAGTATATTTATACCTTGCCTAAATTAATTAACGAGCTTGTTTCATGACTTGAGCTCGAAATTTACTAATGCTCAATATTTTATGTAAGTAGGCCATAATCTCATTGCATTTCCTTGCATCTTGTTTCAGTCTTATAATATAAAAATGCATTGTTCATGTTTATTTATCAATCTTGTCTTCATGCATTCATTGACCTATGCATTATTAATTCAATACTTAGTTCAAATAATAAGAGTCTAAATGATACTAAAGAGACTCGTGTCCTTGAGTTCGACCTTGGGCTTGATCAAGTAAAAAATAAATAAATCGACCACTTTGACCTTTAATTCATACATCGTTTCGAAGGCAGTTTTTGATTGACTCTATTTTACCCGGCTGCAACGAACACTACTAATTATACATAATTAGAAGGGTAAAAATAGGGGTTTTCAAAGGGAGCCATTGTCGAGGACACGACTAATCTTTTGTTTTATTTGGATATTTAGTTAGTTAATTAAATATTAATTTTGATTCATAGGTCATGTTGTTTATATTGCCATGCATCGTTAAAATTTTTTCGATTGATGTCTAACATTTGTTTTTGTGGCAGAGCCCTTGATGTTAAGGATGCGAGGAGTAGGTGTCTCCCTGCTGCAAGGAGCCACAGAAACAATTTTGGAGAAAAATAAAAAAATTCTTGAATTTTTATTTCTTTTGATGTAATAATCATCTTTACAACGGTCTTCGATCGAAGACTCGCGCTTGTAAAAGAATGAGATATATGTGGTTGTGTGGGGATCACCTCACTTGAGTGTCGACCTAGGACCAGGCACGTGACACTTTGAGCTATTTTCACATTTTTTTATTTTACGTGTTTGATTGTAGGTAAGACACACTTTGATCCAAGTGCACTTAGACATCGCTTCACTTAGCTCAAATTAAAATATGTTCTTCCCTGCTAATAGAAGCATGTTAGGTGTGGTTTTCATCGACTTGCATACATTCGATTTTGGTTTAAAATTCAGTCCGAGTTTTCATGAATTTTTGCTCAAGGCACTGCATGCTTTCTCGATTAGTCTAGATCATGATTTTTGTCTACTGCAAGGCTTTTTCTCGACCTCCCTTCCTAGGTTGATCACATAGGTTAATTGAAAATGGGTATGAGCGGTAGACGATGATTGCTTGATTTATGTGCTCATCTTTAGTCAGTGGTAACTTTAAGAAAATAATTTGGGACTGATAATTGCAAGTCAACCTAAAATGGAGTGAAATCTTGTTTTGGGAAAACATCACCTTGTTTACGTAGGATGTTTTTGTTCGACTTTTTTTTATTCCCACGTAAACAAGAATGTTCTAATCACCAATAACAATGACAAGATAATTAACCAACATTTGTTGGTTCCACGTGTGAGTTGGTGAATTTAAGGGTATTGCATGCTTGTTTGAGCCGTGAATGCTCCGAAACCCTCCACTAGTCCTTAGATACTCCATCCATCTCCGAAGATTCATCCGCTCATAAGTATATCTATTTGACTTCTTCGTTCACCTCAAGTCTCTCCCAACTTAAATTATCCATCTTTATACTTAGGCTACTCTCAACCGAAGTATAGGGGGGATCTGAGTCCTCATGATTTTCTTACTCATCTTCCCTTGCCTAGATACTTAGGTTATTTCTAACCTAAGTATAGGGGGAGCCCTCCTCAGTTCCCATATATTTTTCTATACTTAAATGGACATATAGCCTTGTATCGTCTAGTGCTATGAGAACATAACAAAGTTTAAGTATAGGGGGTATACCATATATGCAGTATTTAAACTTTAGCTATATTTTGAAAAAAATTTGAAAAATTTAAAACTTTTTGGCTAAAGTATATTCTTTTGAACTAAGTGGGCAAAAATATTTTCAAGGTTTTTCTATATTATGTACACTATTTTCAAGAAAATATTTTTGAAAATGATTTGAAAAATGGGGTTTCACTTATTTTTGAAAAAATATTGTTTGAAAAATGTTTGGAAAATCTTTATTTGTGTGACATGGGTTGGAAAAGTATTTTCTTGATTTCAAGGAAGACGAGTCTAACTGATGTTCTAACCTTTAATTAAAAATCCTTAAAAATGAAAAAAAATTAAAAAATCGTTTAAGAGTCAAAAGTGACTACTAAATCCAAATAAGTAGCCACGTTCAGTGAGGTTTTCCCTTACCAGAGTAGATGGTTTAGATGACATCGCGTAAGGCTCCATCCTCAAGCAACGAGCTCCGGCATGTACTTACACCTATACTGGCTGAATTCAGATGCATCTACCCATTTGAGTTTAGGCAATCATTTTGTCTTTTAAAGTCTTCATAAAAAGTTAAAAAAATGGATGAAAGAGTTGGCTTAAATCCCCTACATTTTTCACTTCCACTCAGGATTGGTGATGTTCAAGAAAACTTAGTTTATGAGGTCTTGAGATTTTAAGTTAACCAACCTTAGCCATCAGGGTCTTAGACTTAATCATCCACATTTCCCTAGGCTTCTAGATTTACGTGCTATATCGCATGCTTAGTCTCCTACCTTAAGAATATGATCATCACTTCACATACACGACTGCGGTCTCGATGAGAGGAGTTCAAATTTCACTTGAGGGACTAGGATGAGGGATTCAAGTCTGGATTTGATCTAATGATGCTAGAGGATGGGATAAGATCATTGAAGGCTTCATGAAACATGAGTGTCAACATTTTATCCAATATGAGAACTTGGTTCTTGCACTAATCTCTTGATATTTACCTAAGTGCCAAGGTGTGAAATAAATAAAATTGTCGATCAGTTTGCGCCAACTCTTGCTAAAAGTAGTGGAGCAAGCCAAAATATTACAAAGCAATGAAATGTTAAAGAAAAGCTCTCATTCCACAAAGTCAAATATCAAAGAGTTTCCACCAAAGGCGAGCACTCCTACCATTTTAAAGTATCCACTTGGGTCACTGCTATTAGGACCAGGGAGTCGGGCTTGCACCAAAAAAGGGCTCTGCATCGTAAATGCTACGAGTCTGGGTGTAGAAGGTATGATAGGTATTCAAAAAAGGCACACCCCGATGTATTACCGGAAAAACAAGTGCATACGGATCCAACTTCTCTTGACAGACGCACTGATCAACACCAAAAAAATATGTGTTGTGTTATAAGGCACTCAAGAGGATACTTGTTCCAATGAGAGGGAGAGAAGAAATGACACAATCCTAAACCCTCCATAAACTGGCCTGCCACCTACACTTCTAAGTCTGACAACTAAAGAGACGGTGGATTGGACACAATATTTTATTTATTCCCTAGTGTTGAGGATTGGGTCCTTAGGAAAATTTCTTGGACCAGGACCTTGGGTGATGTTTTTGACTCTATTCTCGTGATCGGTCAACACTTAAGTTCACATCCTTAGTCTATATGTATACAAGAGAGAGTCTGGAAAACTAGAGGAATTGGATGCCTCTTGATTAAGGCTAAGTTGAATTACGAGATTTTGGATCTCTAAAATTGAGAGGACTTGAACAGATTAGATCCTGTGCGCACATGCACAAAGGGGTTAATCCAACTCATTCATTTCTTTTGTGATGCTCGAGGACAAGCATAGTTTAAGTATAGGTGGTTGATGAAACCCAGTTTCATGCCATTAATTTGCGGTTATTAACCCTCTAGCTTAAACTCATGCCAATAAGAACCAGATTAATCCTTGTAATTATCTGACTCCTTGAAAAAATGAAAAATACAAAAAATAGCAAAATAAAAAATCGTAGTGTTTTTAAGCCTTTAAAAATGCTCACAAAAATTTTCTACCTTTGTTTGACCTCATCTCCGTTTTTGGTCAACATGAAACTTGTAGACCTCATCGAGATCTACAACTTTCATGGTTTGAGTTTTCCAAATTCAGCTTCCTTCTCCTTCTTATTTCACATTCTTCTTCGAAATAATATGATTAGGCCGCGTGGCTCCTCATGGTTGCACCACGCGGCCCATCTCTTTGCGTGCCACGCGCCACCCTCTCTGTCGTCCGATCATCTCCATCCTCTCCAGATCTACGCCGTTCATTCCCTCAAATCTTTTCTACCCTTTGATAAATGCCCAGATCTCATCTCAGCCGCTTGTCTCCGCCCTCACCTTATCTCGCCACGAGTCGCATTCTCCACTACCCGATCTTCTCCAGGACCCTCAAATCCCTGCCATTGGTTCCCGCTAGATCCTCGACCCTCCGATCCTTATCCCTGATTCCATCTCCATTGTCCGTTAGCACCTTCATCACATCTCGCCACGTGATGCTTCCTGCGCCCCCGATCATGCTGCCCTCGATCAGATCCTAGCCGCAGTTGAGCGCCCCTCTCGTAGCCGTTGGATTACGAGATCCAACAACCACGGTATCTTGTTCCTCCTCTGTTCGCCCCGCACCCACGTTCTCCACTTCACGCCACCACTTCCCCCTTCCTTTTTCTTCCTTCTCCTCGACCACCATCTCTACTTCCCGACGACCCCTCGACCATCCACTCTCCTTGCGTGCAACCACTCACCTCACGACTCCCTCCAGTTCGCTCCATATTCCACGTCCATTCCACATCATCAACCACCTGGAACTGATATCCCCCTCTTCAAATACTCCCTCTCCTCCACCATTCATCGGCGTCCACCTTTATGCGAGGCTTCGCCCAACCCCTCTCCTTCTCCCCGTGACAAGGGGAGGGACGATCGAGGCGCAAAGATGGCGGCAGCCCTCGGTGATGACCCTTGGCCATTGTAGGCCAGGACCACGGTGGCTCCACACTGCCAAGCTGCTCCGATGGGTCGCCGGAGTCCAACGATGACCCGAACTCCCCTCGGAGCTCAGCATAGACCGTTGCCTTCATCTCCAACCATGTAAGATTCTGGTCTCCTTCTTGTATTTTTTCGTTAATTTTCTCTAAACTAATTAGGTCACTCCACGTTCGTTCACCCGCCATTGTCCATCTCTCAAGCTTTCCTACTCGTCCATCTCCCACGCGCATACCTCCACTTCTTCTATCGCTCCTCCACAACCTTAAACCACCTCGACCCACCTCTTCTCCACTTCCCCTGAAAAGATGACTAGACCAATCACTTCTTTGCTCCGCATGACCTTTATTCCACTCACGTTTATCATCGCATGGAGCTTCAACTATCTCCTAATTATTGCAGGTATCACAAAGGCTCAATGGTCGGAGCCTCATCGGAGCGGATATCGCGAGCTCCGCCTCAGGCGTACAGGTTCCACCCTCATCCTCCAGGGCTTCCAACAAATTTCGAGCTTTGAAGATGGTTTCTGACCTTCCAGATGTCTCCACGGAGCGGCATCGTGAGAGTTAAAAGGTGGCAGAGCTGAGAGGATGTCGCCAGAGCCCAACTATCGCCACCGCAAGAGGCAACGGAGAAGAAGAACCCGAGATACAGTTACTGTCTAATCTCTACGATCGGACGGTCATCTGAGAGCCACGTCGCCAACGCTCCTTTGATCAGCCACTGTATGATCTCCCTTGATCATACAGTCCATAGCAGCTCACATGTTTGACCCGAGCCACAGTACCAAACCGCCAGACTCGGATTTCCCGAGCCACATCCGAAGCAGAGCCAACAGTCCGAGCCAGTTCCGAGCCTATGCGCCAACCAAGCCTAGTCCTGCACGTGCGTTGTCACGTGCGGGTGGGGAAATTTACAAGGAGGTCCTCCGAGCTTCTGCATATTACAAATGGATCCTGCCAGCACGTGCATCGCACACGTGCTTGGGATATTTTGCACTCGACCCCCTGGGGTTTTTAATAATTACAAAAATACCCCCATACGTGTGGGTAATTTTCAAGGAAGCCCCACATATAGTTTATTTGCATTTAAGTCCTCCCAGGGACCTGTTTTCTAGTTTTCTTTTATGTTTTCTTACATTTATGCCCCTAACTTCATTTGTGAATATCTTGAGCACCATATCTCTGTTTCAGTTGATTTTGGTCTCGTTTCAAAGCTTGTTTCATTGTCTTCTTAATGGCATGCTTAGATTTATGTTTTGACACTTCAAACTGTGATGCATTATTTAATAGCCAAGTGTCCATTTTGTAGTACATTTATACCTTGCATGAATTAATCAACGAGCTTGCTTCATGACTTGATCCTGAAATTGACTAATGCTCAATATTTTATGTAAGTAGGGCATAATCTCATTGCATTTCCTTGCATCTTATTTCAATCTTATAAAAAAAATGCATTGTTCATGTTTATTTATGAATTGTGTCTTCATGCATTCATTGACCTATGTATTATTAATTCAACACTTAGTTCAACTAATAGGAGTCTAAATGATACTAAAGAGGCTCGTGTCCCTGAGTTCGACCTTGGGCTTGCCAAAGTAAAAAAAATAAATCGACCGCTTTGACCTTTAATTCATACATTGTTTCGAAGCGATTTTTGATTGACTCTATTTTACCCGTCTGCAACAAACACTGCTAATTATACATAACTAAAAGGGTAAAAATAGGGTCCGTCAACGAGAGAGGCTGCACGCGGTGGAGGTCTCCAACCACAGTGAGCTACAAGCCTCCAAGTGACTCCTTAAGGGTCCTAAGAGGTGCCTTGAGTGGTTGTCACCTCACTGAAGGTGGCTAGGGATGAAGCGAGGCGCGAGGGACGAGCTGCTGTGCTTGGGGATAGAAGAGGAGATTATATAGGATGCTCCATGGTCTGGAAAGATGGAGAGCGAGCGTGCAACCCTAGGAAGATCTACGCTTTCCTAGGGATTTGCGAAGGTAACAGATCCTAGGAGAACGCACATGCGAAGAATCGGGGCACGAGGCGGCCTTAGTCAGGCGAGGAAAAGGGGGGGGAGTCCGACGAGCACGAATCGGGCTTGACCCAGCCGGAAGTGAGGGTTGACCGAGGTCAACAAAACCTTCTGGACTAATCAAAAAATTAGAATGTACATAATTAATAATTAAAATAAAAGGTATATAAAATGAAAATTGTTTATTATTTTTCAAAGTATTTTTCTGTGATTTTTAATTATTTTTATGAAAAATAAATTAATATATAGTATTATATACAGGTATAGTTCACCTATGTGTTATATACAAGTATTTTTATTTTATTATTTTTACAGAAATACCCTTATTTTGTATTTTATTTATAACATAATTTTAGACGTATAAATTAATTTTTATTTTTTTTACAAATGAATAAGGGCATATAAAAATAATGGATGTAATATATACAAGTGCATTTTGTACAAGGAATAAAGGATTTTATTTCTATATTTATTTTCTTTTTCTAATTTTTGTTTTATTTTTATATTGTTTCTAGGATTATATACAAAGGTGTAAGAGTAATAATTTTATTTTATTTTGTCAAAAATAATTATATAAATAATGTGTACAAATATAGATAATATTTACAATACATAGTGAGCCCTATCTCTCTGTACTTATTTTATTTTGCGATCAGGTTAATGCTTGACCTTCTCTTGGGATTTAGGTCACTCTGTATTTATTCTAAATACAACATTCTTTTTCTTTTCCTTTATTCTTTTATTTTTTCACAAAAAAGGTAATTATGAAATATTAATACAAGCATGCAATTTGTTAAGTTATTATATTTACAAGTAATCACATGATGTTTTGCCAAGAAAAAGAGTTAAAATAAAAGAATAAAGAGTGAGAATCAGGGATTCATCACCCCTTTATACTTACTCTTTGATAGTCCCTTAGCAAACACTTTATTTGAAAAAGAAGTGAAACAAGAGAAAGAAAAAGAATCAAGGTTGATTATTAAACTTATCTTCAATCAATTGAAGTATGGAGCTCAGTCAGACCCTTGTATTATTAGTTTGTCGGAACCTTATTGGGAAATAGGTTTAAGATTCAACATCCTCTAAGTTCCACCATTCTATGGTCAAGACTCCTCAATAAACCAGGTCAGAACAAGTCTTCATACGCAAACTTTAATGACTATGCATCTTTCCTTGCACGGTGTAAGTGATATGTAGCTCCCCACCTCAGAAATAACAAAGAAACAACCTCCCTCAACAAGGTAACTCTAATTCCCTAGTCCAGCAGCTCTTTCCTACAAGAGCGAGGTATTCCCTTCTAAGTTCAAGTTCAACCGGCTAAAGAAGAGGGGATAGAAGAGAATGGACCATGACCAGTGTAGCCACGTATCCTTGGAAGCCTAACCCGGTGGTGTTGATGCCACCGAATATGTAGATCCAACCAACAGTACCGAGGTCGTTGTGATTCCAGATGCAATCGGTGGTACTGATGCCACCATTCTTCTAGTTGCTGAGCCAGAGTGCGACACTGACGTCGCGAAGACAGATACCACGGGTGGTGCTGATACCACCATTACTACTTCATATGTGTTACCTTCTGTTGTATTTCAGGACAGTTCTGTAAAAACCCAAAAAATGGAAAATACAAAAGAACAAAAAATATGAATAAAGGAAAGGTTCTTACATCTTCTTCGAGTCCATATGTGTTGCATGATGATATTGGTATGGATTATGTTCCTTCACACACAGGAGCCTATTCCTGACCCTCATCTCTCTGGACAGGGTCCAACCATCCCCCTTCCCTCAAGCACTCCGCTTAGCGAAGGGGAATAAAACAAAAAATCCAAAATGAGACATCAGTTATTCAGCCAGTAGATGATTGACAGATTCCATATTCAGGTGACTCTACAGGAGGAACTAGAGCACATCCCTCTCTTCCAGAAGAATTTAAAAGAGAAGACCACCATCCGCAAGAGGAGAAGGAACCACAATGCACAGATCCTTATGCTCACTTGTGCCACCTGCTTTGTCATTCAGAATTGATTGCCAGCCAAGAGGCCAGATGCAGGAGCTCCATATGTCAGATGCCACATCCATGAGCAGCGGTTCGATCGGACTCTATTAAACAACGACTCTTCCATCAACCTTTTCCCAACAATCCTACTCAACCTATTTGAGTTTGGCCTTGTTCGACAGAGCAAGACAGTCCTTCAGTTTGCTGATAGATCTGTCAAGAGGACAAAGGGGTTGTTGAAGGACATGATCGTCACAGTTCAAGGTCTGAAATACCCTGTGGACTTTATTGTACTGGACATGGAGATCCCTGAGTCTGTAACAGATACCCACATCATTTTAGGACACCCGTTCTTGGCCACAGCCAAGGCGGTGTCCGACCATGATAGTGGGAAGAAATACTTTCACGTTGTGGGTGAGAGTGTACAAATAGGACAATCGAGGAGACTAGAGCTAGAGATTCACTCTGCTCCAAGCAGTCCAACGATATAGATCAGATGACAGATGTGGAGCGAAACGTCCACCAGGAGTACGACTTTATGATTACAGATGATGAGGCAGTTTGATTAGATCCAGTATCATGAGCTCTCATTGCACCTTCATACACTGCGGATTCACATATCCCAGTAGATGAGAGTTCGAAGAGCACACTCTTGGCAGAGGATACATTTGAGGCTGATGGTCATGGTCCAGATAGCGAATCAAAGTTTATTTCTTGTTCTTCTGATTTAGATCCCTCGGATTTAGACATTGATTGGGATGATTTTGATGACTATTTGCCATGTCTGATTCCCTCCGAGCTGACAACTAGGGTAGAGATTGAGCTAGCACAGATTACATATACACCAGCAGGGATGTCTTCGCTAGATTTTCATGCACAACGAGAGTTCTCCCATGTAGATCTGGTTGCTTTCACTCAGACATTTCAGAAGCCAGATTTGCCAGCTCCCAGTTGTCCAGAGCGAAAGACCTTTCTGCAGTCGATGAAGTACAGATTCCTTACGGGTGAGCCAAAGATGTACCCAGTCATTATCTCAGTGGATTTGACTGGAGAGCAAGAATCTCATTTGATGGTGGTTCTTGAAAGAAACCACAAGGAGATTGGATGGAGCGTAGCTGATCTCCAGGGGATAAGTCCAGCCATGTACTCCCACCATATTTATCTTGAAGAGGATGCTAAGCCCTCACGTGAGTTCCAGTGGTGGTTGAACCCAAATCTTTGATATGTGGTCATGAAAGAGATATCAAAATGGTGGAGCATCGATTTTATCTACCCCATCTCTGACTCCAAGTGGGTTAGTCCATTACATGTGGTACCCAAAAAGACAGGTATCACTACAGTTGTGAGCGAGTTTGAAGAGGAGGTCGCTACCAAGGTACCCAATTCTTGGAGGGTCTGTGTGGACTACAGACGATTGAATCAGGCCACTAAGAAGGATCATTTCCCACTACCATTTATTGATCAGATGATCGAGAGACTAGCTGGGAAGAGTCACTCTTGTTTTCTTGATGGGTACTCTGGTTATAACCAGGTAGCCCTAGCGCCCAAAGACCAGGAGAAAATGACATTCACATGTCCATTTGAGACATATGCTTTCAAAAGGATGCCCTTTGGTTTATGTAATGCCCCGTCTACATTCCAAAGGTGCATGTTTTTCATTTTCTCAGACATGGTGGGTGACCTTTTAGAGGTCTTCATGGATGATTTCTCAGTCTATGGTGACAGGTTCGATGCTTGTCTTGACTGCCTAGACTGCGTACTTCAATGCTATATCAAGGTCCATCTCGTATTATCTTGGGAGAAGAGTCACTTCATAGTGACTCGGGAGATGGTGCTTGGCCATATCATCTCCAACAAGGGCATGGAGGTTGATCCGACCAAGGTGGATATCATCAGGAAACTCAATCCACCGTCCAACTTGCGACGATTGCGATCTTTTTCTGGGGCATGTCGGTTTCTACCTATGATTCATTCAGGATTTCAGTTGTATTGCCCGACTGCATACTGATCTACTGAGAAAAGACACCGAGTTCGTTGTAGATGATAAGTATCTAGCATCATTTGAGACTCTCAAAGAATTAGTTGTTGAGGCTCCTGTCCTTCAGCCACCCGATTGGTCTCTCCCATTCGAGATCATGACGGGTACTTCTGATTTTTCATAGGGGATGTGCTAGGACAGAGGGGTGATGGATTACCTTATGCCATTCACTATGCTAATCGGACTTTGGATGCCGCTGAACAGAACTACACTGTTACGGAGAAGTAGATGCTAGCAGTAGTCTTTGCTTTGGACAAGTTCAGTTCTTATATTCTTGTATCCTGAGTGACTATTTTTACAAATCACACCGCCATCTGATACCTCATGGCAAAGTAGGATGCCAAATCCAGATTGGCTAGATGGATCCTTCTACTCAAGGAGTTTGATATAAAGATTACGAATAAGCGTGGAGTCAAGAATGTGTTGGCAAATCTCACCTCTCCCGATTAGATAACCTTGAGGATTCAGAGCACATGGCACCTATTACAGAGACCTTCCCAAACGAGGCGATCCTTGCTATCACCTCGCTCCCATGGTACGCTGACATTATAAACTATCTTGTCGCCAAGAGAGTTCCACAAGGTTGGCCCATGCAGTGACTTGAGACTTTCCTTGCGAAGGACAAGTCATACCATTGGGAGGATCCCATCTTTTATCATGAAGGAGGGGATAGCGTCTGGCATCGGTGCACTCCTCAGGAGGAGCACCACAACATCCTCACATACTGCCACAAGCTTGAGGCAGGAGGACATCATTCTGGGAGGAGGATAGCATGGAAAGTGCTCCAATCCGGCCTATGGTGGCCTACCCTCTTCAAGGATTCTGATGAGTTTGTGAAGAAGTGTACTGATAGTCAAAGGATGGGCACTTGTGGACAATGTGATATGATGTCGATGCAACCCATTCACTTCTGTGAGGGTTTTGATGTATGGGGTATCGATTTCATGGGTCCATTCCCTAAGAGTCAGGGATTTGAGTACATTCTACTTGATGTAGATTATGTGAGTCGTTGGGTTGAATCCATTGTTGTTCGAGCCACATATGTTAATATTGTTTGCAAATTTTTGAGGAAGAATATCATTTCACATTTTGGGGTTCCTAGAGTATTGATATCATACGGAGGGACTCACTTTATCAACGACAAGGTAAGGGCCCTTGCTAACGAGTTCAGCATTGACCATCCAGTTTCCACTCCATATCACCCTCAGACCAATGATCTTGCTGAAGTATCGAATAGGGAGATCAAGACGATATTGCAGAAGGTTGACTGCCCAGACTGAAGGGATTGATCATAGCTTTTGGACTCGATCTTGTGGCCATATCAGACTTCCTTCAAGACACCTTTGGGTACATCTCCCTTTCGTCTCATTTATGGCAAGCCATAACATTTACCTATGGAAATCAAGCATAAGTCACTATAGACAGTCACTAAGTTTTTATTGGATCCCAAGAGCATAGGAGATAAGAGGAAAGCGGATTTGGCAGCCCTGGAGGAGCTTAGAGACATAGCCTTTTGAGGAATACTGTTTGCAAGCTTTTGAGGAAGAGTATCATTTCACGGTTTGGGGTTCCTAGAGTATTGATATCAGACGGGGGACTCACTTTATCAACGACAAGGTAAGGGCCCTTGCTAACGAGTTCAGCATTGACCATCGAGTTGCCACTCCATATCACCCTCAGACCAATGGTCTTGCTGAAGTATCGAATAGGGAGATCAAGATGATATTGCAGAAGGTTATCTGCCCAGACCGAAAGGATTAGTCATAGCTTTTGGACTCGATCTTGTGGGCATATCAGACTTCCTTCAAGACACCTTTCGGTACATCTTCCTTTCGTCTCGTTTATGGCAAGCCATACCATTTACCTATGGAAATCAAGCATAAGTCACTACGGGTAGTCACTGAGTTATTATTGGATCCCAAGAGCATAGGAGATCAGAGGAAAGCAGAGTTGGTAGCCCTGGAGAAGCTTAGAGACAACCTTTTTGAATAGCCTACAATATAAGTAGAGAGTGAAGATATGGCATGATTCTCATATCAGCCATAAACAGATTTAGCCGAACTGGAAAGTATGGCTATTTGATGCTAGGTTGAGATTATTCCCAGGGAAGTTATAGAGCAAATGGAAGGGACCATACTTGGTCCGAAAGGTGTATGACAACGGGAGCATTGATTTATCTGAGTTGTCATCTGAATCCACCTTTCGAGTTAACGGTCAGCGACTGAAGCCTTATCTAGATCACGATATGTTGATCGTTGATATTGCCCCTATTCATTTTGCATGAGATGTGGTCTTTGACTCACATCATTTGTATCTCATGTTTGATTATCACTTATCCTCCGCAGCTGTATAGATCCAGTTATCCATATCATTCATTCTTTCCATCTAACCCCCCATCTTCATCTTATGATTATATTGTACTTAGGGTGTACTTTACACTAAGTATTGGGGGTGTCAGACTTGCGATTACCTATTTGATTCTTTTTACCTCTATTTTGCTGCCTATACTTAGGGTTATTTTTCCCTAAGTATAGGAAAGGTAAACCATGTACATTCTAATCCTCGGTTTTCTCCTTGTGTACAGACCGCTATACTTAGGATTATTTGATCCTAAGTATAGGGGAATAACCAACCTCTATTCATTGCATTCTTTTATTCGTCGGTGTAGTATAGCCTTCTTTTTCACTTCCCAATATTTAGCACGAGTTATGTCTTCCTTTCATCGCTCTTTGATCACTCTGAGGATATCGTTCGAGCTAAGTATAGGGGAATGTCGTATATATTTTATATATATGTTAGCCATAACTAGTACTTTGTGTGAGTGTGTTAATAGATAAAATGGCTAAAAAGCACAAATTAAAAATCATATTTTTTTTTAAAATTTTCCTGCATATAAAATTCTTTCTTGTACATACATGTTTGCAAATAACTTTTTGTAAAAAATCTTTTGTACAATGTTTGTAAAAATATTTTGTGTGTAAATCTTTTGTAAATATTTTTGTATCAAAATAATGTATATAGTATAAAATTTTTGAAAAATGTTTGAAAAAGAAAACTTTGCAAAAATCTATCTGTAAACATTTTGCAAAAACTTACCCTTCTTCCTTGCATTCAATTTTTTTCATAAAATTTTGCATATTTTGAAAAATTACACAAAGAGAGTTTTGTACATATTTGTTTGTATATTCTTCTAAATCATAGTTGACATTTAAACTAGTCTGGAATTAAATTAGAAAATGGATCTTGGTTAAGACCTTAATCCACCTAACTTCAGAGGAACCTTATAGGATTTAGGGTTAAGACTTTTCAGGTCCATTAGTGACTTAATTCTTTGAGTCCACTAGGCTATGCTCATATGTCATCTTGATGAGCCCAATTAGACTTAAAAACACACACATGAGTCTTAGAGACAATGTCTTTACTTGGACAAGCACTTTATACCTAGCTCAACACAGATGAGGTGATGAGGATGCAGAATTCTTTGGATTGGAGTAGCATACGAGGGTAGTACTTCTAGGTGGAACCTCTCGTCGTCCTTTAGGGAGGGACGTGCACCTCAACATGGTCAAGTAGCATTGAGGTCTAGAGACATGAGTTTGTGTGTTGCAATAATGCTTCAAAAGAGGGATAGTCTACTGACCCAAGAGAAAAAAACTCCTTATGTACATGCTGCACCATGTGAATATGTTGTAAATATGCACATCAAAAATGTGCAAAAGTATGAAAAACTCCAAAAAAAATGGACAGGCCTGATTGAAAATAAAATTCCTATGGAGTATATATAGTGAATATTACAAAGCTTATGTATTCTACCTTTTCATCTCTTGGAAGCTTGCAACAAGAGACATAGCTACACTTTATCGTCATCACAAGCGGCCTCAACACCTCTATCCTCATTGTCTAGCACTCCTGAATCTCTATGTGGTCATCGTTCAGACGAGGCACCGTCGGCTGGCATCCTACTGCTCCTAAGTGTCACAAAATCAACATCAAACACATAGGAAGATATATCACCCAAGGAATAACTAGGAGTAGTAGTCTCTGTGAACTGTACCTGCTCAAACTTCCTCTTGAGGTTGTTTCGGTTTAGTTCGATCTGAGCTGGTATGGCGACCTTGCCCTTGATGGTTTCCCTCATCTCCTGCTGGAACTCGCCCATCTCTCACCGGAAGGATGCCTGCTGGTCTGAAAGTAGACGGGTGAGGTCGTCAAGAGCTGGGTTCTCATAGATGGGTTCATGAGAATCGGACGGGTTGCCTCGCTGGAAATGATGATGAGTCTACTGCTAGTGAGGGGGAGGCTGGGAGTACTGCTGGTGAGGCTGTTGATGCTGCCTCCACTGTTGTCCATGGTATGAGGGACGAGGACCCTGCTGGTACTGCTGTTGGGAGTGATGGGGTTGCTACTGCTGCTGGCTGCTCTGTCCGCCCTGAGTTGGAGGCTGCTGTTGAGACGAGGTGCCTCCAGTAGACCATCTGAATATGGGATGATCATGACGAATCCTGGGCTACTACTGGTACCAGTCGTACCAAATCTCGTTCACTTCCATCAACGGCTCCTGCTCGTAAGGTGAAGGGAGAAGAACTGCCAGAGGCTGATATGGTTGATCTACCACCACATGAGTATCCTAAGAGGGTAGTGGTTGGGATTAGTGCTTCTACGGCTGGACGGGCTCTGCCTGAATGTGATGCACCTGGCGATAGATGGCAGAAGGCTGGGTGGAGCTACTGCTGGGATCATCCCATTGAAGGATATGGGATAATCCTCAAGCGCATCACGGAAGCGTGAGAGTCATATCGAATACGACGAGGAACGACTAGTCACACTAGTTCTTCTATGCAACGAAATTTAAAAATTTTCATGCGACGAAACCACATGATCTAAGAACACTTCTCGGATCATTTCGTCTAAACCAAAAACAAGTAATAGGATTACCGCTTGAAGCGTGGTTGCGATCGAGTCTCTAAACGAAGTGACCTCCTGTCTCAAGTCCGATCCGATGAAGGAGGCGCTTGCGAGTGCGGGGATGAATCGCATGCTTCTCGCAATCCATGTTGATGATCCAAGCGGCGGATCTCCTGATCTCGACACACGAGATCCGAAGTCTTCTTCACGAGAGAGGCACAATGAAGGAGACTGAGATCCAGGAGCAAACGATCGGGCAGCATAACGACGACGCTGCGACGATGGAGACTCTCTCTAGGGCATCCATGGTGGACGACCAATAGAGAGGATGAGAGAGGGCTGACGTGTAGAGAGAAAAAGAGACAGAGAGAGACTTATGTTCTCTTGTATGTATAGAATAGCAAGGGGTGCCTCTCCTTTTATAATATTTTGGGATCCATGGATCTCAATCCATGGACAACACAAATCCAATGGCTCTCATTGATTGTGTTTCTTTTAATGGCTAAGATTTGTGTTGGTAAAACCAATAACAATTAATTTAATTTAGATTAAAATATATTGATAAATCAATATAAATCAATCTCAAAATTAAATCAACAACAAATGGAGATAATGGAAAGGAGAATGCCTCCTTCCATGCATATGGAGTGGACGGCTACCCTTTCCTAATAGGAATTAGTGGCCGTCCCTTCCATCCAATATGGAAGGAGGCTCTAAAATGTAATCTTCTTAGATTACATAATTCCATGTATCTCCAATTTTACAACAACAATTGTTGTAAATTATTCTACAAAAGTAATTCATAATTATTTTGAGAATGATGCAATCTTGCCATTGGAAATTTGTGAATCATATTCACAATCCAAAATAAAATGTAAATTACATTTTCAATTTAATGTTCAATGTGAATCTAATTCACATCAACATTTAATTAACAAATGTAAATTAGAAATAGCTCTCTCTTATATATTATAAATCACATTTATAATATATATGATTAATATGGATAATGCTATCCAGATTATTCATATCCATGATAATTACATCACATTTAATCATCTTGGATCTCTGTTCTCATGTGTCCAAACATTGTGAATCACATTCACATTATCTATATCTTTGATAATCAAATCACATTTAATTATCTTAGATAACTCTCTCTATATATATGAATCAAATTCATATTATTCATGATAATTAAATCACATTTAATTATCTATTTTCTCAATGCTCAGATATTTATATCAACAATGAAATTATCCTGAACTCTTTCAAGGATAATGCGCTTTCTCCGCGAATACTTGGAGATAAGGACAGTGTAATTGTATTGTTCCACATATAGTGACCATGATATTGAGATCACATCTCAAATCCAGATCTCGGGCCTCCCATAGATGCTTGATTAAATCAAGACTGCAAATCTAATCTTTTCATTGCATCTGAATCACACTCAGATCAATGTCCAACATTTGGACTAAGATTAGATTACTTCTCTACTGAGAGGAGTCACTAAAATCCAGACCCTTTTCATCACTCCCTAGGAATGGAAGCGTCATGGTTATACAACCATTTATGATCACATAACCCTTAGGTATTCCCAATACATGTACATCCTGCATACTGGAAGACCCAGAATAATCCCGAAGTATAAGATCACTTTTACACTGTCTACTTCAGGGATTTATCATTAAGTTTCTCATTCGATCATTGGGAGTTGGTATCGATCATATACTTTCCAAAAGCATATATCTTACCTAGGTGTTGATCATATACTTTCCAAAAGTATATATCAAACCTACAAACTCAATCAAGCTTCCAAAGCGAGACGACCGTGCACAGAATTTGATCTTCCCAATATCTCATGAGTGAGCTCATATCTTCCGGTTTAGTAATGAACCTGTACGATCCCTTTAAGAGATCGTACTACTTATATGACCTTGCATGCGCACCAGCGTGCCAGTGTATAGACCTTGATTAGGTCATCAACCTATTGGTCTGCCAAATGTACATACTCAGACATATAGTAAAACATCTCTCTCCGGTCAGAGGATACGTGCCTATATCATGACATCATACGATATAGGACTTTGGTTATCTCGATCTCGTTAAGTCAACTCTTTGACCTAACTAATCTGACACCTCCGAATCTCTATTCCATATAGAGGACCTGCATCAAGAGGTCGGTCAGATATCAACCTAACTGAGAAAGGATTGCGATCTCCTACTGAGGCTGGAGATCATCTCTTAACAATCATTTGATGGTGCTTGATGAGTCCTCAATCTAACTCTTTTGATGTTCATCCAAGCACCAGCCTCTATGATTCATTATTTGAATCAACAACTGTATGATCATCAAGATGGCCATGGTACATAATCCTAATTGTACTAAGGGGCCTATTATGCAAATTATGTATTCTTCATTTCAGATTAGGGAATGATATTCGCAATGCCATTTATTGCATAATGGCTCGCCGTGTGCTCGCATGTCCAACAATCTCCCACTAGCCCAAAGAGCCATTAATGGGCTAATCATTTAAACCCACACTCATGTCACAATCATAGGCTATTTAGAAAATAGCTAGGTAAGTTGATCAGTCACTCTGTTCCCAAGAGACTATGCCAAGTCCTTTTATGGAACATGCACATCCCTAGTAACAGTACTCGCATCTAATGCGAATGTTGCATCTTATGCAACCAATACTCAATATAGTCAAAGCAGTTATAGTGTCCTTGATACTACTGCTCAACAATTATTATAACCAGTATTACCATAATCCTTATCATAATACCCTTATTCCTGGAGATCTCTATCTCCTAAGGTATCCGTAGTTAAGACCTTTTAGATCACTATCTATAAAGTCTTAATTTCTTGAAGATAAGACTTTGAGATCACTATCTCAAAAGTTTTGCCTTCTATGAAGATATCGTTATTACTGCAATCAAGTGTTTTATCACCATAGTAGGATTAGCAATAGTTTACTACTCCCACTGCATGGTAGACATCTGGCTTTTGTACATATCTAGCACACACCCGGCTTCTTGGAACTGATGCACAAGGGCAAGCAGTTTGCATTCACATCCTCAACTCTTTGAGGTGCTATCCCTTTATATAGGTCAGTACCATATCTTTGAGGAAAAGAAGCCTTTCTTGGAATTTTCCAGAAAATGGAAATATCCAAGGTGTACTATTAGTGTGACTGTCCCAATATCCTCTTCTCTTTGCTTCTGAACAACTTCAGAACTAAGATCTAAGAGGTATCCTTGAGATCATATCTCGAGGTATTGAACAACCAGATTATAAAACACTTATTATTATCATCCTTATATCATTCTAAATGATTACAATATTATCTACATTTAGCATGATGAACACAATGGCACTCCCACTAAGCTTCGCATGGTTCATCAAGATTTTATCTGAAATATAACATTTATAATTTCATCAAATCTTATGTTCCAACTACAAGAAGCTTATTTGAGTCCAAAGATGGAGTTCTTTAGCTTGCACACCTTGTTTCCTCAACCATGAAGCCCTGGTGCTACCTCGTATGAATATCCTTAGAGAGGTATTTATAGAGGAATGCAATCTTGACTCACATCATGAAGATGTCATAGTCAAGTTGTGAAGCTATGGTTAGCAATATTCTGATGGCTTAAAGTAAGGTCACTGGTGAGCAAGTCTCATTGCAAGCGATGTCTTCTCTTCGGTGTGTAGCTCATGGCTACAAACCGTGCTTTGAAGGTCTCTACCTTCTCATCAGGTTCCCTCTTTCTCTTGAAGATCCATTTAAACCATAATGGGTCTCACCCATATAGTTGGATCCTCAAGGGTCTATATACAACATTTGTATCTACTTTAGACTTTATTGCTAACATCCATCTTTCCATGATATGATCTTCAGAAGCATCATCACATGAAATCAGATCATTGTCAGATTCAACTGACACATGGATTCCATCCTCAAACTTATTTGTAGAGGTATTAATGTTTCATCTTTAATTGTCTATTTAGTTTCCTATTTCAGGAGCCTCATTATCTTCTCAAGGTTAAATGAGTTCCTTTACTTCATTTTTATCTTGATTCTCAAGAGAGTCATGCTCTAAGAATCACATTCTTAGAGATGAGATCCTTTAAGAATCTCAAGGTCATAAAGTAGGTATCCAATACCATCCTTTATTTTCCTAATGAAGTAGCACCCTCTGGTGCTAGATTCCAGCTTTCTAGCATGGAACCTTGTAAGGATATATAATGTAGTCTCTACCACATATATATACCTGGAAACTAAGAGATAATTATGCTACGATTAATCATTGATCAAATCATGTCACACAGGATCAATTGTATCTCCCTACAACTCTATTTAGTTAAGGTTCATTAGGAGGATTGAGATAGGAATGATATTCACATTTCCATAAGGTATTCCTTGAATTCATCTAATAGGTACAAGCTACCTTGGTTAAATCAAATTCATTTCATCTTCCTTCAAACTTTGGTTCTAAACCAAAATTGTGAAATCTTTGAACATTTCAAAGGTTTCTTAGGTGAAGAGAAGAAATCTCATATCATACATAATCATCAATAGATATCACATATCCATAATGTTTACTATGATATAGATGATTCACATACATCAATATGTATGCGATCCTGAATACCTTGACATCTTACACCTTTCCCAAAGAAGGGTGTATTGGACATTTTACTTTGAATACAATATTCATAAGTATGCAAGTTTTGAAATTTTAGACATTCTAAACTTACTTGTCCATTGATTTCATCAACAAACATATGTCCAAAACATGATGCCAGATCATTGTCAAATGATCTTCATCCTCCTATTGATCTTTAAAAGTTTAATTTTTAGTATTAGAAATCTTAGTGAATCATTCATTAATTTTCTAATTTAGTGGAGTCCACTAGATGTTAGATTACTATCTGAAGTATATCCATCATAACTCTCTACGATAGGTTTATTCCAGAATTCATGCTAATTTCCAACATTTAGAAATAAACTATGAGTGTATTCTAATATCCAGATCACAAAGATATTCTCTAAGACTAAGGGCTCCCACTTAAAATATGAAGTCTATTGATCCAATAGAGGTTGTTGCAACAATTGCATTGACATCCATGTGGATGACTATTAAACTTTAAGATCAAATTTCTAATATTCTAATACATATGCAACCAATTGCAAGTGTCATTAGAAGATTGAGATACAATTATTAGACTTTATCTTATCAAATAAGTAAGTCAATTTCAATGATTATATGTAGATTATTCTGATGTACTATCTGATTCCTTCTCTAAGGATTCTAGATAGATTTGATAGTCATACTATCAACACATCAACTTATTACAGTATTGGCATACATCCAACTCTTTGGATGTCATATAGAAGTCACAGAAGTACAATCAACTCTTTGACCATACTTCTTACTTGGGTCAAACCCATGTTTCCACTGCCCTCCCTTTATCTATAAGCAATCATTACTCAAGACAAAGGATCTCTTATGTTGAAATCAAAAAATTTCAATATAAGAGTAATTCAACATTTATACATGCTTCATTCAATTCATACAATATGAATATTATGAAGCTTCATGAATGACTAGAGTATAGATAGTAGAATTATGACACTCATCGTATCTACATCCATTCAAACTCTTAAAACTTAGGTTCAGGTAGGTACTCAAACAATTTGAATACATCGTCTCCTATAGAGCAACCATTCTGCATAATGCAGAGAACCATGTCATTCATGATTATATGTCGAGAGCACATATGTATGTGATAAATCTGCGATTCGTCATCTTTATTCATTTATTTTAGCTTAAAATCCCTTATAAAACACCTGCATATAACGCTAACTCCATATTCTTACTAACTTGCATCTGTGTAAATATTGTACATTTCTGATTAATTTTAACCTAAAATAAATAAATAAAGAAGAAAGGAAAAATAAAGAAAAGAAAATAAAAAAAGAAATAAAGAAAAGAAAACTAAAAAAGGAAGACTGTATACAGGCTGACCCGAACCCCGAGAGAAGGTCAAGACTTGACCTAATCAACCAGGAATAAAGTAGGGGGAGATAGGGTCCTTAACCAGAAAATCCAAAAAAATGCGTGTTCTCACTTATCTTGTACATACCACTAACACTAATTTAGTTGTACCTTAATTGACTTCAAATCAAATAACATTCAAAACCAAAGTTGTAAATAAAAATGTGTTCTAATTACTAAAATTGATTGCATATTAAATCTTGTACAGAATAAAAGTAGCCACACTTGGAAAAAGCCACTATGCACTAATTGAAAGACCAATTCCGGCTCCATATGAGCTCAAATCGAATCAATCTCAGTTCCATTGAACTCGAAATTAAATTATCTTCAAAATGGCTGTATTTTCATAATTTTTGGAGTTACGGATGAAAAGTCGGTTTTCTGGGGTGGTTTGTGCAATTTTCCCATGTATTTTGTGCATATTGTATTTGTATATATTGTAAATTAATCCCACTGATTTTTTAATAAAAATAAAAATTAAAAAAATAATAAATTTTTAAAACACAAAAAGGCCAATTTCGTCATTTATCCTTGTATATAGTGTCACATATGTTTATAGTATATGTATATAGTTGCTATTTTTAATTAACCTTCATAAAAAAATAAAAAATAACATTTTTTAATTCAAATTAAATAAGTGACGAAAATTCAAAAAAAAATATAGATAATTTTGTAATTAGTTTTATCTCTCTTTTATTTTCTTTTTCAAATTTCATCTCCCTCCCACCAAAAAAATTCAAAAATTCATTTTAATTTTTCATCTCCATTATCTCTTCAAAAATTCAAATTTCATCTCTATTCTATTTATATGGCTCCTTCTCCCTCATTCCAACTTGATCAATCTTTAGAGAGAGGAGCCCGATCTCCGAGAAAACAATTTCGTCGAGAAAAGGTGTCGAGCCTCTGAGCCGTCCGGTGACAGCGAGTCGGCCTTGTCGAGGCGATCACGATCCATTTTCCACTCCTAAGGTGAGATCCGTATTTTTCTTCGCATTTTATCTTAGTTTAATCGCTTTTTATTTTGTCGCATTTTTTTATTATTGTCATTTTGTTCTTCTAGATCATAAAAAAATTCATCACGATTTTTGATCCGCCACCGACTCGAATTTCCATCTCATTTTCGCAATCTCTCCGCCTTCTATTTCTACCGTCCACGATCGCTCAACTCCGGTCACGTACGGTGGCCGGAGATCGGATTCTAATCCTCCACTTTCGCCGAGTCCCCATCCACATTCCAATTTTGTAGATAAATAAAAATTTTTCTTTATTTCTAACATTTGTTTTGCAGGACCATTAATAAAAAAATAAAAAAAATTCTCTTTTTATTCTCTAACGTTTGTTTTGCAGGAATATAAAAAACAAAAAAAATCATTTCCTATTTTCTTTTCTTATTTTCGGATTTACAAAAAAAATAAAAAAAGGATTTGTTTTCTTTTATTTACTGTTTACATCATAACCAGAAAATAAAAAAAATAAAAAAAACAAAAAAAAATAATTGCAGCAGGGGGCGACGTTGCCTGAAGCCCACCGCCGCCCACTGCCCGCGGCGCCGCTCCACTCCTGCGCGCGCCTCGCCATCGCCTGAAGCCACCGCCGTTCGCCTGCCTTCAACCAGCCGCACGTCCCGCGCCAACACCACCGACCCGCGCGAGCCCCGCCGCCCGCGCTTCGCCGCCATCGCCGCTTTCCTCCATCGAGCCGACAGGCGCCCCATCCACCGCAGCCACCTGCGGCCCCCTTCTCCTTCAACGCGCTCCAACGCCCGCGCGAAGGCGGCCGGCTCGCCTTCAATGCCCTCCGCCTGGCGCCGACACCCGCGCCCCTTCGCCGTTGAAGATCGCCGCGCAGCCACGCGCGGCGCACCGCCTCCTGCCGTGCCACGCGCCATTGTCTCCCCCTGCCGCGGGCACGCGCGACGCTCCATCCCCAGCCTCGCGAGTCAGCTCCGCCCACAGGCCGACCCCCCCTCCGCTCCATCGCCGATCTCTCGTGCTCGGCCAGCCCAGAGCGCGTCACCTCCAGGCCGCCGCCCGACCCGCCGCGCCTTGCTGAAGAAGAAAGGTCAGCGCCCTAGACTTCCCCCTTTTGCGTTGAACAGAAGAACGAAACCCTCTAGGGTTTTGATTCATTTAAAAAAAAGAAGGGAAAATTACAGTTGCTCTCCCAGAAGATCTCATATTTACAAGAAGTCCCTGTCAGCCTCCAAAGCACATGACATGCACGTGACTCAGTGGTAAAAATTGCATCTTTTATCTTGTTATTTATTTTTATTATCTATTGAAGCAGAAACTTGGAATCTTTACAGTTCAGTCCAAAACTTTCACAGTATTTACGTTTTAGTCCCTGAACTGCATAATTATAATTTGCTTGTGCTTTTCATTGAAATAAATGTCATTTTTGATCCAAAAATTTCGAGAAAATTGTGCTATGCTCCTGATGTGATGATTTTCCTAGCATAAAATTTTCATTGCATTTTGTGATCATTTGGTATTATTAAAAAATAAAAAACTGTGTTATTTTGTCTTCCTGAAATCCAAAATTCATAAAAATTCGAAAATCCCTCGAATCCTGACTCAACAAAATGGCGCCGTTGCCGGGGAGGCACGGCGAGGGTAGTTAGGTTTCTCTTTTGACCTACTATTCTTGGTTGTAAATATCTGTTTAAAATTTACCACCATTGTTCATATCCATTGCATTAATTTCATTATTTTCTCATATTTGAAAATTGTTTTTCTTACACATTTTTTTTCTATTTTTCTTGCGAGGGCCCACGGAGCGAAGGAGGCAATCTTAGGAGAGCCGAAGCACCCAAGCGACGTGGAGGCGGCTTGATTCTTTACCAAGCCGCAGGATAGTGTGAGAAAAAGAGAAGAAGAGTGAAAGAGACGAAAAAAGAGAGAGAGGGATTTTTCTTTTCTAGTTGAACTTTGTAAAAGGACATTCATTTGTTGCAGGGTCTGTTTCACCAAGTGCCGGTGCACTTGGGGGACCTCACCGGTTTTGTTTTCATCGCCTTTATTTTTCTTTGTTTTCCGCGGATTTCGAAAGCCACCTATTGATTGCTTTAATTAATTTACTTGAGCCAGGTAATTAATTAGGTCCAAACACCCTAAACAAGAATTTCTGTGCCTATAGAGTAGATCGTAATTTGGACTTAGTCAAATTAACTTGTTCTTGCCCGTTAATAGAAGCTATCATATTGGACGGTTCACTTGCATTGCATATAGGATAGTTTATTTTAATTCTGCGCGGATCACTTGCATGTAGAGTGCTGGCGACAAGGTACGCATCTCTAACCCTGCATGCATCATCATTTTTAATCGCGCATTGGCATTTCCGATCTCCTTCCTTGGTTTCACTCACATAAATTAAAAGAAAATTGGACACTCGGTAGGCGATTCTTTGAAAACATTTTAACCAAGTGATAACTGCCTAAAATTGGGACTGCTAAAGAAAACTCGACCGTAAAAAAATACAAGGAAAAATCATTGTTTTGGGGAGAGTAACCCCCTCATTGTATTCGTTTTAACTTGCTCGCGTACACACTAAGGTTAGTGCCCAAATCCCATAATTCAGCCTAAGTGTTTGTACAACTTTTGTGATTATCACCTAACTCTAAAACAGACAAGATTAAGAGATCGAATCTTCACGGTCTTCACATTGCGTGAGTTGGTGAATTGGGGGTTTGTATTGTGTTTGATTGTTTGTGTGCTGGCTAGATCCTTCTGTGCATTTGCGCCTTTTTCTCCATATCTTTTGGCTTGACCCTCGTGCTCTCTCATCTTTTGTTTCGAAGATGGCCGACTGGAGTTATTTTAATCCGATCTTCGAAGATACCTCGTACTCTCCAGACGATCCACCTTCCTTTTTCCAGGAGGATCTTCCTCCTGATGTTTGTGCATATCCGCCTAACCCATTATTTCAGGAAACGGAGGACTTTGATTTTCACCCACCCTCATTCAGCCCACCCGGTCCTGAGATTTTGGAGTCACCTTTCATAATTTCCACACTTGAGACACTGAACCAGATGGTGGAGCATATGAATTCGAGGATTAACAATCTCTTTAACATAAATACGAGCCAGAACGCTGCTCCAATTTTTGAGGATATGGATTCATTTGAGGATAATCATGAGAGCTTGCAATCACCCAAATTAGAAAAAAAAATGTGAAAAATTTAAAAAACCAAAAAGATTCTGGGAGACACATTATTGATTCATTTTGTGAGGAAAGGACCCAAATGCCCAATTATTTTCCCACACAATCATCCATCACATGTCCCAACTTTGACCTCGAGGATTCCATTATACAGACTGCTCTTGGCAATCCTCATGTAAATGCTGATTCCGACCTCCTCCCTTGTATGGATGAGGTCCAAAAATTCAAAAAAATGTTGACTGAACCCGAAGTGGTAGTCACCCTTCAAGAGATCATTAAAACTCCACTTCAACAGGCCATGACAGATTTATCTACTCCTCAACACAAAAAGAGAAAGCGAAGGAGAAGACCTGAGCATCACATCTTGACCATGGCCACTGCCTACGCCATCTCTCACCGTCCATATTTTAAGAAAGGGAACACTGCCACACCTCTTGTGAGTTGCTCCATATCTGACTATTCCTGTGATAACACTCTCCTTGACGGTGGTTCATCAATTAATGTAATACCCTTCTCTATGGTACAATCTCTTCATCTTGAGCCTCTTAAGAAAACCAGGATGATAGTTCAATTTGCTGATGGATCTATCAAGAGGCCGAAGGGTATTCTAGAAAATGTTGTCATTTCTATTCAGGGCCTGAATTTTACTTCGAATTTTATTGTAATGCCCATGGAGACCTCCACCCCTGTGGAGCACCCTCCAATCATCCTGGGATGGCCTTTCCTTGCCTCTGCGGGAGCCGTTATTGATTATGGTTCAGGAGAGATTTGCTTCCGTTCTGATGTAGGGAGCGATGTGTTAATCACTACACCCACTACCATCCAGAAACCTGCATCCCATGAGAGCCCACCCGTGTTAGACAACCCCAAGGACTTTGACCATGATGATACTACCAGAGATTTTTGCTATATGATTGATGATACTGAGACCCGAGAATTCCTCTTCAAGGAGGAGGACTCGGAAAGTATAGACCTTGGAGTTTCCTCTTCTGGTACGTGGCGATGCATTGATGACATCCGCGGGATTTACACAATAGACACCATAGAGCGGAAGGCAGACTCTGAGACTAGACATGACGAACATGATTCGAATACTTCCACTGATGAGTCCATTCATATTCACCATGATTCAGATGATACCGATCATGCCCAATTTGATTTGATTGCTTTTATAAAAGAATTTGGGCCTTTTGATAGAGATGATGATCCAGTAGAGGCTCGCCTGTCTGATATTGATCCTATTTTTTCGGATAATGATTTCGAGCCATTTTACTTTGATGTTTGCGAGACTTCCCAGGCCAAACATGACCACACTACTTCCAATAATCGGTTTAAGCCTGCACAATCTGAAACCGCCGAGGACATACTCTTGGTCGATTCTACTCAGTTCATATCTAATGATGATCCCAATATCGACCTACACCTTGTCAAATCCATACCTCAGCGGTCCCGCAAGAAGGTTCGCTTTCGACCTTCTTGACCTTTGTACATCCACTCCTCTTGTATATCCTTTCGTTTTACTCCGTCTTCTCCTGTTTTATCATTCACCCTTTTTCCGTGTGTGTGTGTATGCTATACTTAGGATGTGCTTTATCCTAAGTATAGGGGGGTGAATGATTTGTGTTGTTCATTTTCGTCCTGTTCATCACTCTTGTTGTTGCCTATACTTAGGGATACTCTACCCTAAGTATAGGGGGGTGATGTTGTTCATATCGTGTCTTTTTATTTTTGAGTCTATACATTCTCGTCATCGGTTTTTCCCTTTTGTACACTCTACTATACTTAGGATTACTTGATCCTAAGTATAGGGGGGGATCACCATCTTCTCTTCTTTGTATCTTTTCTTTTCACTTTTCTATACTTAGATTGATCCTATTTTTTCGGATAATGATTTCGAGCCATTTTACTTTGATGTTTGCGAGACTTCCCAGGCCAAACATGACCACACTACTTCCAATAATCGGTTTAAGCCTGCACAATCTGAAACCGCCGAGGACATACTCTTGGTCGATTCTACTCAGTTCATATCTAATGATGATCCCAATATCGACCTACACCTTGTCAAATCCATACCTCAGCGGTCCCGCAAGAAGGTTCGCTTTCGACCTTCTTGACCTTTGTACATCCACTCCTCTTGTATATCCTTTCGTTTTACTCCGTCTTCTCCCGTTTTATCATTCACCCTTTTTCCGTGTGTGTGTGTGTATGCTATACTTAGGATGTGCTTTATCCTAAGTATAGGGGGGTGAATGATTTGTGTTGTTCATTTTCGTCCTGTTCATCACTCTTGTTGTTGCCTATACTTAGGGATACTCTACCCTAAGTATAGGGGGGTGATGTTGTTCATATCGTGTCTTTTTATTTTTGAGTCTATACATTCTCGTCATCGGTTTTTCCCTTTTGTACACTCTACTATACTTAGGATTACTTGATCCTAAGTATAGGGGGGGATCACCATCTTCTCTTCTTTGTATCTTTTCTTTTCACTTTTCTATACTTAGCACGAGTTATGTCTTCCTTTTTCGCTCTCTGATCACTATGAGGACATAGTTCGAGCTAAGTATAGGGGGGTGTCGTATATATTGTATATATACTTTAGACATAACTCGTACTTTTAAATACGTTTATTTGGGGGGGTTGTGTGTATAGTTTGTAAAAGCCACATGCTAAAAAACAAACAAAAAAACACAAAAAAAACAAAACAAACAAAACAAAACAAAAAAAAAACACAAAAAAACATTGTATATACTTGTATAGTTTACTGACCCTTTTCAAAAAAAAAACAAACAAAAACAAAATAAAACACAAAAAAAAGAGAGAATAATATCAAAACACACAAAAAATGTTGTATATACGTGTATATTTTACTAACCCTTTTCCAAAAAAAAATTTTAAAACAAACAAAAACAACAAAAAAAATACAAAACCAAAAATCTATAAAAATTTGCAAATTTCAAAAAAAAACTTTCTTTCACATTTGCAATTTTTTTTCCTTCAAAAAAAAAGAGAATCCATAAAAAGTTCAAAACTAGAAAATTGTTAAAAAAAGTGCGTTCTTTTCACATGTGCATCATTCCTTTTTCAAAAAAAAAGTGCGTTCTTTTCACATGTGCATTATTCCTTTTTCAAAAAAAAACCTTGCATTGTTCATATGTTGCATTTGCATGTGCATTTTTCAGGATAGTATTGACATTTAAACTATGTCTGGAATAAAATTGAAGAATGGAGCTTAGATGGACCTTAATCCACCTAATTCTTAAAGGAACTTCACCGAGAAATAGGATTTTAGAAGCTTCAGGTCTTTGACTTAATTCTTTGGGTTCCACATGACAATGTGCAGCGTTTGACTCTTAGTGTCTAACCCGGTCTCTTCATTCTGGGTATAACTCTGGAATAGGGAATCAATTTGTACTCTCGCACTATGCACTTAGCTCAACTCAGATGGGATGTTGGAAGACTGTGTGAGTTTCTTTTCTGGTAGCGTGGAAATCTAAAGACCGGAGTACGGGTTGAAATAAAGCTTCGGCAAAGGGATGGACGGCTGGGCACAATTTTTTCTAAGACCCCAAAAAATGTACGGAAACAAAAGATTCTATATTCGTAGGGCCAAACAAGATCCAAGCAGAACCACCAAAAATACAAATACAAAGAAGCCACTACCAAATAAATATCTGACCAAAAAGGTCCAAGCTTCAAGAAACCTGCAGATCTTGGTGGAGACTCGGCTACACTGGCCATCTCCACAAGGAGAGGTGACTATACTGGCCACCCTCCAGTTCTTTTCTCTTTCTTCTAACTTCTCCCCCTATTCGATTGTGAACACAGCGCGACAGACCTTAGAAGGAAATACCTGACTCCCCGAGGACGAGTTACTGGAGAGGAGATTTTCATGGTAGTCCTGCATTCTGGATGGGAAGAGCTAAAACCTTTCACACACATGAGTCGATTGTTCAATGTTCATAGGGTATGCTTTGGGAAGAGGATTGATCTAAGATGACTTCTGAGCCGAAACTGTGACAATGATGTGTAGAACTTGAAGGCTGTCGTTTTTAAAATTCTAAGTCTCACAGAAGTTCCGACACACTAATAATCCAAAGGTCCGACAGAGCTCCAAACTACAATTTTATGAAGATAAGTTTAATACTCAATGTTGTCCTACTTTCTTCATTTTCCCTTTCTTTTTCTTTTTCTTTTTCTTTGCACTTATTCTTTCAAATAAGTGTTTGCTAAGGGACTATCAAAGGTAAAGCATAGGGGGATGATGAATCTGCGATTCGTCATCTTTATTCTGCGATTCATCATCTTTATTCATTTATTTTAGCTTGAAATCCCTTATAAAACACCTGCATATAACGCTAACTCCATATTCTTACTAACTTGCATCTGTGTAAATATTGTACATTTCTGATTAATTTTAACCTAAAATAAATAAATAAATAAAGAAGAAAGGAAAAATAAAGAAAAGAAAATAAAGAAAAGAAATAAAGAAAAGAAAACTAAAAAAAAAGGAAGATTGTATACAGGCTGACCCGAACCCCTAGAGAAGGTCAAGACTTGACCTGATCGACCGGGAATAAAGTAGGGGGAGATAGGGTCCTTAACCAGAAAATCCAAAAAAAATGTGTGTTCTCACTTATCTTGTACATATCACTAACACTAATTTAGTTGTACCTTAATTGACTTCAAATCAAATAACATTCAAAACCAAAGTTGTAAATAAAAATGTGTTCTAATTACTAAAATCGATTGCATAATTAAATCTTGTACAGAATAAAAGTAGCCACACTTGGAAAAAGCCACTAAGCACTAATTGAAAGACCAATTCCGGCTCATATAAGCTCAAATCGAATCAATCTCAGTTCCATTGAACTCGAAATTAAATTATCTTCAAAATGGCTGTATTTTCATAATTTTTGGAGTTACGGATGAAAAGTCGGTTTTCTGGGGTGGTTTGTGCAATTTTCCCATGTATTTTGTGCATATTGTATTTGTATATATTGTAAATTAATCCCACTGATTTTTTAATAAAAATAAAAATTTAAAAAATAATAAATTTTTAAAACACAAAAAAGGCCAATTTCGTCATTTATCCTTGTATATAGTGTCACAAATGTATATAGTATATGTATATAGTTGCTATTTTTAATTAACCTTCATAAAAAAATAAAAAATAACATTTTTTAATTCAAATTAAATAAGTGACGAAAATTCAAAAAAAAATATAGATAATTTTATAATTAGCTTTATCTCTCTTTTATTTTCTTTTTCAAATTTCATCTCCCTCCCACCAAAAAAATTCAAAAATTCATTTTAATTTTTCATCTCCATTATCTCTTCAAAAATTCAAATTTCATCTCTCTTCTATTTATATGGCTCCTTCTCCCTCATTCCAACTTGATCAATCTTTAGAGAGAGGAGCCCGATCTCCGAGAAAACAATTTCGTCGAGAAAAGGTGTCGAGCCTCTGAGCCGTCCGGTGACAGCGAGTCGGCCTTGTCGAGGCGATCACGATCCATTTTCCGCTCCTAAGGTGAGATCCGCATTTTTCTTCGCATTTTATCTTAGTTTAATCGCTTTTTATTTTATCGCATTTTTTTTATTATTGTCATTTTCTTCTTCTAGATCATAAAAAAATTCGTCACGATTTTTGATCCGCCACCGACTCGAATTTCCATCTCATTTTCGCAATCTCTCCGCCTTCTATTTCTACCGTCCACGATCTCTCAACTCCGGCCACGTACGGTGGCCGGAGATGGGATTCTAATCCTCCACTTTCACCGAATCCCCATCCACATTCCAATTTTGTAGATAAATAAAAAATTTTCTTTATTTCTAACATTTGTTTTGCAGGACCATTAATAAAAAAAATAAAAAAAATCTCTTTTTATTCTCTAACGTATGTTTTGCAGGAATATAAAAAAAACAAAAAAAATTCATTTCCTATTTTCTTTTCTTATTTTAGGATTTACAAAAAAAATAAAAAAAGGATTTGTTTTCTTTTGTTTACTGTTTACATCATAACCAGAAAATAAAAAAAATTGCAGCAGGGGCGGCGTCGCTTGAAGCCCACCGCCGCCCACTGCCCGCGGCACCGCTCCTCCGCAGCCCGCGGCGCCGCTCCTCTCCATCGCGCGCCTCGCCATCGCCTGAAGCCACCGCTGTTCGCCTGCCTTCAACCAGCCGCACGTCCCGCACCAACACCTCCGACCCGCGTGATCCCCGCCGCCCGCGCTTCGCCGCCATCGCCGCTTTCCTCCATCGAGCCGACAGGCGCCCCATCCACCACAGCCACCTGCGACCCCCTTCTCCTTCAACGCGCTCCAACGCCCGCGCGAAGGCGGCCGGCTCGCCTTCAACGCCCTCCGCCTGGCGCCGACACCCGCGCCCCTCCGCCGTTGAAGATCGCCGCGCAGCCACGCGCGGCGCACCGCCTCCTGCCGTGCCACGCGCCATTGTCTCCCCCTACCGCGGGCGCGCGCGGCACTCCATCCCCAGCCTCGCGAGTCAGCTCCGCCCACAGGCCGACCCCCCGTCCGCTCCATCGTCGATCTCTTGCGCTCGGCCAGCCCAGAGCGCGTCGCCTCCAGGCCGCTGCCCGACCCGCCGCGCCTTGCTGAAGAAGAAAGGTCGGCGCCCTGGACGTCCCCCTTTTTGCGTTGAACAGAAGAACGAAACCCTCTAGGGTTTTGATTCATTTAAAAAAAAGAAGGGAAAATTACAGTTGCTCTCCCAGAAGATCTCATATTTACAAGAAGTCCCTGTCAGCCTCCAAAGCACATGTAATGCACGTGACTCAGTGGTAAAAATTGCGTCTTTTATCTTGTGATTTATTTTTATTATCTATTGAAGCAGAAACTTGGAATCTTTACAGTTCAGTCCAAAACTTTCACAGTATTTACGTTTTAGTCCCTGAACTGCATAATTATAATTTGCTTGTGCTTTTCATTGAAATAAATGTCATTTTTGATCCAAACATTTCGAGAAAATTGTGCTATGCTCCTGATGTGATGATTTTCCTAGCATAAAATTTTCATTGCATTTTGTGATCATTTGGTATTATTAAAAAATCAAAAACTGTGTTATTTTATCTTCCTGAAATTCAAAAATTCATAAAAATTCGAAAATAGCTCCAAAAAATTCCAAAAAAATTAGAGTAGTTTTAGTTCTTTGTCTTTTAATTTCAGACCAATTTTCACGTATTAATTATTTATAAAACCCAAAAAAAATGAAAAATATCAAAAATCTTCTAAAAATTATAAAAATTCTACAAAAATCCAAAAATTGTGATTTCAGTTTCTGTTTATAGATAATTATTTCTAGTTTATCTTAAAAGTAGTAGCCAGGAGTTTTGGGCATTTAAAAGTGTTTTAAATTGCAAATTACTCCAGGCTGTCCACATTTTCTTGTTTCCTCATTGTTTGATTTTTAGAAAAAATACAAAAACATCTGAAAATTCCACAAAAATTCTCAAAAACATTTCAAAACTTTTAAAACCCAAAAATATTTTCTTTGAATTTTTCTGAGCATTTTTGGCATAATTGAAAATCGCAAAAAGAGTTGGTGTGTGTATATTCTTGATTTTTGTTCCTATTGCTTCGCATTATTTTTGAAAATTAAAAAAAATTGCAAAATCAAAATCACTAAAAATTTGAAAATCAGAAAATAAAAAAAATTAGAAATAAAAAATAAAAAAATAAAAAATTCACAAAAACCAAGGATAGTTGTCCTTTGAGATGTTTGTTTTCTTTTAATTAGTTTCTGATTAATTGAATAACCCTCGGGAGATGTAGCCTCCCTGAGTTCGACCCTGTCTGCTATACAGGTTAATAAATAGCAAAAAAAATATAAAAAAAATAATCTTTTGTTGAAGCGGGTTTTGGGGATAAAAGCAACGACCGATTATCATTAATTTTCCAACCCAACAGTTTCCGGCACAACAAAATTTTGTCGTTGCCGGGAGAAAAAAAAGAAAATTCAAAAGTCCCAAAATTCGACTCAACAGTATGCCAGAACATCTTCTTAGATTTTATAAGGATTATTTGATAATTACGATCATTATCGACATGTCACTTCAAAAGTACATTCGATGAGATCAAGACTTATAGAGACATACAAACCCTAGGGTTTTAGTCCTATTGTCTATTTAATTATCATTCCTCATTATTATGAGGAAACTTGCATATTGCAACCACATACATTATGTGTCCAATTGCAAGTACAACATCTGGATCATGGGTTCAATCCATGATATTCTATTGGTTATTATTGAGTATAACATTGAGTGGGATTAAAGAAGGATTATCTGAAATAAGAAATTTGCATAAACATATATAAATATATAATTTACTTTGATTTAGGAATTTTTATATCAAAGTTGTCTTGCCTTGTCAACACTGAAAGTTCATTCCTTTAATCACTTTCAATGTAAGAGATATACTTACCATTATATCTCAGCAAGATCTTGGATCTCCTTCCTTATCTTTGTTACATCCCAATAATATGAGAATCTGCAACTCGGATAAAAAGAAGAGGGAACACATTCCACCTTGCAAGTCCAACTTGCATCTCCCAATTCGGTCTTAACACCCGAGCCCACCACCCCTAAGGTGATGTTGACCCGTCATTAATTGAACCAACCGTCAACAAGAATAGTACTCGCTATGCGCAATCCAATATCGCCCCAATAATATGAGGATCCGATATTGGGGTCACTACGCATACGGTCTTACTCTTTCGAGAAGCAAAGAGCCCGATCCAGATGCGCTTGCATATAGGAGTTGTCACTTCAGACAGACGTCTCCTACATACAATCCCTGATGACGGAACCCTTCGCTTTGACGGGAGACCATGGACGTCACTTATGTGATCCTCCATATTATATTCAAATTCTAATTAATTATCATGAATCATATTCACATAATTAATTCTTCCAAGGGAAATAACACATCTATTATAATAGAGTATTTTTAATTGGATATAATAACTTAATTACATTAAATTAATTATCAATCCAATTAAATCAACAAACTTGATTTTACTTGAATATATGGTATTATCTCAAAGTACGTATTAATTCAAATTTTAATAATTAGAAAATACATCATGATCTCTCAGGCATCATTCGTTCCCTACCCGCTGTCATGGCCAGTACCGGCGGGAGTGGGACGTACCGCAGCCGGTGCGACCCGCTACCCCAGCGATCCCCGACTAGACACCATATCTGCCTCGGGAAAAAATAATGTCGAGTCAATCACTTTGTACTTGAGATGATCATCGGTTCTTCAACCGAAATTATACCATATAGTAATAATCAAAACAATTTTGATTATAAGGAAATTTGCTAACCAAACTCCCAATCCTTTTCAAGCGAGGAGTTTGATGATTGTGTTTCCAATTATGATCTAGATCAAATCTAATCAATTTATTGGTTGAGACCAAGTCAATTAAGGAAATAATCATCATTCAATATTTTCTCAAATATTTTCCATAATTATTTCATGAAATTAACAATTAATTTCACTAATTGACAATCACATGATTCTTGATTAGGACTGTAATTTCAGCAGTGACCCCTACTTACTAAAATTAACATATCTCAATCAATTTAAATCAAAATTAGACAAAATCAATTTTTAAAGATTTCTAATTTTTATTAGGACAGAATCTAAATGATATTTTATGCATTTCGAGACGTATCAAAATAGTAATTAACTCATTAATCATGTTAAGATTCGCAATTCACGCAACAGTAAATACATGTTAATTAAAACAGCCATATCTCGAGCAAACGGAATCCAAATTACGTAAACTCAGATCCTATGGTTTCCTTGTTTAATGGGGAACAAAATCTAAGTTTTATTTTCGTGTTTAAACAACTTAAGCAGGTCCGAAAATAATCACTAAACAGAGATGCGAAAATGAAATGCGATAAAACTTTCGCAACCCTAACGAACCCAAGTCGCCTTCGGTTTTATGGATCGTATCCAAACCTTCGACTTAAGGCTCTGATACCACTTGAAGGATATGGAATAATCCTCAAGCGCATCACGGAGGCGTGATCATCATATCGAATAAGATGAGGAACGACTAGTCACACTAGTTGTTCTATGCAGCAGAATTTAGAAATTTTCATGCGACGAAACGACATGATCCAAGAACACTTATCGGATCGTTTCGTCTATACCACAAACAAGTAATAGGATTAACTCTTGAAGCGTGGTTGCCATCGAGTCTCTAAACGAATAAACCTCATGTCTCAAGTCCGATCCGACGGAGGAGACGCTTGCGTGCGGTGGATGAATCGCGTGCTTCTCGCAATCTATGTTGACGATCCAAGCGGCGGATCTCCTAATCTTGACACATGAGATATGACGTCTTCTTCCACGAGCGAGGCGCACCGAAGGAGACTGAGATCCACGAGCAAACGATCGGGTAGCATAACGACGACGCTGCAACGATGGAAACTCTCTCTAGGGCATCCATGGTGGACGACCATGAGAGAGGATGAGAGAGGGCTGATGTGTAGAGAGAAAAAGAGAGAGAGAGAGAGAGACATATGTTCTCTTGTATGTATAGAAGAGCAAAAGGGTGCCTCTCCTTTTATAATATTTTGGGATTCATGTATCTCAATCCATAGACAACACAAATCCAATGGCTCTCATTGATTGTGTTTCTTTTAATGGCTAAGATTTGTGTTGGTAAAACCAACAATAATTAATTTAATTTAGATTAAAATATATTGATAAATCAATATAAATCAATCCCAAAATTAAATCGACAACATATGGAGATAATGAAAGGAGAATGCCTCCTTCCATGTATATGGAGTGGACGGCCACCCTTTCCTAATAGGGAATTGGTGGCAATCCCTTCCATCCAATATGGAAGGAGACTCTCAAATGTAATCTTCTTAGATTACATAATTCCATGTATCTCTAATTTTACAACAACAATTGTTGTAAATTATTCTACAAAATAATTCATAATTATTTTGAGATATTGCAATCTTGCCATTGGAAATTTATGAATCATATTCACAACCCAAAATAAAATGTAAATTTCATTTTCAATTTAATGTCCAATGTGAATCTAATTCACATCAACATTTAATTAACAAATGTAAATTACAAATAGCTCTCTCTTAAATATTATAAATCACATTTATAATATATATGCAAATTATGGATAGTGCTATCCACATTATTCATATCCATGATAATTAAATCACATTTAATCATCTTGGATATCTATTCTCATGTGCCCAAATAATGTGAATCACATTTACATTATCTACATCTTTGATAATCAAATCACATTTAATTATCTTAGATAACTCTCTCTATATATATATATATGAATCAAATTCATATTATTCATGATAATTAAACCACATTTAATTATCTATTTTCTCAATGCTCAGATATTTATATCAACAATGAAATTATCCTGAACTCTTTCGAGTAGAATGCGCTTTCTCCGCGAATACTTGGAGATAAGGACAGGGCGATTGTATTGTTCCACGTATAGTGACTTGGATATTGAGATCACATCTCAAATCCAGATCTCGGGCCTTCCGTAGATGCTTGATTAAATCAAGACTACAAATCTAATCTTCTCATTGCATCTGAATCACACTCAGATCAATGTCCAATATTTAGACTAAGATTAGATTACTTCTCTACTGAGAGGAGTCACTAAAATCCAAACCCGTTTCATCACTCCCTAGGAATGGAACCGTCATGGTTATATAACTGTTTATGATCACATCACCCTTAGGTATTCCCAATACCTGTACATCATGCATACTGGAAGACCCAGAATAATACCGAAGTATAAGATCAATTTACACTGTCTACTTTAGGATTTATCATTAAGTTTCTCATTCGATCATTGGAGTTAGTATCGATCAGATACTTTCCAAAATCATATATCATACCTAGATGTTGATCATATACTTTCCAAAAGTATATATCAAACCTACAAATTCAGTCAAGCTTCCAAAGCGAGACGATCACACACGTAATTTGATCTTCCCAATATCTCATGAGCGAGCTCATGTCTTCTGGTTCAGTAATGAACTTGTATGATTGATGGGCGATCTGAGCGACTAAGTAAAGGAGCTAATCAGTCGTGTGACCTCGATCACTCAGACTCGGCTCAATCAAGAAAAATAGACCACCAAGATAGATAAAATCGATCGAAAATAAGCTAGCGGTCTCGCTATTTATTTAACCTGGTATGTCGAACTCAGGGAGCACGGGTTGGCCTCTCGGCCTACGAAGTAGTCAAAAAGAGAAATAAAATAAAAGAAGCAAATATTTTTGGTGGTTTTTAATTATTTAATTTTTTTTGGATTTTTAATGTATTAAGAAAATAAGAAAAACAAATAAACACACACTTCAACAATTTTTTAATAGCACTAAAAATCAACCAAAAATTCAAACAAAAATATTTTTATGTGTTTTATAATTTTTAGTGTTTTTTGGTGAATTTTTGAGAATTTTCTGATGTTTATTTAATTTTCTAAGAATCTAAAAAGTGGCTAAAACAGTGGGTATTGTCCAGCCGAGCTAAAAGGACCTAGATAAAATATCTAAAGGTCCCAAATTAGGTGGGAGGTAATTTTCCTGTAAAGAGAATAAAACAAGGAAAATTTAGGCATCTATTTTATTGTTTTTGGGTTTTTGGTTCAATTATTAGAATTTTTATAAGTTTTTAAGTGTTTTTCAATTTTTAGTGGTTTTCAGTAATGAAAAATAGCCAAAATTGGCTAGAAATCAAACACAACAAAATAGACAATAGACACTTTTTTTGTAATTTTTAGACACTAATATTTTTTTGTGATTTTTGAAGTTAGACAGTGACTAAAATAGATGTTTTTGAATTTTTAAAAATATCAAATAAAAACAAAAATGTCCTCAAAAATCCTCAAAAATTTTACACTATGGCAGGAGTTATGTGTCCAATTTTCGTTGGATTTGGAGGTGGTTTGCTATTTTATCCAAAAATAAAGAAGGGGCACAGTGCACAGGGACCAAAGTGCAAATACCCAAGAGTCTGGGGGGTCTGGTGCAATTAACCCAGGAAGTCACGCGCGTCGCGCGTGCCTGAGGCACTCAGGGACCTAAATGTGAAGAAAATAAGTTCCGAGGGCCTTTTGGTAACAGGTACCAAAAGCCTAGGGGCTTATCTGCAAATAACCCAATAATATTCGCACATGTTCAATTAAAATACACACAGGAGTATAAATGCAAATAAACTAAAACTTCCATTCATTCAAGAGCAACCAGAACTACAGGGCCTATATTGCAAATAAACCAGAAAATCGCGTGTTTAAGCACGTGTCATACAACGCACAGAGGCATAACAGCAAATAAATGCAAGCACCAAGGTCTCTATGCAAATATCCCAAAAACTAAACAACTAAATTAACTACTTACAGGACTAAAGACGAAATGAAATAAATAAGAGGGGCTAAGGGTAAATTACCCTTTATTAATGGAGCGGCTGGATGGAGGCCACGTGGAGCATCTGACGGTGGCGAACAACTGGCGCTCCATAGCTGGGCTCCTCGGGCGAATCCGACGGTTGGGGTCCTTCCACGTGGTATGATCAACGGTCGTGGCTCTCTGTGGCTAACCCTCGAGCATCGGACGGCTGGGATCGGTCCTCCTCAGATCTGACGGTGAAGGCGGCTCCGTGAACGGACGGTCCAGATGACAACTGGAGCGGGAGGGCGGATCGAACGGCGGCTGAAGGTCGAGGAAGAACAGGTGGCCGGCGAAGTTCGTCAGCCCAGTGCATGCGCTCCTGACCTCCCCTGCTGTGCCTGAGGATCGGAGAAGCTCCGGCGTGTGCTGGTGTCCTCCGATGACCCAACCGAGCTCTGGGGAGCTCCGGCGAGGTCGGCGGAGGCGAAGCTCCTGGCTCGATGTTGAAGGACCTCAGATGGTCCTCATTGAACCTGCAAAACAGTCCAGGAGGCTTGCGGGTCGAGGGCAAACTGCCTCGACTCGGTTAGGCGGGGTGACGGTGAACGATGAAGCGATGTGGGCGAGCTCCGGCGAAGGGAGGACGGTGGAGCTCGAATCCCAGCTCCTGTGCGAGCTGGGTTGGATGGGGATATGGAGAAGTTGCGCGGGAAGGAGGCGAGGGCGATGGTGAAGCCCGATGATCGATTGGGGGTCGGTCGTGGACGGAATCGACGATGGACGACGGAGCGGCGATTTGGGGGTAATGGGAAATCAACGAAAAGGGAAGGCCTAAGAGGTTACCTGGGTGGACGAGGAGACTGGGGATGAGCTAAGGAAGCTCTGGGTCATCGCCTCGAGGAGCGTCTCCCTCTGAGGCTCGATGCTCCTGCAGGTGGCGGAGCAAGGCGGCGATGCTCGCCGGATCAGTGGTCTCTCTTCCTCTCCTCGCTTCGACAGCACCGGACGCGAGCTGTGACTCTCGCGCACACACTGGAGCTCACTGGGGGTGGAATCAAATGACCAAAGATAAGATTCGAGGTGGCGGAGCTGAGAATATATATCATGGGAGGGTCCGGAAAGAGGCGCGCGGGTAGGGTAATCTCGAGCGCGGATCCCAAGGCGAAGGCTCCGGCGAGGGTGACGGATGTGTCGTGGACGGATCTGACCCGGGGTTTAGGTGAGAATCAATCGGGTTTAGGCGCTAGAAATTAGGGAAATCAGGTCGGGCGCCTAAGCCCGTGAGAAGTGGTCCTGGGGGGGGGGGGGGGGGGTAGTTGACCGGGCGGTCAACAATCCCAGGACCAATAGGGGTCGACCACGTGGACAATATTTGGAAGTGAAATAACAGGTGGCAAATGGCCGAATTAGTGAAAACTTAAAACATGAAATATTTTTATTTTATTTTTTTCTATTTTTTAGTGATTTTTAATAATTTTTTCGAAATAAAAATAAGGTATATACATAATATGTTATATATAGGTATATGTACACTATATAGGGTTTTTAATTTTTGATTTTTTAATTATTATTTTTATGCAATTTTATTCCTATTTTATATTTTATTTATTTTCACTATAAAATAAGGAATAAAAAGATATTTTTATTTTATTTTAATTATTTATATACATAGGTGAAATAAATACATATATACATTCATATACATGGTATATTTATAATATATTTTTGTGTTTTTAATTTTGTTATTTTTATTTTGTTTTTGTTTTAATTGTTTTTATTTTGTTTATTTACACTATATAATATAGAATATTTACAAAAATTTTAGAAATTAATTTTATTTATTTATAAGGTTAAATAAATATAAAGGTGGTTCTATGTACATGATGACTATACAAGAGGTGTTTTTGTTTTCTTTTTAATTTTTAAATTTTTATTTTGATTTTATATTTATAAATATATACAAATATTTACAAGCCTATTTTTGTGAGGAAAATACTTTTATTTTATTTACATATATATTTACACACATGAGCCCCTATCTCCCTCTACTTTGGCTTTTATGCGGTCAGGCCCATGCTGAGCCCTCCCTTGGGTTAGGTTGCTCAATATTTATTCTAAATATTTCTCTCTTTTTCTTTTTAATCTTTATTCTTTTATTTTTGCACAAAAACATGCTAATTATAGGTTTTTACACAATGCATGCTTTTGGTAATTATTTGTATTTACACATATCTACATGCATTTGCAAAGGTTTTTGTAGCTAAATTATAAGAATAAAGAGTGATGAATGAGTATTCATCACCCCCCTATACTTAACTTTGATAGTCCCTTAGCAAACACTTATTTGAAAAATAAGTGAAAAAGAAATAAAGAAAAAGAAAAAGAGAATGTACATGGATCAAAGCTGATTATTAAACTTGCCTTCATTAAATTAATGTATGGAGCTCGATCAGATCTTTGGATTATTAATTTGTTGGAACCTTATTTGGACTTAAGTCTAAAACTCAACAGCCTCTAAGTTCCACTATTCTATAACCAAGACTCCTCAATGCTCCAGATCAGAACAAGTCATCAATCACAAACCCTGAAGACCATGAATCTTTTCTTGTCCTGTGAAAGTGAGGTCTAAGCTCTCCACCTCAGAAATGGCAACTTGACAACCCTCCCCAACAAGGTAACTCTATGACCTCAATATGGCCACTCTTTCCTCGAGGAGCGGGGTATTCCCTTCTAAGTTCAAGTTCAACCGGCTCAAGAAGAGGAGGACGAAGAGAATGGGTCAAGGCCAGTGTAGCCAAGTACCCTTGGGAGCTTGACCAGTGTAGCCAAGTCTCCCTGCTGCAAGCTACATCAGGTGGATCATGAAACCAAGCTTTGCTTATTGCACTCTATATACATACTCCGGTGGGATTATTATTTTCTCTCAGACCCACCACTTTTTTGGAGTTATTTTCTTTTTGCACATTTTTTTTCAAGTGCATCTATACAACATATACATGTGCAGCATATATACACGGAGTTTTTCCTCTTGAGCCAGTAGACTATCCCTCTTTTGAAGCTTTATCGCAACCCACAACTCCTATCGTTAGACCTCATGGCAACCTGACCAAGTTGAGACGCACTTCCTTCACTAAAAGAAGAAGAGAGGTTCCGCCTAGAAGTACTACCCTCATATGCTACCCCAAGTCAAGGAAGACTGCCTCCTCACCATCTCATCCGTAGAGAGCTCGGTGCATAGTGCTGGTGTCCAAGTAAAGCCATAATCTATATGAGTCATGTGTTGTTGTTAAGTGCTCTACTTAGGCTCATTGAGATGACATGTGATCATAGCCTAGTGGACTCAAAGAATTAAGTCACCATGGACCTGAAAAGCCTTAAACCTAAGCCCTATAAGGTTCCTTTTAGAAGCTAGGTGGATTAAGATCTTAATCAAGCTCCATTTCTCAATTTGATTCCAAGCTAGTTTAAATGTCAACTATCATCCAGGAAAACTATATACATATGTACAAAAGATGCTATTTACACAAATTTTACAATCATGCCAAATTCTTGAAAAAATGTTTTGAAATCATGAATGGATGATGCATGAAGTGCAAGTTTTGCAAAAAGATATTTACACAAATGTACACAAGATTTTTGCAAACGTTTGATTTTCAAAACATTTTGGAAAAATTTGTACTATATACATAATTTTGATAAGAAAATATTTACACAAGCTTTACACAAAAGATTTTTGAAATCATTTTTACAAAAATAATTTGTATACTAGCTATTTATGTGCAAATAAAAGAAGTTTATGTACATGAAAATTTTTAATTTTTGTGATTTTTAGCCATTTTATTTATTAACACACTCACACAAAGTACGAGTTATGGCTAAAGTATATATGAAATATATACACACCCCCCTATACTTAGCTCGAACGATGTCCTCAGAGTCAAGAGCGATGAAGAAGACATAACTCGTGCTAGGTATAGGGAAGTGAAAAGAAAGGCTATATACACAGATGAATGAAATAGAAAAGTCAAGAGTGTCTCGGGTCTTCCCCCTATACTTAGGATCAAGTAATCCTAAGTATAGCAGGCTGTATACTAAGGAGAAACCGAGAGGAGAATGTACAGGGTCTACCCCCCCATACTTAGGGTGAAATATCCCTAAGTATAGGCAGTAAAAACAGGGGTAAACAGAAACAAAAGAAATACCCAAAGGTCCTACATCCCCCCTATACTTAGGGTAAAGTGCACCCTAAGTATAGCATAATCACAAGATGAAGAAAGGGATGTGAGACTAAAGAATGTAGTGATATAGACATCTGGATCTATACAAGGCGGAGGATTAGTGAAACTCAGGCGTGAGATGCATTAGATGTGAGTCAAATACCACATCTCACGCAAAATGTATAGGGGCAAGATCAGCGACTCGCGGCTCATGATCTAGAAATGGCTTGAGCTTCTGGCCGTTCACTCGAAAGGTACTCTCAGAAGACAACTCAGATATATCAATGCTACCGTTGTCGTGTACCTTTCTAACCAAGTAGGGTCCCTTCCATTTGCTCTGTAGCTTCCCTGGAAACAAACGAAGCCTCGCATCAAACAACCATACTCTCTGTCCAATCTCAAAATGCTTGTGGCTGATATGAGAATCATGCCACTCCTTCACTCTCTCCTTATACTGTAGGCTGTTTGAGAAAGCTGTATCTCTAAGCTCCTCCAGGGCGGCTAACTCTGCCCTCCTCAGGTCTCCCATACCATATGGATACATAATAATATCTGTAACTGCCCAAAGTGACTTGTGCCTCAGCTCAACAGGTAAATGGCACGGCTTGTCATATACGAGGCGAAAGGGAGATGTGCCCAATGGAGTCTTGAAAGACGTCCTATATGCCCATAAGACCGAGTCCAAAAGCTGTGACCAATCCTTTTGGTCAGGGCGGACGACTTTCTGCAATATCGTCTTGATCTCCCTATTCGATACCTCGGCTAGACCATTCGTCTATGGATGGTAAGGTGTAGCAACACGATGGTCTATACCGAACTCGCTAGCAAGGGCCTTCACCTGGTCGTTGATGAAATGAGACCCCCCATCAGAAATCAGAACTCGTGGAACCCCGAACCGCGTGATGATGTGCTTCTCAAAAATCTGCAAACTGTCCTCGCATCAGCAGCTCGGGCAGGGATAGCCTCAACCCAACGACTAACATAATCCACGGCCAACAGAATGTACTCAAATCCCTGACTCTTAGGGAATGGACCCATGAAATCGATGCCCCATGCGTCAAAAACCTCACAGAAGTGAATGGGCTGCATCGGCATCATATCACGCTGTCCACAAGTGCCCATCCTCTGACAGTTAGTACACCTCTTCACGAACTCATCAGAGTCCTTGAAGAGGGTAGGCCACCACAAGCCGGATTGGAGCACTTTCTGTGCCGTTCTCCTCCCAGAATGATGTCCTCCTGCCTCAAGCTTGTGGCAGTAAGTGAGGACGCTATGGTGTTCCTCCTGAGGAATACACCGACGCTAGACGCTATCCCCTCCTTCGTGGTAAAGGATGGGATCCTCCCAGTGGTAGGACTTGGCCTTCACAAGGAAGGTCTCAAGCCTCTGCCTGGGCCAATCTTGTGGGACTTTCCCAGCAACGAGAAAGTTCACAATATCGGCATACCACGGGGAGTGAGGCGATAGCAAGGATTGCCTCATCTGGGAAGGTATCTCGAATAGGGTCAATCTGCTCAAACTCCTCAGGCTGCTCTAAACGGGAGAGATGATCCGCCACCACATTCTTGACTCCAGGCTTATCCTTAATCTTAATGTCGAACTCCTGGAGTAGAAGGATCCATCTAGTGAGTCTGGCCTTGGCATCCTTCTTTGCCATGAGGTACCTGATGGCGGTGTGATCTGTGTACAAAGTCACTATAGATCCAATGATATAAGATCGAAACTTATCTAGGGCAAACACTACGGCTAGCATCTCCTTCTCTGTGACTGTGTAATTCCGCTGGGCGGAATCCAATGTGCGGCTAGCGTAGTGAATAGCAAATGGAACTCCATCCCTCCTCTTTCCCAGCACTGCCCCTACGGCAAAATCGGAGGCATCCGTCATGATCTCGAATGGGAGAGACCAATCAGGCGGCTGGAGGACAGGAGCCTCAATAACACACTGCTGGAGAGTCGCAAAGGACGAAAGACACTTGTCATCGACAAGGAACTCGGTGTCTTTCGTCAAGAGGTCAGTCAACGGCCGGGCAATCCTGCTGAAATCCTGAATAAATCTCCTATAAAATCCAACATGCCCCAGGAATGACCGTAGCTGCCTCAAATTGGACGGCGGTGCGAGTTTCCTAATGACATCCACCTTGGCCGGATCAACCTCCATGCCCCTGTTGGAGATGATGTGGCCAAGCACCGTCCCTTGAGTCACCATGAAGTGACTCTTCTCCCAAGATAGAACCAAATGGTACTTAATACATCGCTGGAGTACTCGGTCTAGGCAATCAAGACAAGAGTCGAACCCGTCGCCGTAGACCGAGAAATCGTCCATGAAGACCTCCAAACACTCCCCTACCATGTCCGAAAAGATCGAAAGCATGCACCTCTGAAAAGTCGCAGGGGCGTTGCATAGCCCAAATGGCATGCGTCGAAAGGCATATGTACCAAAGGGACAGGTAATGGTGGTCTTCTCCTGATCTTCAGGAGCGATGGCCACCTGGTTGTAGCCCGAGTACCCATCCAGGAAGCAATAATGGCTCTTCCCTGCCAGTCTCTCAATGATCTGGTCAATAAAAGGCAGGGGAAATGGTCCTTCTTAGTGGCCTGGTTGAGTCTCCTGTAGTCAACACAGACCCTCCAAGAGGTGGGTACTCGTGTAGCAATCTCCTCTCCCGACTCACTGATCACAGTCGTGATGCCCGTCTTCTTGGGCACCACATGCAAGGGGTTGACCCACTTGGAATCGGAAATGGGATAAATGAAATCTGCACTCCACCATTTTGATATTTCCTTCATCACGACCTCTTTCAGGTTGGGGTTCAGTCGCCGCTGGAACTCACGCGACGGCTTCGCCTCCTCCTCGAGATAAATATGGTGGGAGCACACAGATGTACTAATCCCATGGAGATCTGCAACGCTCCATCCGATTGCCTTGCGGTTCTTTTCAAGAACCCCCATCAAACGGGATTCTTACTCTCAAGTCAGATCGGCGGAGATGATGACTGGGCACATCTCAAGTTCGCCCGCAAGGAACCGATACTTCAGCGAAGTAGGGAGCGGCTTCAGCTCTGGACAGATGGGTGCTGGCAAATCTGGCCTCGGAAGAAGGTGCGTGAATGCTGCTAAGTCTGCCAAATCTGCCTGGGAGAAAGAATACGAGCTCTCGCAAACTGGGTCTGGAGGAGGCTGCTCAACTGTACTGTCTCTGATCTGCTCTGCCTCTACCTCCTCCTCATTTGTAGGCTCAGGTGGACTCAGGTCTGGCATCTGGTCATCACAATCTGCCCAATCAGACTCTGAATCTGAGGGATCTGCATCAAATAAGGTGGTATCAACACCACCGTCACACAAGGTGGCCTCAGTACCACCATCACTAGAAACCGTGTCGCGGTCGAGAACCGGTTCTGCTGCCTCTGTAGTATCCTGGACCAGGGTTGTGCTTTCCAAGCTCTCCTCTGCTGTCATATCTGCATCAGTGGTGTCTGGAAATGAGAGGATGGCCTGTGCTGAAGGGTCTGCCCATGCTGCCTCATCATCTGTGATCACAAAATCACAGTCCTGGTGGATGTCTAGCCCGGCCTCTGTCAGCTGCTCTATATCTGTGCTAGTCTCTGAGCATGCTCTCTCTCTGGCTCTGTAGTCCTCGACCGTCTCTATTTGTACACTCTCGCCCTCGACGCGAAAGTATACCTTCCTGCTATCATGATCAGTCACTGCCTTGGATGTGGCCAAGAACGGACGACCGAGGATGATGGGGGTATCGGCCACTGAATCAGGGATCTCCTTGTCCAACACTACGAAGTCCATGGGGAATTGCAGGCCCTGAATAGTGACGATAACGTCTCGTAGCAACCCCTTCGGCCTCTTGACAGATCGATCAGCAAACTGAAGGACTGTCCTACTCTGTCGAAGAGTGCCCAACTCAAAGCGGTCGAGAAGGGCTGCCGGAAGGAGGTTGATAGACGATCCGCTATCCAATAGAGTGCGGTCGAACCTCTGCTTACTAATCTGGCATCTGACATACGGGGCTCCTGAATCTGGCCTCTTGGCCGGCAAATGGTTCTGGATCGCGAAGCACGTGGCTTTCGTCAGCACATGTATCTCTGAATGATGGTTCCTCCTCCTCCTTCTGACTGTGGTCCTATCTCTCAAAGATCCCTGAAGAAGGGGGATGTGCTGCAAAGCCTCCTGGAGGGTCAGCTATATGTGAAATCTGTCGATCATGCTCTGGCTGAACTCCTCCTGCTCTCTCTTTTTTGGATCTTTTTCTCTTTTCTTCCCCTTCCCCATCTGAAGGGCTCTAGGGAAGGGGATCACAGGGTCCTCCACAGATGAAGAACTAGGAAAAGGCCTAGACGGCTCGACGGCCGGATCCACACATACATCAATCACCACAGTGGGACCAGAAGAAACTAAACCTTTTCCTTTATTCACAACAGTGTTCTGAGGTACATCGACAGAAGGAAAAACAACATCTCTATCAAAACGAACACCGGTGGCCTCAGTACCACCTCGGGCTGGCTCTGCTACTGGACGTCTCGCGGCCTCAGTACCGCGGGCTGGCTCGGCTACTCTGGTGGCATCAGCACCACCTCCTCGAACTGGTGGAGCGGCGGCCTCTGTACCGCCAGTGGAATCAGCATCCTTGGTGGCATCAGTACCACCATCATCATCGTGTGCGGCCTCAGTACCGCTCTCCTCCTCCTCATCTGGCACCCTGGGTGGATCCTCGAGTCGTCGCTCAGATGAGGCGCCACCGGCTGGTGCTCTACCGCTCCTAAGTGTAACAAAATCAGCATCAAATAGATCCGAAGACATATCATCAAATGGATCACTAGGAGTGGTATGCTCAGTGGAAACTACCTGCTCAGATTTCCTCTTCAGGCTGTTCGGATTCGGCTCTATCTGTGCAGGGATGGCGGCCTTCCCTCTCATCAGGTCCCGCATCTCCTGGCGGAACTCGTCCATCTCCCGTCTGAAAGTAGCCTGCTGATCTGTGAGGATGCGGGCTATGTCATCCAAGGCGGGGCTCTCATGGGAGCCCGACGGGTAGCCTCGCTGGTGCTGAGGCTGCTGGAGCTGGTGCTGTTGGTGCTGAGAGGGGTAGGAGGAAGGATGCTGCTGCTGTGACTGGTGAGCCTGCTGCTCACGTCTCCAAGACTGTCCCTGCTGCTGATAGGGACGAGGAACGAAGGACGACTACTGGTATGGCTGGTGGGCTGGGGGCTGCTGCTGTTGGTGATCCCTCTGCTGGCTATACTGCCCTCCCTGGCCGGACGACTGCTGCTGGGGCTGGGTACCTCCACTCCCCCACCTGAATCCGGGATGGTCTCGTCGGATCCCAAGCTTGGGACGATCATACCAAATCCCGTTGACATCCATCAACGGCTCTGCATCGTACGGGGCTGGCGGGAGTACTGCCAGAGGCTGATCCGGCTGGTATACCACCATCTGCATGTCTGGAGATGGTGGGGACTGGTAAGAGGGATGCTGCTGCTGGTACGGCTCCGCCTGTACAAGGTGAACCTGTCTAGGCTGCTGAAAGGAGCTAGAGCGCTGGGACGAGCTGCTGCTGCCGCCGGTATCGCCTCGCGACTGAAGACGGGGCTGGGAAGCCGTCTGTGCCTCCTGGAGACACATGAGCTGGGTCTTCATGTCGCTCAGAGTCTGTGCCATCTGCTCCATCTGAGTGATGCCCTGGCACTGCTTCTTCTCGATCAGCTCCATGCGGTCCAACTTCTCGCTGATGATACCCATATCTGCAGCGGACGACTCTGCATGTGCTTCTGCAACTACGGATGAACTGGATGGACCGGCATCGACCCGTGCTATCCTCTGGTACTGCACGGGTCCTGGCTACTGCTGGGGTCTCCCCTGAGTGTACAACCGGGTCTGGGACATCACCATATAGTTCTCGGCCATCTCCTCGAAGATGACCCAGACCTGGTCGTGATCCTTGGCGAAATAGGACCCGCCACAAGAAGCATTCACCAGGCCCTGGAGCTCTGGTGTCAGCCCGCTGAAGAAGCTCTGCACAAGGTTCGGCTTCGAGATATCATGGTGCGGGCATCGGTCTGTGAGCTCACGGAACCTCTCCCAAGCCTCATGGAATTGCTCATTGGGGAGCATGGAGAAGTTGCTGATCAGGGCCCTCGCTGCATTGGTCCGCCCGAGTGGATAGTACTTGTTCAAGTACTCGGTGAGGAGCTGCTCCCAGGTGTAAACAAACTTCCCCAAATGCTTCAGCCAGGTGGCTGCTCTGTCTGCTAGGGAGAAGGGGAAGGCGATCATCCGAATCGTATCCTGGTCCACATGGCGGTCGTGGACAGTACTGCAGATCATCAAGAACTCCTGGAGGTGGAGATGGGGCTCCTCGGTGGCAAGTCCGTGAAAACGGGGAAGCATCTGCAGGTTGTTCGGGGGGAACTTAAAGTCCCCCACGATAGCAGGCACCAGCACCCAATGATGCATCAGTGTAGATCCGGGGTTGTGCAACTCCCGCATCGGTCTCGGTGGTCCTCCTGCCGCAGCGACTGCCGCTGCGGCGGTAACGGCTGCTGCTGCGGCTCGTGCCTCTGCATCTGGTCCGTCCTCAGGCTCGCTCTGATCTCTCTCTGCTCTGAGTCGCTCCAACTCTCTCCTCATCTCAATCATGAAAGCTCCATGATCCCTCAGTTGCTGTTGCATTGTCTCTAACGAGGCGATCAGGGTGGAGTTGATCGCTCCCTGGTCCATCACAATGTGCTCTGTCCTGGAGCGGTCCTCTGAACTACCGGCCATGACGTCTACAAAATCAAATGAGCCATACTCAGGTGCTGTCAAATCTGCTATTCTCTCCTCTGGCTCATATCTCTCAGAACCAAAGGAAAGGGGGTCGAGGGGGAACAGCGCGGAATCATACTCGGGCTCGGAGAACTGGTCTTGGCTCTCGCGGGCCAACCTAGATGATTGGGTAGACGTGCCCGAAAGCGGTGCAGCCAGAGGCTGCCTAAGAGAGCGTCTACCCATCATCGTGATCTGGTAGAGTTGGGTGGATGGGATCTGGAGAAACTATGATCAGAATGCAAACCCCCGGTTCACCAACGCAACGCGAGCTGAAGACCGTAAAAGCTCGGTCAAATTATCTGGTCAATTTTTATTAGGTGAACACACAAGATATCAGAGCGCTTACGTGACCTGTTAGGATACCCGATACTATCCCAACCGACTGGCCCGCACGGAAGAGTCGGTAGTCAGCTGGAAATAGCACGGGAGGGCTCTACCTAGGGTGCGGGTCACTCTCTCGCGCAATCAAACCAAACAATGAGGGGGTTGCTCTCCCCAAGACAAATTTTTAAGGTGAGCGTCTTTTAGGGTCAATAGTTTTAGCCAGTCCCAATTTTATGGTTTTTCTTTTTAATATTTTTCAAATAAAAACAAATGTCTAACGAATTTTTTCGGTTCTCATGATTATTTAGTCCAAAACAGGGGGAGAAGACGAAAAAGCCGATGCACGATAAATCAATGATGCATGCAAAGTCAGAAAGGCGTACCTGTCTCCAGCACTCTACATGCAATATGATCCGCGCATAAATGTAAAGACGGAAATTAAACTACCTAAATGATGCAGCAATGAAAACCGAGTCCTAGATGAGCAAGTTCTACTCGCAGAATCGTCTAACTGGTCACCGTCCTACAGGCCAAAGGTCCGGTCTTGGTCTACCCCTCCTCTGCCCGACAAATCGGGGGTAGGAGAAAGCGCTTTGTGGGGTAGACTACGGCACGTAAGCCACGAAGGAAAATGAGTCAGTTATTTTTATTAATTGATTATTAGTAGGTCCAATTAAGCGTACTATAGGAGCAGGCAGATAATTAAGTGTGGGGACCCTACTAATTACGACACAAGCAAGTATAAAATCCTAGATCTAGGGGCTCGATCAAAAACTGCGTAAACACCGGAAAAGGCAGTAAAAAGAAAAGAAAACAAAACCGCGAGAAAATCCTAAGGGTCCCCCGAGCACACCGGTGCTCGGTGAAACAGACCCGCTAAGCAGATAAAGTCCTCAAGTCCAGTCTCTGAGTCCCTGTATTATTACAATAATAATCAAATAAAAAGAAAAATAAAACCTAATATACTCCTCTCCCACTCAGCTCTCTCTCGCTCTCTCCTGCGGCTCCGTAAAGAAAGGAGCCGCCTCCAAGTCCTGCGGTTGCTTCGGCTCCTCGAAAGTCGCCTCCGCGGTCCTCGGGCCCTCGCAAGAAATAGAGACAAGTGGTCAGACCAAAATAATCAAATAATGATAAGAGAAATAAATGGAAATAGAATGAGGGTATATATGCAAAAATGCAAAATAAAATAAACACTCAAAATAAAACAAAAAAAAACAAAAGAAAAGAAAATAAAGCAAAATAAAACAAAAATAAAATATAGACAAAAGCCGCGAAAAAGCCGCGAGCTCTGAAAGAGCCGCGAAAAGCCGTGAAAACAAAAATAAAGCAAAAATAAAAACTACTAAGCCGTGCTCCCCGGCAACGGCGCCATTCTGATGGGCGATCTGAGTGACTAAGGTAAAGGAGCTAATCAGTCGTTGTGACCTCGATCACTCAGACTCGGCTCAATCAAGAAAAATAGACCACCAAGATAGATAAAATCGATCGAAAATAAGCTAGTGGTCTCGCTATTTATTTAGCCTGGTATAGCGACCAGGGTCGAACTCAAGGAGCACGGGTTGGCCTCTCGGCCTACGAAGTAGTCAAAAAGAGAAATAAAATAAAAGAAGCAAATATTTTTAGTGGTTTTTAATTATTAAATATATTTTTTTGGATTTTTAATGTATTAAGAAAATAAGAAAAACAAATAAACACACACTTCAACAATTTATTAATAGCATTAAAAATAAACCAAAAATTCAAACAAAAATATTTTTATGTGTTTTATATTTTTTAGTGTTTTTGGTGAATTTTTGAGAATTTTCTGATTTTATTTAATTTTTTAAGAATTTAAAAAGTGACTAAAACAATTGGTACTGTCCAGCCGAGCTAAAAGGACCTAGATAAAATATCTAAGCCCCAAATTGCAGGGAGGTAATTTTCCTGTAAAGAGAATAAAACAAGGAAAATTTAGGCACCTATTTTATTGTTTTTGGGTTTTTGGTTCAATTATTAAGATTTTTATAAGTTTTTAAGTGTTTTTCAATTTTTAGTGGTTTTCAGTAATGAAAAATAGCCAAAATTGGCTAGAAAATCAAACACAAAAAAATAGACAGTAGACACTTTTTTTGTAATTTTTAGACACTATTTAATATTCTTTTGTGATTTTTAAAGTTAGACAGTGACTAAAATAGATGTTTTTGAATTTTTAAAAATATCAAATAAAAACAAAAATGTCCTCAAAAATCCTCAAAAATTTTACACTATGGCAGGAGCCATGTATCCAATTTTCGTTGGATTTGGAGGTGGTTTGCTATTTTATCCAAAAATAAAGAAGGGGCATAGTGCACAGGGACCAAAGTGCAAATACCCAAGAGTCTGGGGGGTCTGGTGCAATTAACCCAAAAAGTCACACGCGTCGCGCGTGCCTGAGGCACTCAGGGACCTAAATGTGAAGATAATAAGTTCCGAGGGCCTTTTGATAACAGGTACCAAAAGCCCAAGGGCTTATCTGCAAATAACCCAATAATATTCGCACATGTTCAATTAAAATACGCACAGGGGTATAAATGCAAATAAACTAAAACTTCCATTCATTCAAGAGCAACCAGAACTACAGGGCTTATATTGCAAATAAACCAGAAAATCACATATTTAAGCACGTGTCATACAACGCACAGGGGCATAACAGTAAATAAATGCAAGCATCAGGGTCTCTATGCAAATATCCCAAAAACTAAACATCTAAATTAACTACTTACAGGACTAAAGACGAAATGAAATAAACAAGAGGGCCTAAGGGTAAATTACCCTTTATTAATGGAGCGGCTAGATGAAGGCCACGTGGAGCATCTGACGGTGGCGAACAACGGGCGCTCCACAGCTGGGCTCCTCGGGAGAATCCGACGACTGGGGTCCTTCCACATGGTGTGATCAACGGTCGTGGCTCTCTGTGGCTAACCCTCGAGCATCGGACGGCTGGGATCGATCCTCCTCAGATCTGACGGTGAAGGCGGCCCCGTGAACGGACGGTCCAGATGACAACTGGAGCGGGAGAGCGGATCGAACGGCGGCTGAAGGTCGAGGAAGAGCAGGTGGCCGGCGAAGTTCGCCGGCCCAGTGCATGCGCTCCTGACCTCCCCTGCTGCGCCTGAGGATCGGAGAAGCTCCGACGTGGCGCTGCGCAGCTGCTGGTGTCCTCCGATGACCCAGCCGAGCTCTGGGGAGCTCCGACGAGGTCGGCGGAGGCGAAGCTCCTGGCTCGATGTCGAAGGACCTCAGATGGTCCTCATTGAACCTGCAAAACAGTCCAGGAGGCTCGCGGGTCGAGGGCAAACTGCCTCGACCCGGTTAGGCGGGGTGACGGTGAACGACGAAGCGATGTGGGCGAGCTCCGGCGATGGGAGGACGGTGGAGCTCGAATCCCAGCTCCTGTGCGAGCTGGGTTGGATGGGGATATGGAGAAGGTGCGCGGGAAGGAGGCGAGGGCGATGGTGAAGCCCGATGATCGATTGGGGGTCGGTCGTGGACGGAATCGAGGATTGACGGCGGAGCGGCGATTTGGGGGTAATGGGAAATCAACGAAAAGGGAAGGCCTAAGAGGTTACCTGGGTGGACGAGGAGACTGGGGATGAGCTAAGGAAGCTCTGGGTCATCGCCTCGAGGAGCGTCTCCCTCCGAGGCTCGATGCTCCTGCAGGTGGCGGAGCAAGGCGGCGATGCTCGCAGGATCAGTGGTCTCTCTTCCTCTCCTCGCTTCGACAGCACCGGACGCGAGCTGTCACTCTCGCGCACACACTGGAGCTCACTGGGGGTGGAATCAAATGACCAAAGATAAGATTCAAGGTGTCGGAGCTGAGAATATATATCATGGAGGGTCCGGAAAGAGGCGCGCGGGTAGGGCAATCTGGAGCGCGGATCCCAAGGTGAAGGCTCCGGCGAGGGTGACGGATGTGTCATGGACGGATCTGACCGGGGTTTAGGTGAGAATCAATCGGGTTTAGGCGCTAGAAATTAGGTAAATCGGGTCGGGCGCCTAGCTCGTGAGAAGTGGTCCTGGGGGGGGGGGGGGGTAGTTGACCGGGCGGTCAACAATCCCAGGACCAATAGGGGTCGGCCACGTGGACAATATTTGGAAGTGAAATAACAGGTGGCAAACGGCCGAATTAGTGAAAACTTAAAACATGAAATATTTTTATTTTATTTTTTTCTATTTTTTAGTGATTTTTAATAATTTTTTCGAAATAAAAATAAGGTATATACATAATGTGTTATATATAGGTATATGTACACTATATAGGGTTTTAATTTTTGATTTTTTAATTATTATTTTTATGCAATTTTATTCCTATTTTATATTTTATTTATTTTCATTATAAAATAAGGAATAAAAAGATATTTTTATTTTATTTTAATTATTTATATACATAGGTGAAATAAATACATATATACATTCATATACATGGTATATTTATAATATATTTTTGTGTTTTTAATTTTATTATTTTTATTTTGTTTTTGTTTTAATTGTTTTTATTTTGTTTATTTACACTATATAATATAGAATATTTACAAAAAATTTAGAAATTAATTTTATTTATTTATAAGGTTAAATAAATATAAAGGTGGTTCTATGTACATGATGATTATACAAGAGGTGTTTTTGTTTTCTTTTTAATTTTTAAATTTTTATTTTGATTTTATATTTATAAATATATACAAATATTTACAAGCCTATTTTTGTGAGGAAAATACTTTTATTTTATTTACATATATATTTACACACATGAGCCCCTATCTCCCTCTACTTTGGCTTTTATGCGGTCAGGCCCATGCTGAGCCCTCCCTTGGGTTAGGTTGCTCAATATTTATTCTAAATATTTCCCTCTTTTTCTTTTTAATCTTTATTCTTTTATTTTTGCACAAAAACATGCTAATTATAGGTTTTTACACAATGCATGCTTTTGGTAATTATTTGTATTTACACATATCTACATGCATTTGCAAAGGTTTTTGTAGCTAAAATATAAGAATAAAGAGTGATGAATGAGTATTCATCAATGATCCCTTTGAGAGATCGTACTACTTATATGGCCTTGCATGCACACCAGCGCGCCAGTGTATAGACCTTGATTAGGTCATCAACCTATTGGTCTGCCAAATGTACATACTCAGACATATAGTAACACATCTGTCTCCGGTCAGAGGATGCGTGCCTATGTCATGACAGCATACGATATAGGACTTTGGTTATCTCGATCTCGTTAAGTCAACTCTTTGACCTAACTAATCTAACACCTCTGGATCTCTATTCCTATACAGAGGACCTGCATCAAAAGGTAGGTCAGATATCAGCCTAACTGAGAAAGGATTGCCATCTCCTACTCAGGCTGGAGATCATCTCTTAATAATCATTTGATGGTGCTTGATGAGTCCTCAATCTAACTCTTTAGATGTTCATCCAAGCACCAACCTCTATGATTCAATATTTGAATCAACTGTTGTATGATCATCAAAATGGCCATGGTACATAACCCTAATTGTAGTAAGGGACCTATTATGCAAATTATGTATTCTTCATTTCAGATTAGGGAATGATATTCGTAATAACATTTATTGCATAATGGCTCACCGTGGGCTCGCATGTCTAGCACCCATGACCTAAGACGAGGCTGTAGAGCCATATGTGCCTCTTGGAGACACATGATATGAGTCTTTAGGTCACTAATCGTCTATGCCAACAGGTCAATCTGCATGAGGCCCTGACACTGCTTCTTATCGATGATCTCGATGAGGTTCAGCTTCTCATTGATGATCCCCATGTCAGCGGCTGATGACTTGGCATGTACTGCTACTGACGAAGTAGATGGACCTGCATCGACCCGTGCTATCCTCTGGTAGGATATGGCCTGTGGGAGGGGCTTCCCCTGAGTGTAGACCCTAGTCTGGGACATCACCGTGTAATTTTCTACCATCTTCTCATAGATGGCCCAGACTTGGTCCACATCCTTGGCGAAATAGGACCCTCCACATGAGGTGTTAACAAGCCCCTGTAGCTCTGGTGTCATCCCACAAAAGAAGCTCTGAACTAAGTTAGGCTTTGATATCTCATGATGTGGACACCGGTCGATGAGCTCTCTGAAACGATCCCAAGCCTCGTGAAACAACTCATTCAGGATCATGGTGAAGTTGTTGATCCTAACTCTAGCTGCATTGGTCCAGCTGAGTGGATAATACTTATTCAAGTACTCAGTTTGGAGCTGCTCCCAGGTGGTGACATACCTCCCCATATGTTTCAGCCAATAGGATACTCTGTCAACCAATGAGAATGGGAAGGCGATCATCCTGATCATGTCCTCATCCACAAATCTGTCGTGGATAGTATTGAAAATGATCTCAAACTCCTGGAGATAGAGGTACAACTCCTTGGTGGCTAGCCCATGGAACTTGGGAATAAGCTAAATAGTTTGGGGCGAAGCTCAAAATCACACAGGATCTCCGGGAGCTGAATCCAACGGTGGGTGAGAGTTGCACCAGGGTTGTGCAACTGCCTCATCGTGCATGGTGGCCTCAGCTCTAGCTAATCATCTGGACGTCCGTCTCCTCCTCCAGCTGCGGGTATCTCTCCACTGGCTGGTCTCTGCGACTCTCCTCTGTCGGCTCTTATCTTCGTAAGCTCTTGACACATATCTGCCATGAATGCTCCCTGGTCTCTAATCTGGTGTTGCATCATTTCCAGGGAGGCTAAGAATGTGTTGTTGATGACGGCATGATCAAGTACGTGCGCTGATCCCTGTGACTGCTCATCTGTGTGTCCCTCACTGTTGGCCATCTCTCGGGTCCCTGCAAAGGCAAAAGACCCCAACTCAGGTGTTGTAAAATGAATGTATAATTGTGTTGATCTCTGCTCTGGAACCTCAGGACTGGAAGAAGGGTGGTCGAAGGAGAGCAAGATGGTAGCGAAATTAGGTTCAGAGAGCTAGTCGGGGCTCTCTGAAACTGCCCTAGATGAATGGAAAGGAGTACTCGAAAGTGGTGCTGTCAAAGGCAGCCTAAGGGACCTCCTTCTCATCATCATGATGTATGGATTTATGATGATGATATCTGGAATGCAAACAGGATCAGAAATCAAATCCTCAATTCACTTACTTGACACTAGAGCTAATGGCCATAAAAGATTGGTTGTTAATCTTGTCTTTTTTTATTAAGGTGAAAAATCAAGATATCAGAGCGATTAAGCGAGCCGTTGGGAACCAGATGCTCCCAAGAGACTGGCCCATTCCCATAGTTAATTTTTCCCAGCCAGTATGGGCGTGGACCGTTTACCGGTTACCCAATCTGCCTAATCTGCTAAGGAAGTGTCGGACCGCATACTGGCTACCTGATGAAATCCTCACTGGAGAACAACCAACCGCAAAACCAGTAGTCTAAAAGAAGTTAAGGTATGGCTCTACCTAGTGTGTGGGTCACTCTCTCGCTGTTGAAAAAATCAACCAATGAGGGGTGGCTCTCTCCAAAATAAAGATTTTTAGATGAGGTGTATTTTAGGATCCAGTTTGCATTAGCAATCCCAATTTTATTTGTTTTCACTTTTTATATATTTTTCTGACAAAAACAATGCCTAACGAATTTTTCGATTTCCTGGGTTGAGTCCAATAAAATAGGGGGAGGAAGTCGAAAAAGTCGATGAGCGGTCAAATACTATGATGCATGTAGAGATAGAAATGCGTACCTAACTCCATCACTCTACATGCAGGGTGATCCGTGCATAAAAGTAAAGACATGAATAAAACTATCTAAATGATGCAATGAATAAATCGGCCTTAGACGAGCAACTTCTGTTGATCATGAATAACTAATAGCTAAATAATCAGGGAGAGAGGCCTGAGTCCGGTCTCAGATGTCGATCGGTGTCCGCCACAACGGATCCTGCCAGCACTATATACGACCTCTAGCAGCATGTGGCCTCTCAATTGATTAAGTTAACTTTTTCTTATCGATTATTAACTAGGTCCAATTATGCTCTATAGGAGCAGAATGAGCAATAAAGTGTAAGGCCTTAGCTAATTATGTCACAATCAACAAAAGTCCTAAGTCTAAGGGCTAAAACATCATGAATCAAAAGAAAATAACGGCGATCAAAACAAAAAGTGTGAAAAATCCGATGAGGTCCCCCGAGCACACCAGTGCTCAGTGAAACAGGCCCCGATGAATCTAAGTGTCCAAGAGTGTCCAAGTCCAAATAATACAACAATAATAATTCTGTAGAAAAATGAAACTACTCTATCTACTATAACTATCTTCTCATGCTCTCCTACTCCTCCTCAAATGCGTGCACTCCAACAGAAAGTCGAGGCATCCTCGGGCGGTTCCTCGCATAAAAAGTAAAGCAGAAATACGTCAGAAAACAGTTATATCAAATAGAGATAAAAATATGAAAAATGACTATTAAGCCGTTCTCCTCAGCAACGACGCCATTTTGATGACCACAACTTGCGACTCGGGTTAAGTAATATCAAGGTCGTTGCGACCTGAATCACCAAGTGTAATCAACAAAAAGAAATAAACCACTCAAATAGATAAGATCAAAAACAATCAAGCATATGTAAGCGGCTTCACTATTTATTTTACCAGGTATAGCAACCACGGTCGAACACAAGGAACACGAGAAAACCTACAAAGTTGTCAAATCTCAAAAATAAAAGACCATATTTTTAGTGGTTTTTAATTTTACAATTTTTTTATGATTTTTAGTAAGGAAACAAAATAAACAAATGCGAAAGCAAAGCAACACACCAATCTTTTTGTAATTTTCATTAAAGCTAAAAATACTCAAACAATTAGGATAAAAATAGTTTTGGGGTTTTGAGATTTTAAAGTGTTTTTGGTAATTTTTTGGGGTTTGACAAATATTTTTATGATTTTATAAAAATCAAACAGTGACTAAAAATGTATACAGTGCACAACAGGATTATATTGCAAGTTAAAAATATTTAAAATGCCCTATAATCCTGGATAGCAATTTTATGACAAAATACAAGTAAACAACTACAAACAGTAACTAAAATGAGAATTTTTTGATTTTTTTGAATTTTATATGATTTTTATAAGATTTTTAGTGTTTTCTCTTTTTAGAGTTTTTTATACTCAAATAAAATTGCTACATTACGTAAAACACACAAAAACACACTAACAAGAATTTTTTTGGAATTTTTGAGACAATTTTTGAATTTTTATAGATTTTTAAAAATAGACATGACCCTTTTATAGGTTTTTGAATTTTTAAAAATAATAAATGCAAAGAAATTAACCCACATAAATTATACAAAATATTACCCGTCAACTAGAATTGATGGTAATTTTTATATAATTTTTAGGATTAATTTGCTAATTATTAAGTCCAAAATACAAGATATAAGTAGTTAAAGTTTATAGGGACCAAAGTGCAAATATATTAAGTTCCAAGTCCAAACAATAACACTAGTGAAAAATACAGGGTTGAAATTGCAAAAAGTCTAAGCAATCATACGCGCAACACATGGACCAAGCTCGCAGGGTATAAGTGCAAATACTAAAAACATACCATTCGATTCATAACATATCAGAAGTGCAGGGCATACAGTGCAAATAACCCAAAAAGTCACGTGGAACATCACGTGCTACACATAGAGAGGGACTAGAACATAAATAGATAAAAGCATAAGGTCAGTCTGAAAAGAGTCTCAACTACAATACTTATTTATTGGACTAAAACTAAATGCAGGAATAAACGAGGGTAAAAGTGAAATATACCCCTTTCGAGGCACATGCGGGGCACGTGGGATGTTTGGCATGCTATGGCGAAGGCAGCAGCTGACGGCTCAGATCTGCTCCACTCAAGATCTGACGGTACAGGCACGCGGTGCAGATGTACGGATCCAATCATGTTTGATGAGATCAAATGGCGCATGGAATGTCAGCCTCGATTGTCGTTAATCGTGCATCTGACGCTTTTGACAAAAGGGGGCGAATGAACGGTGAGGATGGAATCTAGACGAGAGGGCTCCATCAGATGGTGGGTGAGGATGCTGGAAGAACTCCTTCCCGGCGAGCTTCGTCTGAGCATGGACGACGATCCACAACCCTGATGGAGCTGTAGGAAGGCTCAATACAGTCGTGGAAGTGTTCTGCTTCCGATGGAGGGTTGTGATGAGGTCGTCATCAGTCGGATGGGCGTGGAAGGAGATGCGACCTATAGCTGTTTCGCTTGAGTAGTAGAGGTTCGGAATGGGCTTCTCTGCTTGTCCTAACACCTGCAAAAGGGAGAGCGACTCAGGGGCGTGGCTTCGGTCGATGTTATTGCATAAGCATGTAGGAGAAACGACGAGGAATGGGGGTCGACCTCTGATGACAGTGAGAGAGGGAGGTCCCGACCTTAATCCTATTCGAACGATAAGGTCTAAGGGTGAACATGTCATGGAGGGATATGGGATGCACGTCTAGGAGTCTATCAGTGCGGATGGATATGGGTGTTGGAGCTCCAACCATTTGGTCGAAGGTCAAGTGGGTGCGACAGAGCAAGATAGGGAGATTCGAATGGACGGTGAAATGCGAAAGCTAAAGTGGACATCTGAAGCTACCAGCTGACGCACGAACTCTAGGCAACATAAAGGCTGGGGTGAGGGCCTCGATCTGCTGCGGCAGGCGAGAGAGGCTGCACATGGCGGATGTCTTCGGCCACGTTGAGATACAAGCCTCCAAGCAACTCCCTAAGGATCCTAAGCGGTGCCTTGAGTGGCTATCACCTCACTGAAGGTGGCTAGGGAAGAAGTAGGGTGCGAGGGACGAGCTGCTGCGCTGGGGGGGGGGGGTGGAAGAGGAGATTATATAGGATGCTCCAGGGTCTGGAAAGATGGAGAGCGAGCGTGCAACCCTAGGAAGATCTGCGCTTTCCTAAGGATCCACGAAGGTCATGGATCATAGGAGAACGCACGGGCGAAGAATCAGGGAATGAGGCGGCCTGAGTCGGGTGGGGGAAAAGGGGAGAAAAAGGTCCTGCGAGCACCAATCAAGTTTGACCTGGCTGGAAGGGAGGGTTGACTGAGGTCAATGAAACCTTTTGGATTAATCAGAAAATTGGAAAGCACAAAATAAATAAAAAATCAATAAAAAATAACAAACGGATTTAAAATAATTAGTGTACAAAATAGAAATTTTATTATTTTTAAAGTTTTTTATTTTTAATTATTTTTATGAAAATAAATTAATATATAGTAATATATATAGGTATAGTATACCTATGTATTATGTACAAGTATTTTTATTTTATTATTTTTACACAAATACCCTTATTTTGTATTTTATTTATTTATAACATAAATTTAGAAGTATAATTAATTTTTATTTTATTTTTACAAATTAATAAGGATATATAGTAAATAATGGATGTAATATATACAAGTGTGTTTTGTACAAGGAATGAAGGATTTTATTTTTATCTTTTTTTTCTTTTTCTAATTTTTGTTCTATTTTTATATTGTTTCTTGGATTATATATAAAGGTGTAAGAATAATACTTTAATTTATTTTGTAAAAAATAAATATATAAATAATGTGTACAAAAATAGATAATATATACAATACATAGTGAGCCCTATCTATCTCTACTTATTTTATTTTACGATCAGGTCAAGGCTTGAACTTCTCTTTGGTTTTGGGTCAGTCTGTACTTATTCTAAAGACATCATTCTTTTTCTTTTCCTTTATTCTTTTATTTTTGCACAAAAAACAAGATAATTATGCTATATTAACACAAGCATGCAATTTTTTAAGTTATTATATTTACAAGTAATCACATGATGTTTTTCATAGAAAAAAGAGCTAAAATAAAATAATAAAGAGTGAGAATCAGAGATTCATCAATTCTTATTGTACAATATACCAAAATAAAGTATTCATTTTATTTATTTTTTATGTTTTTCATAAATTTATATTTTTATAATTTTGTAAATATTATTGATAGTATATGCACATATTTAGAATACAATAAAACCACTAAAATAAATTAGAATAAATAAGTATATAAATATATAGATGAATTACATATACTTATATCTATATAATAAATCCATCTATTTATTTAAGTATACAAATAATATCAGAAAATACAATAAAATACAATTGTATATATATAAATAAGTTATAAATATATAAATTAAGTGTATAATATAATACAATACAAAATACAAAATAAAACTAAAATATGTATTATATAGGTAAATATACTAATAATTATACATGTAAATAATAACTTGTAATAAATAGCCACATAAAAATAAAAACGAAATGGGAAGAAAGTATTACAGAAAAAGTAAACATTTTTTATTTTATAATCTAAAATTAATTAATTCATTTAATAATTATTATTCATTTTACAAAGAATTTTCACCTTGCATTTTTCTAGTTGGTCCATATGGACCAACCAGATTCATTCTTTTGTTGACCTAGGTTAGCTGGCCCTTTGGCGCCTCTGACCTTTGTTAGAACCTCGAGCCTCCCGCTTCTCTCCATTTTCCCTCGTGATCTAATGATCGAATCTCCTTGAGCCTTGAACAAATATTGCAAATGGGATCTCCATGATTCACGCATGATCCTTAGATCCCATCAATCTCCTCCGTATTGCCCTTGAATCAAGTCGCAAGATCTGCTATTTTCAGCGTATAAAAATAACCCTCCAGCCAACTTCCTCAATTTGGTCCTTTCTCACGCCATAAAACCCTCTACCCTCGACCTAGTGTGACACCTTGTGATAGCAGGCGCTCCCCTACGGTGCTAGAGTGGAGAACGGAGGAGAGAAGGTGACCCACGGCGCTGCTCCGACGTTGTCATGCTCCTTGGCGTGCAAGCCAAGTTTGAGTAATGTCCTTTACTTTCCTAGGTAGATTTACTTACCGTCTTTCGATTCAACACTTTAGTTTCAATTTTAATCATTGGTTTTGCTTAGATTAGTTAATTAACTTCGCCAAACCGGGCACCTCTGTCTCGTCGGTATACTCTGTTTCGACCCTTCTAATTGCCTCATCATTTAGCCCCTTCGCTTCTCCATCTAATCGATCCATCTGAACACCCAGACCGATAGTCGATCTAGAGATCGAGGTCCAAATCCATCATCTTCATCAGACCTCCACACCTCCTCCCATTCTGCTTCCATTCCATGCCTAATAGGGTCGAGGTAGTTTTCCCTTGACCTGTGTTTCTCTCTATGAAGGTCTCGAGCTGAATGCGGCCTTGTAAGGGCCGGATCATCTCTTGGTTGAACCTCTAGGTGTCCTGAATTTCACTAACTCATCAGGACCCCATCGTTGGGTTCTATAGCTTCTAAGCACCACCAGTAGCTGCGGAAGGTGTGCAAGAATCTTTTCACCATCACAACAGCAGAGGAGGAGATCAAAGGCGTGTGAAATTGCATATCAAAGCTACCTGGAGCAGAGTTCTTCGCGTGTTCATCCAATACCCTCCAGGGCCATCCGATGGGGCCTTCACCCTAGTTTGTACAACAGCCATTTGATAATGGCCCCTCTACACCATCTGATCCAGGGCCAGATCTAATCTACAACGATCATCGTCAAAGGGGTATGACGGTGTTTGGATCGCATGATCAGATTAAGAGGCCAGATCCATCCGTCCATAGGCGAGCACATATTGGGTAAATATCACAGACATCCCTTACATTTTTATATATTTTTAAAATTTCAGTCTAAAGCGTAAATAATTGTGTATATTTTGCATGGATCCCCGTGACTTTTCTTGTATTTTCATATATATCCATGCAAGCTCACCTCATGTCGTCCCCCATGTGAAGTGGGTATTTTGTATCATACCCCTGTCGGTTTTTGCATTTGGAATAAGTCCAAAATTTTGTTTATTTAGCATTTGGATAATTTGTAAAAAGGACCTGAACATTTTGTATATTGGATTTATGCCCATAACAGGCACATATAATATAAATATTCGTGGAAAATTTGTAGACATGCTTCTGGATTTTGCTTTAGGGTTCATAAATGCATGGAACTATTTTATTTGCAAAATGGTCCCTGCTAGCTTATTCATTTTTGTGCATGTTTGGCTAATTTTTATAAATAACATACATGCTCCAAAAATTATGCAAAATAGGATAATGTATCTGGATGCATGCTCTTTCATGCTACATATTTTTTTTGCATTTTATGCATATTTCCTATTTATTAAAAATCAAAAAGATCAATTTTATCCATGTTTTCTTTAAAAATACCTAAAAATTATAAAAAATGAAAAAATCCCCCAAACATTACAGTTGGTTTATTATAGTATCTTATAGCTTCAGACCAAAAATCTCTAAAAACAGAAAAAGAAAATGATAAAAATTTTAAAAGCTCCAAAATCTTATAAAATATATAAAATTCTTCAAAAAATAAAAATAGTTTATGTTTGATAATTTTATATATTATACATATGAAAATGAATATTGGGAATTTTGACTTTATTTAGTATTTTTAAATCTCAAAACAATCCATCCTATTTATTAAGTCCCTTATTTTGGACATTTTGAACTTTAAAAATGCCTAACAATTAGAAAAATACCTGAAAAGTCACAAAAATAGTAGAAAATATAAAAAACCAAAAATATTTTATTTTTAAAATTTTGATTATTTTTTGTAATATTTACAATTATAATACCCTATATTGTATTATATATATACAATTTATATTATTACTAATTATTTTAAATACCTTATGAAAAATTCAAAACCCAAAAATATATGTAATATATAAATGGACTATATTTCTTAATATTTTCCCAACTTTTTCATATTTATTATATATATACACCTTATATCATATATATTATCTTATATATATATATACATACATTTATATACTCTTATATACGTCTATACAATATTATATAGTATTTAAAATTAAAAATTATAAAATTATAAATAAAAAATGTGAAAAACAAAAAAAACTAAATAAAAAATAAAAAACCAAAACCCACTCAAAAAGACTAAAAGGATGCTTATGTACATAATACTCTTTGATTAGAAATAATCATTGGGCTGCCTTCTTTGCTCTTAGTTGTTCGACCTCTACAAGCTTGGACATTATACATATATAGAGTAAAATAAATCGTACTTTACATTTTTTCATTCATTGATCATTCATATGTTGTGAGCACTTGTTGATTTAGCATGATTCTCGTGAGCAACCGCTTCGACGATGATCCTCCACGTGGATTGGCAAGTCCCTCACGGGATTCTCGTTAATCAGCTCAAGAAGAGGAGGTGGAGAGAAGAATGGACAATATCTAGCGTAGCTACCTATCCTAGGATGCTTGACTAGTATAGCCAAGTCATCTGACTGCAGGCTGGCGTACATATGACTTTGAAGCTCAGGCTTTCTTATTTGACTATACAAATATATACATACTCCGACGGGAATTGATTTTTCTTTGTTTTTACCCGTCTTATCTTTTTGGAGTTTTTTTACCTTTTTCATCATTTTTTTGAATACTATATACAACATCATTTACATATGGACTTTTCCTCTTGAGCCAATAGACTATTCCTCTTTTGAAGATTATCGCAATCCACAACTTATATCATTAACCCTCATGGCTATTAGATTGGGTTGGGATAAAATGGTCACAAATGTGTGACTTTCAGTGTTTCCATTGGCTTGTGTCTCATGCTGGCAAATCCCAACCTCTACCACTTCAACTAACAGTAGAGCAAAGTGTAAGGTGCATGTGTGCAATCTAGGTCATTATGAACAAGAATTGCATGTGTGTTACGAAATATTCAATGTAGAAGGCATCGAACCAAATCTCGTGGACTCAAAGAATTAAGTCTAGCGGACCTGAAGCATCTCAATTTTGATTCCAATAAGGCTCCTGTGATTAAGTGGAATAAGGTCCAACGAAGCTCCAATCTTCAGATTTTACTTAGACTAGTTCAATTATTAACATTAATCTAAAAAATGCAAATTCTGTGTATAATGCAAGGAAAATATTTTTAAAGCATTTTTTTGGTTTTGAACTTTTTATGGTTTTTCAAAATATTTTTCAAATTTTAATGCAATTTTTGAAAAGATTTTACAAATGTTTTTGGGATTTTTAATTTTACATATTTTTATAGATTTTTTTTGCAAGTTTTTAGGGATTTTTCAAAAACAAAATCAACATGTGTAAATATTTACATGGGAGTACATCTTGTTATTTACAAGAATTGGGCCTTTAGGATTTATAAAATGTATTTACAAGTTTGTAAAGACTTTTATTTATTTGAATTACGTACATGATTCTCAAAATAATTTGAACAGATTTTTACAAACATTTTGAAAACTTTATTTTGAAAAATAATTTGATAAAATAATTTTTACAAACATTTACAAAATTTGAAAATCATTTATCAAAGATTTTCAAACACTATGTATAGTTTTTTTAAAATATTTTTGCAACAATTTTCCAAACCATTTGCAAATAGATTTTCGAAATATTTTATTCAAAGAAAGAAGAATTTTTTACAAATAAAACATTTTTACAAAGGTTGAAAACATTTTACAAAATATTTTCCAAATAATTTTTGGAAGATTTTTCAAGAAGATTTTCCAACCAATTTTCAACCATTCTACAAAATATTGTTGACCTTATTTATTAATTAGTACATACAAAGAATTGAATGTGTATGTATTAATTTGTATTAATAAGTCATATTATTAAAAATATGAAAGTACGAGTTACAACTTAAGTATATACAGAGTATATACGACCCCGTACTTAGCTTGAGCCACGTCCTCATAAATCAGAGAGAAAAATAGAAGACGTTACTTGTACTAAGTAGAGAAAAAGAGAAGACATTACTCGTACTAAGTATAGACAAGTCTATAGTACAATGATCAAAGAATGAATGAATGAGAAGTTGACCGTCCCCTTGTACTTAGGATGAGATAATCCTAAGTATAGCAGGCTGTACAAAAGGAAGGGAGGGTCAAGGGAGGGAATATACGAAATCATCGACTCGACATGTCTCCCCTATACTTAGGGTAAAGTATCCCTAAATATGGATAGGATATCAAGAGTTGAGGGGACAGGTGAGGATGTAAATAATGAACAAATCAAGGTGCTCACCCCCTATACTTAGGAAAAAAATACATCCTAAGTACAATAGTAATGAAAGGGGTGGATACCTTTTCGGAAGAGAAAGAAAAATGAAGACAAAAAGAAGAAAACAAAAGATTTTTTTGTGATTTTTGTGCTCAAGTGTTTTATCCATCGGTCTTGGACAACTCATCTTGAGATATCACGTGAATGAATCAAAAATGGAAAGGAATGTATCTAGCTCTATGTATGCCTTCATCAACTGCCCATTTACCATAGAGAGTTGTGCGTCAGATGACGGTTCTGATATCAAGAGACTTCCATTGTCACAAACAGTGTGTATGATATAAGGCCCTGTCCACTTGCTCTTCAGTTTTTTAGGAAAAGTTTTTTTAACAGCGCGTCTAACAATCACACCTTTTGTCCAGGCTTGAAAGACTTTCTTCAGATGTGTTTATCATTCCATTTCTTTACTTCCTCCTTGTAAATGAGGCTATTGTTGCGTAGTCTCTGAATTGAAGCACCTACTTCATGTCAACTTTTCTGTGTTTGCTTGCTTTCTTGGAATCCAAATTACATAAGTTCAATGCCCATAACGATTTGTGAATCAATTCCACACGCATGTGACATGGCTTGCCATAAACAAGGTGGGTAGGGAGACTTGCCAAGTGGAGACTGGTTCTTGTGCGATATGCCTAAATAACCGAGTCCAAGAGTTGGGATCAATTCTTCCTATCTGGTTATACAAACTTTTGTAGAATAGTCCTGATCTCCCTGTTTGAACATTCAGTTTAGCCATTTGATTATGGGTGGTACGATGTTGTGATACAATTCTCGATGTTTCCTTCTTTGGTCATCTTCTTGACATCTCTGTTTATGAAATGGATACACCATCTTATATCAAGATCTTTAGAATTCCAAATCGCGAGATGATGTGTTACCTGAGGAATTTGCAAACAGTTTTGCTATATGTGATTCAGGTGGGAATAGCTTCCACTCATCTACTTACATAATCTATGGCCATTTGGATGTACTCGTAGCCCTTCCTATTAGGGAATGAGCAATGAAGTCGATGCCCCAAGCATCGAAGACGTCTGATATCTAAATGTATTTCAGAGGTATAATATCTTTAGAGCCGATGTTTCCACCCATTCTCTGACAGTCAGTACAACTCTTGGCGTAATCGGATGCATCCTTGAATAAGGTTGGCCACCATAGGCCACATTGAAGCACTTTCACTATCGTTCTCTTTCCAGAATGGTGTCCACCAACTTCAAGATTATGATAGTGGTCTAGGACACCTATTATTTCCTCCTGAGGTATGCACCTCCTCCAGATACAATATGCTCCCTCATGGAACAAGTGAGGTTCCTCCCACTGGTAGAACTGAATGTCTGCCAAGAACTTGTCTTTCTTGATCTTTGGCGGATCTACCGGAGTCTTCTTGGAGACGAGGTAATTCACGATGTCGGAATACCAAGGGAGTGTGGTTACAGAAAGGATATATTCATCTGAAAAAGTTTTTGTGACAGGAATGATGGCTTGATCAGGAGCTTCTGTCTCCATGGTTCTGTAAAGGTGATCCACCACCATATTCTTGACTCTATGTTTGTGACGTATTTCAAGGTTGAATTCTTGGAGGAGAGGGATCCATCTGATCAGACAAAGTTCGGTATCCTTCTTGCCTTGTAAGTACTGGATGGAAGAGTGATCTATATAGACAATCACTTTGTATCCCAGAAGATGCTATCTAAACTTTTCCAATGCAAACACTACAACTAACATCTCTTTCTCTATCACAGTATCGTTTCTTTGGGCCTCATCAAGTGTTCTGCTAGCGTAATGAACTGTGAAGGGGACATTCCCTCATCTTTGCCCTAAGACAATACCAATTGCTTAGTCGAACGTACCCTCATGATCACAAATGATAGAGCCCAATCAGATGGCTGTAGGATAGGAGCATGTTTGATCAGGCTTTTCATCTCATTGAAGGTATGGAGAACACGATCATCAATAATGAAATCTATCTCCTTACCAAGTAATTTGGTCAACGGTCAGGATAACTTGTTGAAGTCTTTGATGAATTGTCGGTAGAAACCAGCATGCCTCAGGAATGACCGACTTGTTTCAGATTTGTTGGTGGTTCTAGCTTTAAAATCACCTCTACCTTAGATGGGTTCAACTTCCATGCCACATTTCGATACGACGTGACCCAGCACGATCCCTTCAGTCACTACAGAGTTGCTCTTCTCCCACGAGAGTACGAGGTTCATTTCACAACACCTCCTTAGAACTCGGTCTAAATAATCAAGGCATTGATCGAATGAATCGTTGTTGATCGAAAAATCATCCATGAACTCCTCAAGAAAACTGTCATCATATATGCAAATATGGCTAGCATACATCGTTGGAATGTAGCGAGGGTGTTATACAGCCTGAACGAAATCTTCCGGAAGGCGTACATCACAAATGGATAGGTGAACATGGTCTTCTCTTAGTCCTCAGGAGCAATTACAACTTTATTATATCTAGAATACCCATCCAAGAAGCAGAAGTATTCCTTCGCAGCTAGTCTCTCGAGAATCTGGTCGATGAAGGGCAATGGAAAGTGGTCCTTCTTGGGGGGGGGGAGGTTGAGACATCTGTAATCAACATAGACTCACAGAAAGTTGGTATTCTGGTCAGAATCTCCTCTCTTTTGTCATTGGTCACACTGGTGATCCCAGACTTCTTGGGCACTACGTGCATGGGACTCACCCACTTGCTGTCGGAGATGGGATAGATGAATCCCGCATTACACCATTTATGAATTTCTTTCATAACAACATCCCAAAGGTTTGGATTCAGTCTTCTCTGGAATTCGCAGAATGTCTTGTTGTCTTCTTCAAGATATACATGATGCGAGCACAAGGATGTATTCATCCCATGGAGATCCGATATCTTCCCGCCTATCGCCTTGCAGTTGCGTTCAAGAACCTCCATCAGATGAGATTCTTGATCTTCGGTCAGACGGCCATTGATGATGACGGGGTACATGTTTGGTTCTCCTACAAGGAAGGCGTACTTCATATTAGAGGGTAGAGGTTTAAGCTCTGGTGGTGTGGGAGCTGCGTAAGTGGTGACTTTGGCAACAACTGCAGGTATCGACTCTTTCAGCTATTCAGTGTCCACCTCTAACAGTTCGGACTTAGAATTCAGAACATCACATAAATTCCTCTTGCTCAGACAAGAGTGGTTCTTTAGAGATCTCATAGTGCACATCAGCCAAGATCTAATTCTCAAAGACAACAGGAAAATCGATCGTGCTTTCCAAACTCTCCTCTGTAGAGAGGAATGACTGGGTTTCGTTGCTATCCAAGATAAGTATCTCTGAATTCAGACAAAAATTCACAGTCCTCTTTACCATTTGATTCTAACACCCTCAACTTAGACATCGCTTCTTTGGGATTTGGTTTAGGAAACAATCTCTATATGCACTTTATAATTCCTTGAGCAGAATGTGATATCTCTAGTGTCGTAGTCGACTACCACTTCGGCCGTACGAAGGAACAACCATCCAAGAATGATAGGGGTGTGGAGTAGAGATGTGGAGTTCTGCATGTCCAAGACAACAAAATCAATAGGGAACTGCATCCCTTGGACAGTGACAACCACATCTTCCAACATGCCTCAAGGCCACTTGACTGATTTGTTTGCGAATTGCAGAATCATCTTAGCTGGTTTAAGCGGTCCTAACCCAAATTCTGTGAGTAGCGACGATGGCAATAGGTTGACAGATGACCCACTATTGAGCAATGTACGCTCGAACTCCTGGTTGAACATTGCGCATCTGACCAAAGGTGTTCCCTTGTCCTTATTCTTAGGCGGGAGGTTGCTGATGGCATTCACAATTGCCATGGGGAGAATATGCTTCTCAGAATTTGAAGTCTTACGTATGTGTCTGTGGGGCTGATACTTTGTTGTACATCCCTCCTTAAGTCCTTTATTCATATAAGGCATGTATTCCATGGCTTTCAAAAGAGGCATCTCAAGTATAACGTTTTGAAAAATTTCAACGATGCCAGGATTAGACAAAAGCATTTTTAATTTTTTTACTATGTTTGCTATGGCATAAGGAAAAGGCATATGTACAACATCAAAATTATTTTCATTTGAATTTTTGTCCATATCTTTCTGTATAGGTAGATGGCAAAAAGGAATACAATCATCTAATGTTGTGGACCAAAAATATCAGGCTCAGCTCCATCAGCTAGCTCTGGCATTATTGCGACTGCTGGCATCTCCAAGGATGGTGCGTCTTCACCATGACTGTTGATTCTTTTTGTATTTTTGTTTTTTCTACATTTTTTGTGTTTTGGGTGTAGGTCTGATGAGCTGAAATCGGATGCGATTTAGATGGGAAAAATAAAGCAAAGTGTCGTTGTTCTCAACCACTCGAATCGGCCAACCAGAAAAAATTGTTTTTAACCACTTAATAAAAGATAAATCAATGAGAAGCAAATGTAAGTGGTTTCTCTATTCTATTAACCTGGTATAAAGATCAGAGTCGAACACAAGGAGCACGATTTAAAAACTCAGTAGTCAATTTTTAAAATGCAATTTTTAGTATTTTTTATTTTTCAAATAAAGCACAAGGAATAAAATACACAATACCACACTATTTTTGTATTTTTCAAACTAGTCAAAAATACTCAGAAAATTATGGAGAAATGTTTTGTGTTTTATATGTTTTAAAATGTTTTTGAATGTTTTTTAGATTTTTCAGATGTTTTTTGTGATTTTATAAAAATCAATAAGTAAGAACAAGACAAAATAGTGCACAACCAAGAGTATTTTGCAACTTAAAAATACTTTAATGTCCAATACTCCTGGAAACTATTTTTAGCTAAAATACAATTAAATATCTACAAACAGGGACTAAATTCAGAATTTTTGGATTTTTCTTTAAATTTCTACAATTTTTTAAGATTTTTCATTTTTCAAAATTTTTTGGAGTTTTATAAATGATCGATGGATGAAACTTGGAAAGAAATTAAAAGACAATAAAACACACCTACAATAAATTTTTTGTAGTTTTTAGACAAATTTTCGATTTTTTAATGAATTTTCTAATTTCGGATAGGCAAAAAGACAATGTTTTTGAATTTTAAAAATATCAAATGTCAACAAAATGCTATGAAAATTTTATATAATGTAGATAAATATAGCATGAACATACATAATTTTTTTTGAGAATTTTTCAAATAATAAAAACATTTATTTTATCAAGAAAATCATCTAAAGTTTATGTCTGGAAGCACATGGACTAAAATACAATTTTTGGAAAGTTTTTATATCAAAATGAAACAAGAAATAAACAAAGGAAGAAAAATGTAAATTACCAACTAAACATGTGCCACACACATGACCTTTTGGAGTACAGGGGCGTTTTTGCAATTTTGAAATGTTCGGAGGGCTTTAGCGTAATTTATCCAAATCTTTTCTTTAATTTAAAATTGAACACAGCCCTAGAGTTTCTTGTTGTTTGCCTTCGTTCTTGAGCACATGGAGGTAGTACCGCCACCCACGGAGAATCGGCGGTGTCGGGGCGCGGAGCGGCGGGCCACCACGCGGACGGGCGACCGGTGCAGGGGCGCAGAGGGGCGCACGGCGCCGCTGGAAGCTTCGGTGGAGCGGTCGGGAGTCGGGGGATGTTGCGCCCAGCGTAGGGATGAAGCAGAGTAAGATCGACATATATGTAGCAAACGGGGTGGCACGTCGTCGTGTGATGCGCGGCGGTAGGGTCGCGGTTGCAGGGCTGAGCCAGTGGATCTGGGCGCAGCCTCGTGCGACGGTGCGCGTGTGGAGGCAGATCGGGTGGAGTCACACGCAAAGGGGCCTGCGTGTGGAGGCGCCGGAGGAGGTCACGACCGGCACCCCTCGCGCGACGGCACCGCCGCTATGATCGGGCGCAGGGCTCGGGCCTGTAGGAGGGGCGCACGACGGAGGAGCACTGCATGGTGGCACACGGAGTGGGGTCATGACCTGTTTTTTTATTTTTTTATATTTTTTATACAGAACTGATAATAAAAAATATTTTTTTATTTTTTTAAATAGGAAATGTAAGCAGAAATAAAATAACTTTTTTAATTTTTTTAATATTTTATATTTTCCTTCAAAAAAGATGTTAGAGAAAAAAGGAAAGCAATTATATATTATTTATTTACAAACAAATGGGATTGGTGAATGGTTCGGATCTTGCGGTCGTGATGGAATGGATCCAGAGATGTGGTCACCGTACATGACCGGATATGAGAGGTTGCGTGAGGTAGAAAAAGAAATGTAGGGATCAGAAAATGAGATGGAACTCGATGGCAGATTGGACGTAAAATGTGATGTATTTTTTTGAAATTTTAATACCTAAAGATTAATCACAAAACAAAAATTTACTCTATGATTTATCTAACAAAAAGACAGAAAATAAAATATGGATCTCACCTGGGGAATCGGAAATGACGTGATGGCCTTGACGAGGGCCGATGCACTGTCACTCGATGGCTCGGAGGTTGGGCACCCTTCTTCAACAAGATGGCTCTCAGAGATCGGGCTCCTCTCCACCAAAGATTGATCAAAGAATGAAAGAAGTTGGCGGAGCCCATTAAAAAGAGAAGAAAAATAAAAAAGGAAGGTATATACACTTAAAGAAGGTGTTTATTGGTAGAATTAATAAAATAATTAAATTAATTAATTAATTAAAAATTTTATTTTTAAATAAAATAAGTTAATTAATTACTTCACAAAAATTAATTAGCCACCTTAATGGTTGCTATTAAAGGTATGGAATAATATCTAATATACCAGGTAAGTTTAAAATCAAATTTAAAATTAAATAATTAAATTTAAATACAAATTTCATAAAAAAACTAAATTAATTAATGTTAGATATTTTATTTTTTGTGCTTTTATATAAGGAAATTAGTTGTATACAAATATTATATACATATAATACAATATACATATGTATAAACAAGGAAATAATTTTAATATCTTTTTTATTTATTTACAATATTTTATTTTATTTTTAATGAAAATAATATTTAAAATTATTTACATTAAGAATAAATATGAATAATTATACAAATATGTAAGCGGTGAAACTGCACAAAACACCCTAGAAAACAGACTTTTTAACCATAACTTCAAAAATTATGAAACCACATCCATTTGAAAGATAATTTAATTTAGAGTATAATGGAAGTGAGTTTGATTCAATTTGAGTTTGTATGGAGCCAGAATTTGTATTTCAATTATCGCTTTGCGGCTTTTTCTGAGGGTGATTATTTGCAATATGTACATTATTTTATTTTACAATTATTTTTATTATTTACAACACAATGTTTTTGCAACTTTTGTTTACAAAAATAATTAGTTTGAGGTCAATTTGTGTACAAATAAAATAGTACAAGTTTTATACAAATATACATGGAAAAATATTTACAAAATATTTTTGGATTTTTGAATTGCAGACCCTATCTCCCCCTACTTTATTCCTGGTCGATCAGGTCAAGTCTTAATATTCTCTCATGGTTTGGGTCAGTCTATATTTATTGCATAAACACATCCTTTATTTTCTTTTCTTTTTCTTTTCTTCTTTATTCTTTTATTTATTTACAAATGCATATTTAACAAATGCATGCAAAATAGTATATTCATGGAACCAGTGGGTATTTACAGGTATTTGAATCCGGAAATGAAGCTAAAATAAAAGAATAAAGGTGATGAATCATGGATTCATCATTCCCATATACTTTACCTTTGTTAGTCCCTTAGCAAACACTTATTTGGAAAATAAGTGAAAATAAAAATAAAGAAAAGAAAAAGGAAAGAAGTTAGAACAATGTTGACTTTTAAACATATCGTCATAAAAATGTAGTATGGAGCTCTGTCAGACCTTTGGATTATTAGTGTGTCAGAACCTTAATGAGAAAAGGATTTAAAACCTAACAACCTCTAAGTTCCACAAGACTCCTATTCAGGTCTCCTCAACAGTCAGGTCAGAACAAGTCTACATACACAAATTCTTATGACTATGAATTCTTACTTGTACGGTGTAAGTGAAATATAGCTCCTCATCTCAAAAGTAGCAAAGAAACATCCTCTCTCAACAAGGTAACTTTAATCCCCCGGTCTAGCAACTCTTTCCTCGAGGAGAGGGGATATTCCCTTCTAAGTTCAAGTACAACCAGATCAAGAAGAGGGGATGGAGAAGAGAATGGATGGTGACCAGTGTAGTTACCTATTCTTAGATGCATGACCGGTGTAGCCATGTCACCCGCTGTAAGCTCACAAATATTTGACTTTGAAGCTCTTATTCTCTTTTTTTTGCACTTGTATATACACTCCGGTAGGCATTTTACTTTTTTATCAGCCTTGTCCACTTTTGGAGATTTTGCATTTTTTCTTTTTTTGACAATATATACAAGGTGCAGCATGCACATAAGGAGTTTTTCCTCTTGAGCTAGTAGACTATCCATATTTTGAAGCATTTATTGCAACCCACAACATCCTATCTTTAGACCTCGACATCGCCAGACCAAGTTGAGGCGTACTTCCCTCCCTAGAGGAGGATGAGAGGTTCCTCCTAGATGTACTACTTTAGTATGCTACCCCAAGCCAAAAGATTCTGCCCCCTCACTACCTCCTCCATGAAGAGCTACGTGTAGAGTGCTTTGTCCAAGGTAAGCCACTGTCTAAAAGAATCATGCATATGTTGTTAAATATTCTACTTAGACTTATCAAGATGATATGTGAACATAGTCTTATGGACTCAAAGAATTAAATCACTAGGACCTGAAAAGTCTTAACTCTAGTTCTTATAAGGTTCCTGTGAAATTAAGTGGATTACGGGTCCAACTAAGCTCTATTTTTCAAATTTATTCCAGACTTAGTTTAAATGTCAAAATTATCTTGAAAAATGCATATGATAATGCAAGAAATATGTACAAAACAAAGCAAAATCTTTTTGTGAAACAAGTTTCAAATTTTGAACATTTTATGGATTTTTGAAAAATGATGCACATGCAAAAAGAGTTTTTTTTGCAAATTTTTATAGACTTTTGTTTTTTGTAGTTTTTTTAATAAAAGGCTAGTCATATATACAAGTATAAATTTTTTTATTAAGAGTTAGGGAGAGATACATATATCTACACAGGAGTGAGTCAATTATTTACAAGAATCAAGTGAAAGGATTTACAACTTGAGTAGTATGTATATACATACAGTTGGATTTTTATTTATTTATTTTTTTATATTATTTTTATTTTTTTGTGTGATGTAGATATTCCTCAAATTTATTTGAAAATAGTTTTAAAAATAGTTTTAGGAACTATATTCTAAAATAATTTTTTCACACAATTTTACAATCATTTGAAAATAATTTTGCAAACATTTTTCAAACAGTGTATATATATTCAAAATAATTTTTTAACCATTTTTCAAAACATTTGCAAATAGTTTTTACAAAATAATTTTATTTCGCACAAAGAAAAATTTTTACAAGCCAAAATATTTTTACAAAGGTTGAAAAAAAAAATTCAAACATTTTTCATGAATAGCGGTGGTCCAAGTGGACACTTTGAAAAGTTTGGGAGCGCTCACCTTTGGTGGAAGCTCGTTGATATGTAACTTTGTGGAATGAGCTTTTCTTTGGAATTTCATTGACTTGTATAATTTGTGGCTAGCTCCACTGCTTTTACCAGGAGTTGGTGCACACTGATCAATAATTTTTTATTTATTCACACCTTGGCACTTAGGTCAATATCAAGAGATTAATATAAGAACCAAGTTCTCATATTGGCTAATATTGCTGACACTCAGGTTTCATGAATCCTCCAAAGATTTTATCCCATCCTCGAGCATCATTATATCAAATCCAAACTTGACTTCTTCATCCCAATTCCTCAAGTGATAAATCAACTCATCTCATCAAAACCGCAGTCGTTTAGTTTTCGAAAGATTTTTCAAACTACTTTAAAAATATTTTTCAAACTATTTTAGCCTGACTTATTAATCAGTACATGAAAAAAGAATTTTGAGGAATTATCTGCATCTTTTAATTAGTTAGTTAGTCATTTAATTTTCTACCAATATTTATATAGTATTTTAGCCGTATTAAAAATATGAAAGTACGAGTTATGGCTAAAGTATATATACAATATATACGACACCCCCTATACTTAGCTCGAATTATGTCCTCATAGTGATCAAAGAGATGCAAAAGAAGACATAACTCGTGCTAAGTATTGGGAAGTTAAAAGAAAGCTATGCTACAACGACACATAAAAGAATATAATCAATAGAAGTCGGTGATCCCCCTATACTTAGGATCAAGTAATCATAAGTATAGAAGACTGTACACAAGGGGAAAACCGAGAAGTAGAATGTACAGAGTATACCTCCCCTATACTTAGGGTAAAATATCACTAATTAAAGGCAGCAAAACAGAGGTAAAAAGAATCGAAAGAATAATCACAAGTCTGACACCCCCTATACTTAGGGTAAAGTACACCCTAAGTATGGAATGATCATGAGATGGATATGGGGTGTTCAGATAAAAAGAATGAATGATATGGACAGAATGATCTATACAGCTGCAAGTAGGACAATGTTAAGGTGCCTCTCAATAAGCGCTAGAGTTTACGCCCCTAGCTGGGCGCAAAAGCTAGGATAATGCTGTATCAAGGTTCAGGACGACATCTGCAACATGAATACCATACTGTTGTTGTCGTCTCAGTGGAAGAACAACAAAGGACTCATGATGGTCAAGAGAGACACCCAAATATGCACTCAAGTGGGTGTCGGCTACCGAAAAAAATAAAAGACTATTTCGATCATATTCTAGTAGTACAAAAGAAATCATCGGCTTAAGGTCTGAATGGAGTGGAAGGATGGAGCCAAAGAAAGCGAACGTGGAGAAGGAAGGATCTATCAGGGAATCCTCCATCAGTGAAATCATCGAATACCTCAAAGATCGGGTCATCCTCGCGAGGGTCGTCGAGGAAAGAAACCTCAAACTCATGATCACAAATATTAGAAGACTCGGTCTCATGATCCGACAGATTGGATACACTCCTAGAAAGTGAAACCGAGTACACAAGGTCCGTCTCATCCTCCCGCAGATAACCCTCAGGGAGTAATGCCGAATCATCGAGGAAATGGGGATCTATGATGCCAAATATCAGGTCCTCTAAAAATGTATCGACCTCATCAAATGGGAGGACACAAGGCTTAAATATGGGACTATTGAGGTCTGTCAAATCAAAAATTGATCCCTCATCAAGCTCTCTGTGCTGAGATGAATCCAAATGTATCTCTGAATCTGAGAAGATCTCCTGAAGAAAAGACATTGAATCAATTGGACATGGCCATTGAAATGACTCTAAGGATGGCTGAAATGTGGGTTCCTCCTCTATTTCTTGGGATACTAAAAGATCTAGAATTCAAGAATCATCGATGTGAAAGTGTGAGGCTGGCTCAAAATCTGACTGTAAATCCAACGGGTACTCAAACAATGTCCGGATTCAGGAACTCACAATGGTAGTCAACACGTACATCATATGAAAAGTAGTAGCATCCATATCCTCTGATTGGTGTGTGTTGTCAAAATCTGCATGATGTGTCACACACTCATCTGGTGTCATATCTCCCTCGTGTGTTGTCCCGAATAAATCATCTCGTGAATATGGGATGTCTGAAAGAGTTTCCAAGATGGTCTCAAATAAATCCAGGTCAGGATTATGGTGTGAACCACCATACGAGGTAGTGACTAATGCAATCTGATCGATGGTCCTCCCCCTCATGGCGATGTGGATAAGGCCATTCATCGAAAATCCCTGATCTGGAAATCTCCTCAAAAGATCACGTAACCTCAACCATGAATCTCTCAATGGCTCCTGGGGGTCAACTGAAAAATCACGAATATAAGACCTCATCAACTCTGCTCTACGATGGGGGTAAAATCTTTGCAATAACAATGATATTAAATCTCCCCACGTAGCGAACTTCCTTCCCAATTGTTTGTGCCAACTCTTGGCTCTACTCTGAAGTGTAAATGGAAAGGTCATTAACATCAGGTCCTCAGAAGTGATATCAGAATATGATCATGATCCACAAATTTCCTCAAACTCATCGATATGCAAATAAGGTTCCTCATGCACTTCCCCTGAAAACTTCGGTAGTAGATCAATGAACTCTAAATCTAGAATGAAGGGACTCAATGTAGACCCTGACTGAGCTCTTAAGTGTGGCTACTCATCTCCTAAATAATGTCCAATCATCCCAGAATCGTGAGGATCTTAAACTCTCAACTTCTTCATATGATCTCCTATGGAATGCACTCTCATCTCAGCACGGTGATCGCCCGTTTCTTGTATCTGGTCAATCTGAACTCTACAGGCGTCATTCACATCTTGTCTCGAATGGGAAGGTGGAAATGAGGAGGGTGACGATAGGATGTTGGTTGGAGTTCCACCCTCCCAAGAGAGTGGGCGGGAATGATGGGCGTGAAATGAAGAAGCCGCAAAATCCGACTGAAATGGAGAGTGTCCCATCATGATGAGAGGGAAATGAAGGGAGGGAGGGTGGGATAGAAGAGAAAGAGAGATAGAAGGTGGGAAGGAAGACAGAATGTGGCTGCTAATGATCTCGGGATAATGAACGTAACCGACTCACACTAAAGACATATAAACACAATGCAAACCCCCAATTCACCAACTCTACGCAATGTGAAGACTGTGAGATCTGGCCTTTTATCTTTTCAATTTTAGAGATTAGTGATCAGACAAAAGTTGTACAAACACTTAGGAGGCTTTAATATGATTTGGGCACTACTCCTTAATGTGTAGGTGAGCAATTAAAAACGCAAACAATGAGGGGGTTGCTCTCCCAAAACAGTGATGAATCAATTACGTTTACTTTTAAGGGTCAAATTCAATTAGTAGTCCCAATTTTTATTTTTTTTGGAAAATTACAATAAAACGTCTAACGAGATTTCCGATTTCCTTTATTCCTATATCCACAAAATAGAGGGGGAAAATAGACTAGACAATGCATGAGAAAATATGGATGCAAATGCTAGAGATAGAGGTGCGTACCTGACTCCAGCACTCTACATGCAATATGATCCGCACAGAAAAATTAAACTAATCTAAATGAATGCAATGCGAGAACCGTTCTAAACAAAAACATCTATTATCATGAAGCACATATTGATTTGTCTAAGTCCAAGCGAGTTCTATAGGAGCAGATATTCTATTAGGGGCTTTGGACCTAATGCTACCTGGCTCAATCAAATAGAAACCTATATCTAGGGGTTCAAGAACAAAAAATAAAATAAAAATAAAAGCGATGAAAACGATGGTGAAAACGACGGAAAAACTACGGTGAGGTCCCCCAAGTGCACCGGCACTTGGCGAAACAGACCCCGAATAAAGTTCAAGTCCACAAGTGATCACGTTCTAAATTATTACAACAATTAATTATTCTCTCAAAAAATTAACTATTCCCTACTCTTCTTCTGCTTCTCCTCCTATGCAAGTTCTCCAAAAAGAATCCGAGTACACTCCAAGCGATTCCTCGCATAAAAATCAAAGCAGTTGATGGTCAGAAAAAAATATATTATTATAGAGACAAAATTGAGCAAAAATGAAAAAAGACTACAAAGTCGTGCTCCCCGGCAACGTCGCCATTCTGATGAGACAAAATCTGATGCAGTTTAGATGAGAAAAATAAAGTGAAGTGTCGTTGTTCTCAACCACTCGAATCGGTCAACGAGAAAAATTGTTTTAACCACTTAATAAAAGATAAATCGATGAGAAGCAAATGTAAGAGGTTTCGCTATTCTATTTACGTGGTATAACGATCATGGTCGAACAAAAGGAGCACGATTTTAAAATGCAGTAGTCAAATTTTAAAAATTCAAATTTTAGTGTTTTTTATTTTTCAAATAAAGCACAAGGAATAAAATACACAATACCACACTCTTTTTGTATTTTTCAGACTAGTAAAAAATACTCAGGAAATTATGGAGAAAATTTTATTGTGTTTTATATGTTTTGAAATGTTTTTGATAATTTTTTTTAGCTTTTTCTAATGTTATTGTGATTTTAAAAAAATCAATTAGTAAGAACAAGACAAAACAGTGCACAACTAAGAGTATTTTGCAACTTAAAAATACTTTAAGTGCCCAGTACTCCTGGAATTATTTTTAGGCTAAAATACAATTAAATATGTACAAATAGGGACCGAAATCAGAATTTTTGGATTTTTCTTTAGTTTTCTACATTTTTTTAACATTTTTTAGTTTTTCACAATTTCTTAGAGTTTTATAAATGATCGACGGACAAAACTTGGACAGAAATTAAAAGATAATAAAACACACCTACAATAATTTTTTGTAATTTTTAGAAAATTTTTCGAATTTTTATAAATTTTCTAATTTCGGACAGACAAAAAGACACCATTTTTGAATTTTTAAAAATATCAAATGTCAACAAAATGCTATTAAATTTTTTTACAATGTAGAAGAACATAGCAGGAACATACACAATTTTTTTGAGAATTTTTCGAATAATAAAACATTTATTATATCAAGAAAATCATCTAAAGCTTATGTCTAGAAGCACGGGGACTAAAATGTAATTTTTGGAAAGATTTTGTATCAAAATGAAATAAGAAATAAATAGAGTAAGACAAATGTAAATTACCAACTAAACATGTGCCACACACATGACCTTCTAGAGTACATGGGTGTTTTTGCAATTTCGAAATGTTTGGAGGGCTTTAGCATAATTTGTCCAAATCATTTTTTAATTTAAAATTGAACCCAGCCCTAGGATTTCTTGTTGTTTGCCTTCATTTTTGAGCACAAGGAGGGAGTACCGCTGCCCATGGAGAATCGGTGGTGTCGGGGCACGGAGCGCGGGCGTAGAGCGGCGGGCCACCACGTGGACAAGCGATCGGAGCAAAGGCGCGGAGGGGCACACGACACCGTTGTAAGCTTTGGCAGAGTGGTAGGGATTCGGGGGACGTCGCGCCCAGCGCAGGGGTGAAGCGGAGCAAGGTCAGCGGACGGGGAGCAAATGGGGTAGCGCGTCGTCATGTGATGCGCGGCGGTAGGGTCATCAGTTGCAGCGCTGAGCTGATGGATCTGGGCACGGCCTCACATGGTGGTGCACGCGTGGAGACAGATTGGGTGGAGATGCATGCGGAGGGGCCCGTGCATGGAGGCGTGGGAGGAGGGTGTGACCGACGTGCCTCGCACGGCGTTACCGCCGCTATGATTGGGAAGAGGGCTCGGGCCTGGAGGAGGGGCACACGGTGGAGGAGCACCGTGCGGTGGCGAGTAGCGTGGGGTCGTGACCTACTTTTTTTTATATTTTTTATACAGAACTAATAATTAAAAAATGTTTTTTAACAAGAAATGTTAACAGAAATAAAAATAGTTTTTTTAAATTTTTTATGTTTTTTATTTTCCTACAAAAAATATGTTAGAGAAAAACGGAAAAACAATTATATATTTTTTTATTTATTTAAAAACAAATGGGATTGGTGAATGGGTCGGATCTTGCGGTCGTGATGGAATGGATCCAGAGATCCGATCACCGTACGTGACTGGATATGAGAGATTGTGTGAGGTACAAAAAGAAATGTAGGGATCAGAAAATGAGATAGAAATCAATGGCGGATCGGACGTAAAATGTGATGGATTTTTTTGGAATTTTTAATACCTAAAGATTAATCACGAAACAAAAATTTACTCTATGATTTATCTAAGAAAAAGACGGAAAATAAAATGTGTATCTCACCTCGGGAATCAGAAATGTCGTGATGGCCTCGACAAGGACCGTCGCGCTGCCACCGAATGACTCGGAGGCTGGGCACCCTTCTTCAGCAAGATAGCTCTCGGAGATCGGGCTCCTCTCCACCAAAGATTTATCAAAGAATGAAAGAAGGAGGAGGAGCCCATTAAAAAGAGAAGAAAAATAAAAAGGAAGGTATATATACTTAAAGAAGGTGTTTATTGGTGGAATTAATAAAATAAATAAATAAATAAATAAATAAATTACGAATTTCAGATTTAAATAAATAAATAAATAAATTCACAAGAATTAATTAGCCACAATAATGGTGGCTATTAAAGGTATGGAATAATATCAAATATATAAGGTAAGTTTTAAAATCAAATAATGTATTAAAAAATTAAATTTAAATACAAATTTCATAATTAAATTAAATTAAATTAATTCACGTTAGATATTTTCTTTTTTTGTGATTTTTATAAGGAAATTAGTTGTATACAAATATTATGTATGTATAATACAATATACATATTTACAAATAAGGAAATAATTTTTATTTATTTTTTATTTTTTTATTTATATTTTTTATTTTTTTATGAAAATAATATTTACAATTTTGTACATTAAGAACAAATATGAATAATTATACAAATATGTAAGTGGTGAAAATGCACAAAACACCCCAGAAAACCGACTTTTTAACCATAACTCCAAAAATTATGAAACCACATCCATTTGAAAGATAATTTAATTTAGATTATAATGGAAGTGAGTTTGATTCAATTTGGGTTCATATGTAGCCGAAATTGGTATTTCAATTATCGCTTTGTGGCTTTTTTTGAGTGCGATTATTTGCAATATGTACATTATTTCATTTTGCAATTATTTTTATTATTTACAACACATTTTTATTTACAACTTTTGTTTACAAAAATAATTAATTTGAGTTCAATTTATGTAACATAAAATAGTATAAGTTTTATACAAATTTACAGGGAAAAATATTTACAAAATATTTTTGGATTTTTGAATTACAAACAATATCTCCCTCTACTTTATTACTGGTCGATCATGTCAAGTCTTGACCTTCTCTCGTGGTTCAGGTCAGTCTATATTTATTGCATAAACACATCCTTTATTTTTCTTTTATTTTTCTTTTCTTCTTTATTCTCTTATTTATTTACAAAAAGTTAAAAATGCATATTTAACAAATGCATGCAAAATGGTAAATTCATGGAATTAGTGGGTATTTACAAGTGTTCAACTACAGAAATGAAGCTAAAATAAAAGAATAAAGGCAATGAATCGTGGATTCACCAGTGGCGCTGCTCCAAAAACCTCTCTGGCCCCAACAACTGAATTGGCTGAAGATTCACCATCAGATGCTTTGTTCTTCCCCTTTATTGTCGTAGATGGCTGTAGTGTCCTATTGCTCCTGAGATGTACAACATTTGAAAAAATACATTATTTCACCTGAATTGGGTTGGGCGTTGTAGGCTACTTGCTCCTTGTGATGGAAGTTGTTCGGATTTGCCTGGACTTGGGTCGGAATGACAGTTTTGGCTGGCGTTAGGTCATCGATCTTTTGACTCATCTCAACCATGTTCTTGATGAGTTGGGCCAAATAGTCAAGAGCTGGGTTGGCAAGAGCAACCTCAGAAGGTTCAACATGATGAGACTGTTGGTTCTGATGATAGGATGGAGGCTGTTGCTAGTAACCCTGAGAATAGTGAGGAAGAGGAGGAAGAGAGAGTACTATTAATACTACTAGGAGAACTGGTGGTGATACTAAGCAGTTGGTTGCTGATAGTTCTGTTGACGGTGGCCAAACTGCTACTGATAGTTGCTCTGCCTCCGGTTGTATCCGTGTTGGGGAGGTTGCTGCTGTGCCATAGAGGCTGGTAGTTTCACCCTCCTTGTTGTTGGTGATATGGCTAGTTGGCATGTTTCCGATCCTATTATTGTCCTTTCAGGATGGGTCCGTTGCTGATCATTGGCCCAAACGACAGTCACCTCTTGAATGAGCGGGGGAGGTCTAGAACAAGACTCGATGTACTGATGCTGGTATTCCGCTGGTTAGTAGACAACCATCTGAGTCTGCGGTTGCGGCGACTGCTCTCCAGGGCTTGCACGTAGTATAATGCTGGACCGGAGGTTTGCTGGGACTCCACTGAGTAGGTTATGGTAGTGTTTTCTCCTTCTTCCTAGTTGGAGGCTTAGGTGTGACGGTGACTACGTTGTAGGCACTGATGGTATTCACTAGCAACTCCAGCTGCTTGGTGATGATGTCAATCTTTTCTAATCCTTTCATTCTATGCTCGATCCTAGTGAGCTTCTCTACTGCAACCTCTTCTCAGTGATGTCTACTTTAGACGGGTTTTTGCCAATAATGGTCAAGTCAGAATTGTCACACATGTCGACTTCTCTTGTCTCAGCCATGTTTACATTCTTGTGGAGAACCTGTTGTGACAACGGTTGGATCTGGAAGGTATGAGATGATGTTAACGCAGCCTATCCTTCGTCTGTTTCCTCAAAGATCTGCCAGACTACATCCTCCTCCTTATTGAGGTGAGATCTTCTGTAGGCGGCGTCAACCAGACGTTGACTTGCTTCTGTCAATCCCCCAAAGAATTGTTGGACCATGCTGGTACTCGGAATGTCATGGTGGGGGCAATGAGCGCAAAATCCACCTCATTAGTATTTGAAAATTGTAGTATAAAAAATGAAAAGTGACCGCTTAAAAACCACAATCCTTTGAAGTTATGGAAATTTTTTACTTGGTAAGTGTATCAAGGTCGAACACAGGGAACATTGATTTTTAGTTGCTTGGTTTCAAACTAAATTAAATAATTAATTAATTTCTAGGTTAATTTCCGTGTTAGAAAATAAAATGAAATGATATGCAATGAGGAAAATGCAATGTGAATAAAATAAACAGAGAGGATGAGTGCATGATTTGTGACTAGAATTCTTAAGCCCAATAATAGTAATCACTATCCTGAAATGAAAATCACATATTAAAAAGGTATTTAATTTGAATCCAAGCTACATGTGAGAATGCAAATATATCTTATGAACAATCCTGCAATTTTAAGGGGATCAAAAATGGTACTCAAATAACGATGGTGATCTCAAAATTCTCTCTCTTTCATTCTTCAAGTAATTGAAATTAATCACATAAAACATCGGAATTAAATTTATTTATCCTCAATTGAACCCTTGCAAAGATTAAATCCTCATAGATTATCAATACTAATGTAAGAGAATAAATCGAATTCAGTTCCCTATAATTGAATCCCTGCAGATAAAGTCGGATTTTCTCAATCATAAATGGAACAAATATATTAATAATTCAGCATGCATTTGTCAAATTACTTCTTAAATAATTATCATATATAAATAATCTCTGATTAGTCTGCAAAACATATAAAATGATAGAGCATTCAATAACCTTCAAAATGACATATTAGATGATAAAAATAGAGTTCATATGAGAAAGTTGTGCTCAAATGAAATTCGGGAACTAAAATGCAGTAAAAATAAGAGTTTTCTTCTCAAAGCAATCCCTAGAGGATTTATTTGCAAATATTGAAAGTCATCAGGGCATTCATGCAATTTCCCCAAGTGTTGTGTGTGTCGTGCACATGTTGATGATGTAAGGGGTGCCTCTACAATATTGGAGGAGCACTAGGGACTAGGCACAAATAGCCCAAGAGGGCTCGTGCTTCTCACGTGCTGAAGTCTGCAGGGTCTCCTTTGTTATTTGTGAAGAAAGCAAGGTCCTCTCTACAATTTGCCCACTATCGCACGGATAAGAATGTGCAGATGGAGGCTCAGATTATGGGACAGAGGCTTAGGCCGATCCTCCACGTGGCACATAGGAGGGTGGTTCGGCCACCCTTGGTAGAGATTCGGCTCATCCGAGCCTTGAGGCGTGGAGGGAGGAATAGGGAAGCTGGCATAACAGCTTTTGAACCACTGGATCAAGGTTGGCCCTTGATCCAACGATTGTTGGAGGTCGAGGGCCAAGGCGTCTGGAGGTCGGCGGAACAATGCGTTAGGCGCGGAGGGGCGGGCAAAGCACGTCGAAGACGGTAGTAGGCCGAGGCAGAGCTGTTGGATAGTGGCAAAGCACAGTCGGTGGAGAGGAAGGTGAAGGTGGAGAGTGAGCCCTGCAGGGGTTAATAGAATAGGAAGGAGGGTTGCGGAGCTCCGGCTACAAGGGCGTGGGAATGAAGCTAATCTCCAATCTGTGCAAGGTCGAAGGTGGTCGAGATATGGGAGATATATAAGAAATTAGGGGGGAATAGGAGGTGGGTGCAGTGGAATGTAGAAGAGGATGGAGAAAGGTGAGTAAAGCAAGGGGCAGAGGTTGTCACCTGGTGGGGGACAAGCTCAGCTTCTTGGTCCTCGGTCGGGCATCTTGATGATGGAGAATGTGAGCTCTTGTAGCATGGAACTGTTATATGGATGGATCAAAAGATGGTCGTGGATTGTACCAATCTTAGCCCTGTCGCCACCCAACTGTAGTGCTTTCTTACAGCTGTCACCTGAAGGAAAAGTTAGATATGGGGGAAGAGATATCGAATGGTGGATGGGTATTGAAGGAGGTGGTAGTCGTGGTTTTGTAGACGATGGGTGACAGTTACATGCGGGCGGCTGTAACTGTCGGCGGACAATACCTAAGGAGGTGCAACCATTGCGGAGGAGGAAATAGAATGATGGGCAGCGATAAGCGGGCGGTGGTAACGTGATGGGCACGTGACCTCGGGTGAGAGTGTTGGTCATTTGACCAGAGAGAGAAGTGGAGAGGGGCAGTTCACATGCACTACGCGTGACTTGTGAAGAGAGAGAAAGAGAAGAAAAGAAGAGAGAGGAAAAGGGAGAAAATGAGAGATAAGGGAGAAAATGAAATAAAATTAAATTAAAAATAAAATTTAATAAAATAAAAATAAAAATAAATAATATAATTAAAGGAAAAATAAAATTAAATAAAGATAAAATAGAATAAAAATTTAAATAAGATTAAATTAAAAGAAAAAATGAAAAGAAATAACAAATGAAGTCAAATCAAAACGTGGTCAAAACAAAAGTTGTTCGTCTCGACGAGATTTACAACTTTTGTGAAGGACCCAAAAAATCAAAAGATGTCAACTATACAAAAAAATTGGAGGTACTCTATAGATGATAAAATACTGCATTTTTGCAATTAGTGAATTTTTTGTACTTTTTAATTGATTTTAATTATCAGATTTATATACAATATTTGCATACTTAATATAAATTTTACAGATTTTTTTATAGGTCAGGAAAAGGGAAAATAAAATAACAAATATAATATATATATATAATGTTAGATATTTTTTATTTCTTGTAACTCTTTTTATGGATTTTGATTCTCAATGCCAAGTTAGTTAATTAATAAAAGAATAGATTAGAGAAAGAATTAGGTTAAAATAAAGGTTATTTACACATAAAGTAATAAGCTCAATCAAGAAAAAAAATAAAGGTTACTTATTTACATATTTTTTCCCTAATTTTAGCACAATTAGTGTATGTTAATTAATTGATTTTAAGGGGTTTAATTAGTGATTTATTAAGGGGATTCTGCTAAAACATCCATATAGACTACATGAATCATGGATTCATCACACTCCTATACTTAGCTCTTTGCTTGTCCCCAAGCAAATTTTAGTGAGTTAGAAGGTTGAATCCCTGACTGCAAGTGTGAATTTCAAGACTTGTCTCATTAAGAATCCAAGATTTTAGCGGTCCTAAAATTTTAAGCTCAATCCATGTTCTAGTCAAAAGGAATCCAACTTCTTCAATTATCAGACTCTCTGTTTGTACATATAGCATAAGAGATATGACATTTAAGGTGTATTGCAATCATGAGAGTCCAGTCAAAATGTCACTCAAGGTCCTGATCCAAGAGACCCTCCTCAAGATCTAATCCTCAACACTAGAGAATAAATCAGTTCTTGCATGCAATCTACCATCTCAGTAATTTGTCAGACTTGAAAATATAGATGAAAGGACAGATGATGGAGGACATAGGTTTGTGTAATTTTTTCTCTTCCTCACATTGGAACAAGGGTCCTCTTGAGCGCCTTATTATTAGCAATGTGAGCCTAAGGCGAACCATTCTTATAATAAATGTTATTATAATAAATGATTTATCAATATAAGTTATTAATTATGTTTCACTTCCTTTCTGAAATTGATTGAATAAATGCACTATAAGGTCCCTCTGTACAATATGGGTTATGTACCATGGCCAACTTGATAATAATACAGTTGTTTATTCATTGATTAATCATAGAGGTTGATGCTTGGATGAATATCTAAGGAGTTAGATAGAGGACTCATCAAGTATCATCAAATGATTGTCAAGTGATGATCTCTAGCCTGAGTAGGAAATGACAATCCTTTCTGATTAGGCTGATATCTGATCGACCTCTTGATGCAGGTCCTCTGCATGGGAATAGTGATTCGGAGGTATCAGATTAGTTGAGTCAATGGGTTGACTTAACAAGATCGAGATAACCAAACACCTATGTTGAATGTTGTCACAACATAGGCACACATCCTCTAACCAGAGACAGATGTGTTGCTATATGTCTGAGTATGTACATTTGGCAGACCAATAGGTTGATGACCTAACCAAGGTCTATACACCGGCGAGCTGGTGTTCATGTAAGGGCATATGAGTAATACGATCTATCAAAGGGATCATACAGGTTCACTTGTGAACCATGAGATATGAGCTCACTCATGAGGTATTGGGACTTATAAAATTCCATGCATGGTCATCATGTTTTGGAAGCATGACATGAATTTGAAGGCAAGATATATGATTTGTGAAAGCATATGATCTATACCAAAAATCCCAAGGACCAAGATTGAGAAACTTAGTGATCAAACCCTGAAGATGACGGTGTAAAAGTGATCTATATCTTCAGGATGATCATAGGTCTTCCAGTATGCAGGATGTACATGTATTGGGAATACCTGAGGGTGATTTGATCATAAATAATTGCATAACCATGCGCTTCCATTCCGAGGGACTGATGAAATAGGTCTGGATTTTAGTGACTCCTCTCAGTAGAGAAGTAACCTAATCGTAGTCCATGTATTGGACATTTATCTGAATGAGATTCAGATGCAATGAGAAGATTAGGTTTACGGCCTTGATTTAATAAAGCATCTATGAGAGGTCCATGGGATTTGGATTTGAGATGTGATCTCAATATCCAAGTCACTATAGGTGGAACAATACAATCGCCCTGTCCTTATCTCCAAGTATCTGAGGAGAAATCACATTATTCTTGAAGGGTTCAAGAATAATTCAATAATATCTAAGCATTAAGAAGTTGATAATTAAATGTGATTTTATTATCATGATGTATGTGGAAATATCCAATATAATTAAATGTGATTTAATTATTATGGATAAGAATAATGTGGATAGTAATATCTAATTATTCATAACATATAATAAATATGATTTATAATATATTAGAGAGAGCTAATTATAATTTATATTTGTTGATTAATTATTAATGTGTATTGGATACACATTATTTAATTAATTTAAAATGTAAATTATATTTTGTTTTGGGTTGTGAATGTGATTCACAATTTTCCAATGGCAAGATTGCAATATTATCAAAATTAATTATGAATTATTTTGGAGAATAAATCACAATAAAAGTTGTTGAGATTAAATAAAAGAGAAATACATGGAGATATGCAATCTCATGAAATCTCATGAGATTGCCTCCACATGGTAACATGTGGACGACTACCAAGTCCTACTTGGAATTGATGGCCGTCCACCATGTTGACATGGGAGATGCAATCTCCCATGTCATTGCTTCCTTATTTGATTGATTTAATTTGAGGATTGATGTATATTTGATTTGTCAAATATATTTGATCTAAATTAAATCATAAGTTGTTGGTTTTTACCAACAACAATCTTGACCATTGGATTGACATAAATCAATCTCATCCATTGATTTTATATGTCCCATGGATTGAGATCCATGGATCCTAAAACCCTATAAATAGAGAGGCATACTATGCTCTCTTGTACATTCTTTTGGAAGCACATCTCTCTCTCTTTGTCTCCACACACGCCAACTCTCTCTCCCTCTACTTGGTGGCCGTCCACCAAGCCCTGGAGGAGATTATCGTCGTCGCCTACGCCACCGCGCCGCCGCTTCGACGTTCTTCGGTTCTCCGTCTTCTTGGAGTGTTACACTCATGAAGGAGATGTTCGATCTCGTACGACTAGATCGGGAGTTCACCGTGCTTGGATCAACTCGTTGGATTGCGAGGACAACGCGACTCATCCCCACGCTCGTAAGCGGCTTCTCCGACGATCGGACTTGAGACAATAGGTCTCTTTTCGTAGGGACTTGATCAACCATACTTCAAGAGGTATTGCATTATACTTGTTGTGGTTATATATGAAACGATCTGAGAATCGTTCTTGGATCATGTGGTTTCATCGCATGAAAATCTTTAAATTCCGCTGCACCGAATAACTAGTACGACTAGTCATTCTTCGTCGTATTCGATACGACGATCACGCTTTCGTGATGCGCTTGAGGATTATTCCATATCTTTATAGTGGTATCAGAGCCTTAGGTCAAAGATTTTGGATACGATCCGCAAATCTAGACGACTTGGGTTCGTAGAGGTCGTGAAAGTTTTTGTCGCATTTGATTTTCGTACTTCTGTTTAGTGAATAAATTCTGCCCCGTTTAAATTGTTCAAACACAAATTAAACACTTGGATTTTGTTCTCCATTAAATAAGGAAACCATGGGATCTGGGTTTACGTTATTTGGATTCTGTTTGCTCGAGATATGGTTGTTTTAATGAACATGTATGCACTGTTCCGGGAACTGCAAATCTTAACATGATTAATGAGTTAATTACTGTTTAGATCTATCTTGAAATGCATAAAATATCACTTAGGTTCTGTCCTAAATCGAATTATCAATATTTGAAAATTGATTTTGTCTAATTTAGATTTACATTGATTGAGATATGTTAATTTTAGTAAGTAGGGGTCACTGCTGAAATTACAGTCCTAATCAAGAACCATGTGATTGTCAATTAATGAAATTAATTGTTAATTTCAAGAAATAATTATGGAAAATATTTGAGAAATATTGGAAGATGATTATTTCCTTAATTGACTTGTCCTCAACCAATAAATTGATTAGATTTGATCTAGATCAAAATTGGAAACACAATAATCAAACTCCTTGCTTGAATAGGATTGGGAATTTGTCTAACAAATTTCCTTATAATAAAAAATGTTTTGACTATTACTATAAGGTATAATTTCGGTTGAAGAACCGATGATCATCTCAAGTACAAATTGATCTATTTGGAATTATCCTTTCCCGAGGCGGATATGGTGTCTAGTCGGAGATCGCTGGGGTAGCGGGTTGCAACATATGTGGTTCGTCCCACTATCATCGGTACTGGCCATGACAGCGGGTAGGGACTTGATAATGCCGAAGAAATCAAGATGTATTTTCTAATTATTAAAATTCGAATTAATACATACTTTGATAATAATACCATATATATATTCAAGTAAAACAATCAAGTTTGTTGATTGAATTGGATTGATAATTAATTTAATATGATTGAATTAATTATATCCAATTAAAATACTCTATTATGAATAGAGTTGTTAATTCCCTTGGAAGAATTAATTACATGAATATGATTCATAATAATTAATTAAAATTTGAATATGAAATGGAGGATCACACAAGTGACATCCGTGGTATCCCATCAAGGTGAAGGGTTTCGTCGCCAGATATTATATATAGGAGACGCTTGTCCGAAGTGACAGCTCCTGCATATGATCCATTTGGATTGGGCTCGTTGCTTCTCGAAAGAGTAAGGACGTATGCGTAGTGACCCCAATATCGGGTCCTCATATTATTGGGGCGATATTAAATTGCGCATAGCGAGTTGTATTCCTGTTGATGGTTGGTTCAATTAATGACAGGTCAACATCACCTTAGGGGTGGTAGGCTCGGGTATTAAAGACCGAATTGGGAAATGCAAGTTGGACTTGCAAGACGGAATGTGTTCCCACTTCTCTTTATTTGAGTCATAGGTTCTCATATTATTGGGATATGACAAAGATAAAGAGGAGATTCCAGTTCATGTTTGAGATATAGCGGTAAGTATATCTCTTACTTTGATAGTGATTAAGGGAATAAACTTTCATAGTTGACAGAGAAAGACTAATTTGATTTAAAATGCCTTAATCAAATATCATAAATTGAATATATGATTATATGTTCTAATATAGTGCATTCTTAATTTCAAAAAAATGATGTCCATGAACCCACTAAGCATGCTTCTGGAGGTCAACCAGTTGACCGGACCGAATTACTTGGATTGGATCCGTAATTTATAGCTTGTACTCTCAGCTGAGAGCATAGGCTATGTTCTCTCAGAAGACAAGCTTGAAAACCCTAAATGAAAGGAAGAAAAAGCATACAATGACAAGTATGATGAAGATCATGTCTTGGCTAGATGCTATATCTTGGGTTCTCTCTCCAATGTTCTTTAGAAACAACATGTGGAGATGAGTACTTGCCAGGAGATAATGCAGAATCTGAAAGATATGTTTGGTGACATTAACCGCACCCAGCGATACAACGTTATGAAGGAACTCGTTCGCTGCAAGATGCAGGAAGGAACTTCGGTCCATGAACATGTACTCAAAATGTTTGGGTACCTTGTCAGAGCTGGAGACTCTTGGGGCAACCATGGATGCAGACATGCAATCTGATTTCATTCTGCTGTCGTTGCCCAAGTCTTTCAATAACTTTGTGGTCTCATTCCACATGAACAAGCTGGAATTGACAAACGTTGGGCTTCTTGCTGCATTAAAGTCTACAGAAGACGTAATGAAGAAAGATGGTCCCGCTGGCAGTGCAATGGTTGCACAGGTCAGAGGGAAGCATGATCGGAAGCAAGGTTCTCGGAAGGGCCCAACCCAGAAAAGAAAGAAGAAGGGACAAGGTGTTGGCTCATCTTCCAATGCATCCACTCTAATGGAGTCGAAGAAAACCGACGTCTGTCACCACTACAAGAAGCCGAGGCACTGGAGGCGTAATTGCCCGGATTACCCTAAGAAAACTCAAAATGTTACAACCACTAATAAAAACCCTAAGAGATCCAGGGATAATAGAAATCATTCAAATATGATTTGGCATCGAAGGTTTGGTCATTTATCAGTTGATAGGATCAATAGATTGATAAAGGATGGACCTTTGGATTTTCTACAGGTTCAATCTTTACCTACCTGTGAACATTGTATTCGAGGTAAAATGACTAGGATGCCTTTCCGTAACAAGGTTACAAGATGCTAAGGTATTATTGACCTAATACATACCGATGTATGTAGTCCCTTCAGTACTGCGACTCAAAATGGTTATCGATATTATTTGACGTTTATTGATGACCATTCGCAATACAGGTTTGTATTCCTATTACGTCATAAATCTGAAACCTTTGAAAAGTTCAAAGAATTCAAGGCTTTGGTTGAGAACCAAACCGATAGGAAGATTAAACAAATTCGATCTGATCGAGGTGGCGAGTACCTCTCAGATGAATTCAAGGAATACCTTAAAGAGAACGGAATTGTCTCCAATCTCACTACTCATGGAACTTCCCAACTTAATGGTGTTGCTGAAAGACGCAATCGGACCATCATGGATATGCTCCGTTTAATGATGAGAAAAGCACATTTACCACTTAATTTCTAGGGATATGCAGTAAAGACTGCAATATATATCCTGAATAAGATTCCTAGCAAATCTATACCTAAGACTCCTCATGAGCTCTGGGATGGAACCAAACTAGTGTTAATCACTTGAGGGTTTGGGGTTGCTTGGTTCATGCGAAGAAAGTGGGCGCAAGTAAGCTAGAATCGCGCACTCGTGAGTGCTACTTCATTGGGTACGTTAAAGATGGTATTGGATACCAGCTCCATGACCCTGAGACACAAAAGGTTTTTGTCTCTAGAGATGTGAAATTTCTGGAGGATGATTTCCTTAAAGGTCAAGACAAAAGTGAAGTAGAGGAACTCATGGAATCCCTAAGGATATTGAGCTTCCTAGTCCAGAAACTAAAGAAGTAAATAAAGATGAAACACCCATACCTCTTCGAAGGAGTTTGAGGGTGGTTGCACCACCTGAAAGGTATGGATTCCATGTGTCAAGTAAAACTGACAATGATCCTACTTCATTTGATGAAGCACTCGTGGATCATGACATGGATAGATGGATGCTAGCAATGAAGTCAGAAATTGACTCCATGCATAAGAATGGTGTATGAACCCTAGAGGATCTACCTAAAGGGGTAAAACCCATCGGGTGTAAATGGATCTTCAAGAGAAAGAGGGGACCTGATGGGAAAGTAGAGACTTTCAAGGCACGGCTCGTAGCCAAGGGCTACACACAGAGAGAAGGCATCGACTACGATGAGACATTCTCTCCTGTGGCTATGCTTAAATCCATCAGGACACTGCTAGTTATAGATGCATATCTTGATTACGACATCTGGCAGATGGACGTCAAGATGGCTTTTCTCAATGGATACCTAGAGGAGGATATCTATATGGAGCAACCCCAGGGCTTCATAACTGAGGATGGCGAAGTATGCAAGCTGAAGAAATCCATCTATGGGATCAAGAAAGCTTCTCATAGATGGAACATCAGATTTGATGAAACCATAAAGAGTTATGATTTTGTGCACAATCCTGATGAACCTTGTGTGTACAAGAAGCTTAGTGAGAGCGTCATTGTGTTCATCGTACTTTATGTAGATGACATCCTTATCATTGGGAATGATACATGGATGATGACCAGTGTAAAGATTTGGTTATCCCATACCTTTGAGATGAAAGATCTTGGAGAAGCCTCTTATATCTTAGGCCAGAAGTTGTTCAGAAACCGAGAGAAGAGGATATTGGGATGGTCACAACATGGATACATTAATAAGATTCTTGAACGATTCCGTATGGATAGTTCCAAGAAAGGATTCCTACCCTTAAGACATGGTATACACCTGTCTAAAGGAATGGCTCCTCAAACTGTTGAAGAAAAGAAAGCCATGGCTGGATGCCCTTATGCATCAGCTGTAGGAAGCTTAATGTATGCTATGATGTGTACTAGGCCAGATATCTGCCATGCAGTGGGAGTGGTAAGTCGTTACCAATCCTGCTATGGAGAACAACACTGGAATGCAGTAAAGAACATATTCAAATATCTAAGACGGACGTAAGATTATATCTTGGTCTATGGAGATGGTGATCTCCAAGTCTCGGGATATACATATTCTAACTTCCAATCAAATATTAATGATCGAAAGTCGACATCAGGGTTTGTATTCCTGTTGAATGGTGGTGCTGTGAGCTGGAGAAGCAAGAAGCAGGACACTACAGCAGATTCAACAACAGAAGCCGAATACAATGTCGCATCAGATGTTGTAAAGGAGATGGTGTGGTTGCGCAAGTTCGTACTGGAGCTTGGCGTAGTTTCCTTTGATACTCCCATCTCGCTACTCTGCAATAACACGGGAGCCATTGCCCATGCGAAGGAACCCAGATGAATGCACTATAAGGTCGCTCTGTACAATATGGGTTATATACCATGGCCAACTTGATAATCATACAGCTGTTGATTCATTGATTAATCATAAAGGCTGATGCTTGGATGAATATCTAAGGAGTTAGATAGAGGACTCATCAAGTATCATCAAATGATTGTCAAGTGATGATCTCCATCCTGAGTAGAAAACGACAATCCTTTCTCATTAGGCTGATATCTGATCGACCTCTTGATGCAGGTCCTCTGCATGGGAATAGTGATTCGGAGGTATCAGATTAGTTGAGTCAATGGTTGACTTAACGAGACCGAGATAACCAAAGACCTATGTTGAATGCTGTCACAACATAGGCACACATCCTCTGACCAGAGACAGATGTGTTGCTATATGTCTGAGTATGTACATTTGGAAGACCAATAGGTTGATGACTGATGAATCCACATTTCATCATCTTTATTCTATCATTTTGGCACCAAAAACCCTAGCAAATGCCTGAAAATAGCATTAAAATCATCATCTTAGCATTCATGCATGTGCACCTAAATAGTGTATAAATTACTGTAATTAAGGCCAAAATTATAGAATAAATAAAGAAAAGAAAAAGAATAAAATATTGTAAATATTTTATGACCCAAAACCCCCGAGACCTAGGCATCTTGATGAATAGGTCGACAAGGAATAAAGTAGGGGGAGATAAGGTCAGAAACACAGATATAATACCTATACTTCCCGTTCATTCTTTATTCATTTTGGGACCTATTTTTGGTTTCACTTTTTATTCATCAAATGAAGAAACTTTGTACATGAAAGTTATAGCTAATTTAATAAAGAAAAATACAAAATTGATTTCACAGAAAAAGAATGTACAGATGAAAAGTTATGGTCTGAATAAGAATCCAAAATCCCAACTTCCCAGACCCGTATCTCACAACTGACAACTCCAAATGCAGTGTACTCACCTTTAATTGTATATAGAATAAAATAATCTATCCAATGGCGGTGGTTTCGCATTTGGGGGAGCTACGGTTTGAAAGTTGAGTTTTGGACCCCTATTGTATATTTGTACTGAATAAACTATTCAATTTATTCTTTATTTATTATTTATTCATTTTTATATTTTTATAATTTTATAATTTTGTAAATATTACTTATAAAATATATGTGCATTAAAATTAAAATAAAATGCAAGGAAAAATAATAATAATAATACTTGTATAAAGACTACATAGGTATACTGCCTATATCTATACCTGTACAAAATACTCTCGTATTTTATTAAATATACAAAATACATCAATAAAATAAAATAAAAATATATTTATGTGTATGAAAGTATTTTATAATTTTATAAAATTATAAACAAAATTAAAGAAACTAAAATACATAAAATAAAAATAAAATACTAAAATACATAGGTATTATACCTATATAAGGTTAAAAAGGGCACTTGTAAAAATAAATCTCCTAAAAATAATTAAAAATCAAAATAAAATACTACATAAAATTCTAAGTATTTTTTATTTTATAACTTTTAATTAATTCGGCCATTTAGTATTTTAAATTGAATTATCAATAAGTTTTTCCAGGGTTTTTCCTGGTTGGTCCACGTGGACCAACCAGGAGGCCAGGACTGTTGACCTCGGTCAACAGTCTGACCTACACCCTGTAGCTCTTGTCAGACCCGCTGTTGACCCCATTTTCACCATTTTTTCGAGGAGCGTACTTTCATCTTTTGAGCTCGATTTCTTCTGTGATCCTCTTCCTCGTTCATCCCTCATGCCCGCCGAGTGTTTACATCGGGCTATGGATCAATGAGGTGTTCCAGACCTCTTGGTCTTTGGACCCCTGTCACCTCGGGTCAACCCACTTAAAACCAACTCCCCCTCTTCCATTTCGAATTCGAGTCCCCTTGGTCCACCCTTCAGCGCCACCCTCGTGCTCCAGAGCTCCCTGGAGGTGACAGCTCCATCGCCAGCTCCTCAGCCAAGGCGTTCGAAGTCGAGGGTGCCTCCACCACCTCCGCCAATCTCCGACGTCGAGGTTAGTTTCTTCCTCTGGCTCCAGCCATTGAGGGCTCCCTCCACCTTCTTGTTTATCTCATTAGCTTCCTGTTAGGCGTAGCTTCAAAAACCCCAAAAAATTTCTAAGTTCCATCGCGTATTTCGCCAATCCAAGCATCATCGCCGGAGCGCACCTCCGGCCACCGACGACCACTCCGCCTTTCGTGTAGATTAGGTCCACCCCAGGTCCAGGCACTTTGCCCTGGACCTTCTAACGCTTTTTGCAGGGTCGAAGCACGTTGACTCGCGCCTGGGCGCGTTTTTGAAGCTCGCCGGAGCTCAGCCGAGCTCTCCAGCTACGCCGATCACTTGCGAGCGGCACGGCCAACGCCGTGCACTTTTGGTGCCCCCAGGAGATAGAGGACGACCCCAGGAGGCTCCAGCCCGCTTTGGAAGCCAAACCGCTCGCCGGAGTTCGTCGTCGTTCTTGCTCCGGGCTTCGCCACCGTTGGATCAAGGTGGAGCCCCAAATCGCACAGACACCGTTGGATCTCGCCACCCCTCGACCGTTGATCTCCCCCTGGAGATCTAATCCAAGCCGCAGATCCAGGAACCGTCATCGGACGCCCCCATGCTGCCACGTGGATAAGTGGCTCGTTCCCCGCCGCTGGATCGCGCCCCGCCGCCAGCCGTTGGATTCGCGCCACGCGTCGTCACCGGAGCGCCCGAGCGTGGGTATTTTGCATCTACACCCTCGCCATTTTTGTATTTATTAATTAGTGCTTAAACTTTTGTCTGTAGTGTAATAGTTTTGTAATATTTGCATGTGAACCCCTACCTTTATTTTATTCGCACTTAGGTCCTTCGCCACGTCACCTCACGTGACCTGTACACGTGAGGGGGTGGGCATTTTGCAAGGATACCCTCGGTCATTTGTGTATTGTGTTTTAGTCCTGAAACTTTCATATCAAGTGTAAACTTTTTGGATGTTTTGCAAGTAGGCCCCCAGGGTTTCGAAAAATTACATTTCAGTCCTTCCCAGGCGCGTGCAAGTCACGCGCCCTGGTGGGAAAATTTCTAAGAAGCCCAGGAAGCTTTTGTAATTGCATTTTGGTGCTAAAAATTGAATATACAGTGTATATTTTTGTGGAAAATTGCATGTATGCCCCTAGATGTTTGATATTTTGCATATATACCCCTGCCAGGACTGTATGATGTTTGGATGTTTGCTCTAATTATTTGACCTATCATTTTAAGTCCAAAAATTCCACAAAAATAGACTTAGGCTCCTGGACACGTCTACTTTGACGCCATCTATTTAGTTTTTGATTTTACTTTATTTTCATATTTATTAAAAATCAAAAACTTGCTTTTTGTGTACTGTCTAGCTTAGAAAATACCAAAAAAATATTAAAACACTCCAAAAATTCCAAAAAAATCACCTAGTGTCTATTTTATCTTATTTTAGTGTCAGTCCAAAAATCATTAAAAATCTCAAAAGAAAAACACTAAAAATTCAAAAAACACTCAAAAACTTCAAAACAATATATAAAATAGTAGAAAAATCCAAAAATAGTAAATTTAGGTTCTGTTTATTCCTAATTTTGTTCTTTTCATTAAAAAAATAGTGTGAAACATTTTGAGTACTGGTTGCTATTTTTAAATTGCATTTTGTTCACAGCCAGCCCTATTTCCACTGTTTTGCCTTAATTCAGTAATTAAAAATACCAAAAACACCTTGAAAAATCCCCAAAAAATCACAAAAACAGTAGAAAACCATAAAAATATCAAAAATATTTTATTCCTGAATTTTTGGTTATTTTTGCACCATTTTATAAATATTTTAGCTTGCCTTTTATTATATTGTCTTTATTCTCCAATATTGAAAAAGAAATAAAAAATATAAAATATAAAATATAAAAATCAGAAAATTAAAAATCAAAATACAAAATTTAAAATTAAATTAAAAATTAAAAAATTAAAAATTAAAAACCCACAAAAAAATTCCTTTCCTTGCTTGCTTAGTGTAGACACATCACACACACTTATGCATACATTTGCTTGAACTACCTTGTTTGCTCCCTGTGTTCGAACTCTCTGCATACTTGTCACTATACACCATTTGTGCAGAGTTAAAAATAAATTTTAACTCCACATTAGTTCTAATTTGTTGATCTTTAGTGTGGGTTAATTGTTGATTAATTTCGGAATTTGTGTGGTCAAACACCGACTGTTGACTCGCCTTGTGAGTCGATATAACCGCAGCGAATTTCGAGATTATCAAATGGCGCCGTTGCCGGGGAGCAACAGCGATTAGTTCACATTTTGTCTTATTGTGTGATTGTTTACCATAGCATTATTTTCCATCTCTTACATTTTTGATATATCTTGTTGAGCTTTCTGACCATCTCTTTTCTTGTCTTCTTGCGAGGGACCGCAGAGCGAGGCGGATCGCCTAGGCGACCCGACGCAACCTTGGGACGTGGAGCCGGCTATTCTTTAGCCAAGCCGGCAGGAGAGAGCAAGGAGAGCGAGAGAGAGTGACTAGCTTAGCTTTTCATTTATTTTTGGTGAGAGAGTGATCTATTAATTTGTAATAATACAGGTACACTTGGACTTGGACACTCAGACTTTCGGGCCTAATTTCCGGGTGTTTGTTCACCCGGGGACTCACCACTGATTTTATCGAGTTTTTATCGCCGTCATTTTCCGGTTTTGTTTTCATTTTTCACTTTCTTTTGTGGATTGAGCTCTTAGTTCTAGGTCCTGCTTGACTCGATTAGAATAGGTCCAAACACCTAATTATCTTTGCATGCTCCTATAGATTCGTATTTGGACTTAGACTAATTAAACAGTTAGCTAGTAGCTTCCAAATCCACGTGCCGCGAGCTCACACCCGAACAAGCGCTTTCTCCTACCCCAAATGTGTTGGGCAGAGGAGGGGTGAGCCTAGACCGGACACTCGGATTAGGAGTTAATAGTTAGCTTGTGGTTCTTCACGCTAGCAGTTGCCTGTTCTAGGACGATTTCCGCTTGCATTTCGCCATATAGCTTAGGTTTAAAAATTCTGCTTTGCATCCCGCATGGAGAGAGCTGGGATTCGCTGTAAGTCCTCTTACTTTGCACGCATCATCTAGGCACAAAGGTGAGATTTCCACCTTGGTGTCGACTTGCACGGCTTTTCCGACTCTATTCTCCCTCTGTTTTTGGAACAAAGTAGGATAAAGGAAAAATACAAAAACCGTTAGGTGCTTGTTTGAATCTACTCAAAAGAAGCGATAACACCAAAAAAATTAAAAAAGGGTCTGCTAAAGAAAACTTGACCAAAATAAAATTGGTAATTGGATTCATTGCTTGGGGAGAGTAACACCCTCACTTGTCTTCAGGTTGCATGGGAAGGTCTCCTTCCAAGTGAGGTGAGCGCTTCGTAAGGATTAGAGCCCAAAACCCAACTTGTGGCTGCCTTGTGTATCGCCTGGATCTGGATTTCCGAAGTATTGGCGCTACTATCGTACGTAGTCGAGTAGGACTTGGTCGCCATTGGTGACTCGCTATTGTGTGAGCACCGACCTTGTCCGAAGTACCGAGCCTAGGCCACGCCTTCACGGGTGTGTCTGTCTCACCGGCTGCGTCCGAGTAGGATCTTGCACGCTCACGGGTGATTCCGTTGCGAGCGAGGTCTGAAGTATCGGTTTCGCCTATCGGCTTCCTCCCTCTATTTCTTTGGCTGAGTAGGGATCCAGGAAGGGTTACAAGGACCTTAAAAAGCGCAAGTTACAGGTTACACAGGAGGAGGACAAGTACGGGGACACTTTCCTGGCAGTACTCTCGCTCCTATAGGCGTAGCGTTCTAAGGACTCGTGAAAAGATAAATACCTGAAAACAAGCTAAAATTGACAAGATAAGAGCCGAACCTTCACGGCTTCACGAGTTGAGTTGGTGAATTCACCCTTGCTTTGTGTTTGATTTCTAGATTTATTTAGGTCAAGATCAAAAACACCGCACAATTGTGCACACTTTTGTTGCATAGAATCTTCTTCTTCTCTTGCATTTTCCCTGCTCTTTCTGGATAATCAAGATGATGGGACGGAGATCTCTTAGGCCGACCTTGTCGGCACCGCTATATAGCACTCCTCCTTACTCATCTAGGAATGCCTCGGAGAGTCCGCTCTCCGAGCCCGAGTTTACATCCACCCTGTTCCCCCTCGACCACCCTTCCCATTCTCCTTCTCTCAGTCCAATTGTGTCAGAATTCAGTGCATCACAGAGTTCCGCTCATTCTACAGCACATGAAATGGCCTCATTTGCTTTTTCAGAGAATCCAGCAATGGCAGACAGAGGCGAGCACCCAGATGACCACGAGCATCCCCCGTTCATTATTGATCAAGTGGCCATCAACAATTCCTTGCTAGCGTCCCTGGAAAATATGCAGAGACAGATCCGTGATCAGGGGACATTCATGGATGATCTGATGAGAGAGATAGCACAGCTGAGAGAAAACCGACCTGGGGGCGGTGGCGGTGGAGGAGGAGGAGGACCCGATGCAGGAGGAGGCAATCCAGACGCTGAGCGACCGCCACAGACTATCATGAGGGAACTGCACAACCCAGCTTCATCCCTCACTCACCGGTGGATCAGACTCCCGCCAATCCATGGAGACTTCGAGCTTCGGCACCACACGATTCAGTTGCTACCCAAGTTCCATGGGTTGCCGACCGAAGAGCCGCACCTCCACCTCCAAGAATTTGAAATGATATGCAGTACTATCCATGATCGGTTGATGACCGAGGACACCATTAAAATGATCGCCTTCCCGTTCTCATTGGTTGATAGAGCCGCATATTGGCTCAAACATCTTGGGCGATTCGTCGATACTTGGGCAGATCTCCGGACCGCATATTTGAAGAAATACTATCCTCTCGGCCGGACCAATGCAGCTAGAGCGATGATTAGCAATTTCGTCATGATCCCAAATGAACAGTTCCACGAAGCATGGGATCGATTCAGAGAGCTCATCGACCGGTGTCCGCACCATGACATCTCCAAGCCCAATCTCGTACAGAGTTTCTTCTGTGGGCTGACACCGGAGCTGCAGGGGCTTGTGAACGCCTCTTGCGGTGGGTCTTATTTCTCCAAGGGAGAAGACGACGTCTGGGCCATCTATGAAGGAATGGCAGAAAACTCCACAGTAATGACCCAGGCCCGAGTCTATACACAGCAGAAGCCCCCGCAGGGAGCGGGATCATTTCAGAGGATCGCCCGCATCGATGCCGGTCCCAGCACAACGTCGGTAGCCGCAGCCCAAGCCGAATCAGCCGCAGCCGACATGGGCATCATTAGCGAAAAGTTGGACCGCATGGAGATCCTCGAAAAGAAGCAAAACCAAGGTCTAGCCCAGATGGACCTTCTCACCAAGACCATGAGTGACCTGAAAACTCAAATTCTATGTATTCAGGAGGCACAAGCCCATTCCCAACAGCCTCCCAGGTCACAGGTTGCTTCCAGCAGCAGCAATCCCAACCAAGCCTCCACCTCATACCGCCAGGTGAACCATATTCAGGCGGAGCCGGTTCCATTGCTGCAGTACCATCCAGAGCAACCGCCGTCTGAGGAAACTCAGATGGTGGTCTATCAACCGGAGCAGCCACTGGCAGTTCTTCCTCCACCCTCCTTTGAGCAGGAACCATTGATGGAAGTCAATGGGATTTGGTATGACCGATACCCTCAGCCCGCAATTCGTAGGGATCACCCTGGATTCCGTTGGGGCAATGGTGGATCCTCGTCCCAGCAGCATCCTCCTGCCCAAGGACAGCAGAACAGCCAGCCGACACAGCAGCAACAGCCCCAGTATGCCCATCAGCAACAATACCAGAGTGGTCCTCGTCCCTCCTATCAGGGACAGCAGTGGAGGCAGCGACAGCCGCCTCAGCAGTCTTATCACCAGCCTTCCCCCCAGTATCAGCAGCAACACCAGCAGCAGCAGCCTCATTTCCAGCAGGGACAGACATCCGGTTCTCAGGGTCCAGCCTATGAGAACCCAACCCTCGATGATCTTGCCCGCTTGCTATCTGAACAGCGAGCATCTTTCAGGCAAGAAATGGATGAATTCCGGCAGGAGATGCGGGACATCATCAAAGGCAAAGCCGCCATACCCGCTCAGATCGAACCTAATCCTAATAACCTAAAAAGAAAATCTGAGCAGGTAGAGTTCACAGAGGATACCTCTCCTAGTGACGATTTGAATGATATGTCTTATTCTTTGAATGATGCTGATTTTGTGACTACTAGGAGCGGTAGGATGCCAGCCGGCGGCGCCTCTTCTGAGCGACAACCAGAGGCTGAACCAGGAGCGCCAGAGGAGCAGAGGAGCGGTGCTGACGCCGCTAATGATGATGTTGAAGACGGTGGTGCTGATGCCACCAATGATGGAGGTCAGGACGACGGTACTGATACCGTCGTGATACCAGATGCAGACGGTGGTGCTGATGCCACCATTTTGGATGCTGAACCAGAGCGCGGTGCTGATGCCGCGAAGACCGGTGCGAGTGGTGGTGCTGAGGCCACCACATCTACTTTTGTTGAGCCATCTGTGATGTTGCCACATTTTGTATCTAGAGACTGTGGGAACAAAAACAAAAACAAAATATGAATAAAGGAAAGGTTTCTGTTCAAATTACGGATCCATATGTGGTGAATGATGATTATTGTATGGATTCTCCATCTTCACAGACATAGGGACCGATTCCTAGTCCTCCATCTGAGGAGGCCCCTACCATCCCCTTCCCTGAGGCACTCCGCCGAGCGAAGGGGAATAAAAAAGAAAATCCAAAAAAGAGCCAGCAGGTAGAATTCGGCGACCAAATGATTGATAGATTTCACATCCAGCTGACTCTACGGGAAGCATTTGAGCATATCCCCTTCTTCAAAAAGAACTTGAAAGAGACAACTACTGTTCGAAGGAAGAAGAGGCACAGAGATCAAATCCATATGCTCACTCATGACACATGTTGCATCATCCAGAACAAGCTGCCAGCCAAGCGACCAGACGCAGGAGCTCCCTATGTCAGATGCGAGATTCAGGAGCAGCAGTTTGATCGTACTCTATTAGATAGCGGCTCTTCAATTAACCTCCTTAAGGCAGCCTTACTCAAGCAGTTCGAGTTTGGCCCTCTTCTTCGAAGCAGAACGGTCCTTCAGTTTGCTGATAGGTCGATTAAGAGGCTGAAGGGGTTATTGAAAGACGTGGTCGTTACCATTCAGGGTCTGAAATTCCTCGTGGACTTCGTCGTGTTGGACATGGAGATCCCTGAGTCGGTAACTGATGCCCCCATCATTCTCGGACGTCCATTCTTGGCCACAGCCAAGGCGGTGACCGACCATGATAGCGGGAAGGTATGCTTTCGCGTAGAGGGCGAAACCATACAAATAGAGACGATCGAAGAAATCATAGCTAGAGAGTTAGAGTGCTCAGAACAGTCCAGCGAAGCCGAGCAGATGACAGAGGAAGAGCTAGACATCCACCAGGTTTGTGATTTTGAGAATGACTGATGATGAATCCAATTGGAAAGACCCCGTAGCACCGACCCTCGCCTTGCCTACAGATTCACTGTATCTCAAGCTCATGGCAGTCGAGAGTCGGGAGAGCACATCCCTGGATGAGGATATCTCTGAGGCTGACAGTGTTGTGATGAGTGGTGCTGAGGAATTTCAATCATGCTCATCTTCTTCTGATCCCTCGGATTCAGACATTGATTGGGATGACTTTGATGACTATTTACCTTGTCTGATTCCTACTGAGCCAACAACCATGACAGAATGCGAGCCGGTGCAGTTTATAGTTGATTCAGAAGGCCGCCCTTCGTCAGAAATTCATGCAGAGCGAGAGTTCTCCCATGCCGACCTGGTCGCCTTCACACAGACATATCAGAAGCCAGATCTGCCACCTCCCAGTTGTTCAGAACGGAAACCTCTGCCGCAGTCAATGAAGTACAGATTCCTTGCTGGAGAGCCAGAAATGAACCCAGTCATTATCTCAGCAGATTTGACTGGAGAGCAAGAATCTCGTCTGATGGAGGTTCTTGAAAGAAACCGCAAGGCAATCGGTTGGAGTATAGCTGATCTCCAAGGGCTGAGCCCAAATCTTTGCTCTCACCACATTTATCTTGAGGATAACGCTAAGCCGTCGCGTGAGTTCCAACGACGGCTGAACCCGAATCTTCGAGACGTAATCATGAAAGAAATTTCCAAGTGGTGGAGCGCCGATTTTATCTATCCCATCTCCGACTCCAAATGGGTAAGTCCGTTACATGTGGTACCCAAGAAGACGGGTATTACTACAGTTGTCAATGAGTTCGGAGAGGAGATCGCTACCAGAGTACCAACTTCTTGGAGGGTCTGTGTGGACTACAGACGATTGAATGAGGCCACCAAGAAGGATCACTTCCCGCTACCATTCATTGATCAGATTATCGAGTGGCTAGCTGGGAAGAGTCATTATTGTTTTCTTGATGGGTACTCTGGATACAATCAGGTGGACATTGCGCCCGAAGACCAGGAGAAAACGACATTCACCTGTCCGTTTGGGACTTATGCTTTCAGACGGATGCCCTTTGGTCTATGTAACGCTCCGGCGACATTCCAAAGGTGCATGTTGTCCATCTTCTCGGACATGGTGGGTGACTGTTTAGAGGTCTTCATGGATGACTTCTCGGTCTATGGCGACGGGTTCGACGCTTGTCTTGACTGCCTAGACCGTGTGCTCAAGCGCTGCATAGAGGTTAATCTTGTCTTATCCTGGGAGAAGAGTCATTTCATGATGACTCAAGGGACGGTCTTTGGTCATATCGTCTCCAACAGGGGCATGGAGGTCGATCCGGCTAAGGTGGATATCATCAGAAAACTCATCCCGCCGTCCAATCTGCGTCAGTTACGGTCTTTTCTGGGGCATGTCGGTTTCTACCGACGGTTCATTCAGGACTTCAGTCGAATTGCCCGACCGCTTACTGACTTGCTGACCAAAGACACCGAGTTTATTGTTAATGATAAGTGTCTTGAATCATTTGAGACTCTCAAGAACATGGTTGTTTCAGCTCCTGTCCTTCAGCCACCCGATTGGTCTCTTCCATTCGAGATCATGACGGATGCTTCAGATTTTGCCGTTGGGGCTGTGCTTGGACAGAGGAGGGATGGTTTACCGTTTGCCATTCACTACGCCAGCCGGACTTTGGATGCCGCGCAGCGGAATTACACTGTAACTGAGAAAGAGATGCTGGTCGTAGTCTTCGCTCTTGATAAGTATCGATCATATATTCTCGGATCTAGAGTAACCATTTACACTGATCATACCGCCATCCGGTACTTAATGGCTAAGAAGGATGCCAAAGCACGTCTCACCAGATGGATCCTTCTACTCCAGGAATTTGATATTGAAATTAAGGACAAGCCTGAAGTCAAGAATGTGGTGGCGGATCATCTCTCCAGATTGGAGAATCTTGAGGAATCTGAGCCCAGCGCACCTATCACAGAAACATTTCCGGATGAGGCGATCTTGGCTGTCACCTCACTCCCATGGTATGCTGACTTTGTAAACTATCTTGTTGCCAAGACAGTCCCTCAGGGTTGGCCCAGGCAGAAACTTGAGACCTTCCTAGCTAAGGCCAAGTTTTACCATTGGGAGGATCCCGTCCTTTATCATGAAGGAGGGGATAGTATCTGGAGGAGGTGCATTCCTCAAGAAGAGCAGCATAGCGTCCTCACATACTGCCACAAGCTTGAGGCAGGAGGACATCATTCTGGAAAAAGAACAGCACAGAAGGTGCTTCAATCCGGCCTATGGTGGCCTACTCTCTTCAAGGATTCTGATGAGTTCGTGAAGAGATGTACTGACTGTCAGAAAATGGGAACCTGCGGACAGAGAGACATGATGCCCATGCAACCCATTCACTTCTGTGAGGTTTTTGATGCATGGGGAATTGATTTCATGGGCCCATTTCCTAAAAGTCAGGGATTCGAGCATATTTTGCTCGCTGTGGATTATGTCAGCCGATGGGTTGAGGCCATCCCCGCCCGAGCCGCAGATGCTAAAACCGTTTGCAAATTTTTGAGGAAAAATATCTTTTCACGGTTCGGAGTACCTAGAGTCTTGATTTCAGACGGGGGGTCTCACTTCATCAATGACAAAGTCAGGGCCCTTGCAGACGAGTTCGGCATTGACCATCGGGTTGCCACTCCTTATCACCCTCAGACTAATGGTCTTGCCGAAGTATCGAATAGGGAGATAAAAATTATCTTGCAGAAAGTTGTCCGCCCAGACCGAAAGGATTGGTCACAGCTTTTGGACTCGGTCTTGTGGGCTTATCGGACTTCTTTCAAGAATCCATTGGGAACATCTCCCTTTCGTCTCGTCTATGGCAAGCCGTGCCATTTGCCAGTGGAAATCAAGTATAAATCTTTTTGGGCAGTTACTGAGTTGCTTCTAGATCCCGAGAGTATAGGAGACCAAAGAAGAGCAGAATTGGCAGCCCTGGAAGAATTGAGAGATACAGCCTTTTCGAACAGCCTACAGTATAAAGAGAAAGTGAAAACATGGCACGATTCGCACATCAGCCATAAACAGTTTGAGCCAGATCAGAGAGTATGGTTGTTTGATTCCAGGCTGAAGTTATTCCCAGGGAAATTGCAGAGCAAGTGGAAAGGACCGTATGTGGTCAGGAAGGTACATGACAATGGCAGCATCGACATATCCGAACCGTCATCTTCCTATACCTTCCGCGTCAATGGTCAACGCTTGAAACTATATCTTGATCATGATCCGCCGACCATTGACGTTGCCCCCATTCTTCTGGTATGAGATGTGTCCTTTGACTCTCGTCATCTACATCTCATACATGGTGATCAATTCTATCCTCCGCTGTACAGATCAATCTGTTTATATCACTCTGTTGTCTGTTGATTTATTTTCTTATTTTCTTCTTTTCTTCTTTTCATTTTTTATCTTCTTCATCTACCGAAAAGGTGTCGCCCTTGTAGACAGCTTTCCATACTTAGGACGTACTTTGTCCTAAGTATAGGGGGGTGTGCACCCCGAGTTGTTCTATTCTTTGATCCTCTCCATTGTCTCCTCTTCTTGTCTATACTTAGGGATATCTTACCCTAAGTATAGGGGGAGACAATCTGAGTACGACCTGTTCATTCCCACCCTTGACCCTCCCTGCATTGTGTACAGTCTGCTATACTTAGGATTATTTGATCCTAAGTATAGGGGGGACGGTCAACTTCTCATTCGTTTGATTCATTCATTTATTCTTTTTAGACTTGTCTAGACTTAGTACGAGTTATGTCTTCTCTTTTCTCTCCGATCTATGAGGACATAGCTCAAGCTAAGTATAGGGGGGTCGTATATACTGTGTATATACTTTAGCCATAACTCGTACTTTCGTATTTTCCTAATAATATGGCTAATAATTCTTTAAAATTCATTAAAAATCCTTATTAAAAAGATGTGGGTATTCCTCAAATTCTTTTTGTATTTACTGATTAATAAATCAGGTGAAAATGTTTTTTGCAAAATGTTTGAAAAATAGTTTGAAAACTTTGTGAACATCTATTGAAAACTATTTTGAAAATATTTTGTTACATGTTTTCAACCTGTGAAAAATGTGTGGTTTGTAAAACTTCTTTTCTTTGTGTGAAATAAAATGTTTGAAAAATGATTTGCAAATGGTTTGAAAATGGTTGCAAAAATGATTTGAAAAACCTATATATACTATTTTGAAAGCCTTTGCAAAATGTTTTCAAATGTGTGTAAAATGTTTGTAAAAAACTATTTTGGACTATAGTTTTCAAAAATTGTGTGTAAATTGTTTTCAAATAAGTTTGAGGAATACATACATCACATCAAAATCTACTTTATATGTATGAAATTGACCACTTACCCTGTAAATTCTAAAATCCACTTCTTGTTTATATAAGAAGCACTCCCGTGTATATATTTTTAATCTAGCTTTTAGCCAAAATTTTTTTGTTTTCAAAATTCCCAAAAACATTTGCAAAATTAAAATCCAAAAACATTCGAAAAATCTTTTTGAAAAATACAAAAAAAATTGCATCTGCATGCATCATCATCATATTTTCAAAAATCCATAAAAAGTTCAAAATCTTGAAAATTGCATCACAAAAATATTTTCTGCATTGCATGTGCATGGCATTCGCATTTTTCGGATTGAGTTTGATAGTTGAACAAGTCTAAGTAAAATCCGGAGATTGGAGCTTGATTGGACCTTAAAATCTACCTAATAACAGGAACCTTATAGGAACCAGGTTTGAGGTACTTCAGGTCTAGTTGACTTAATTCTTTGAGGAGCACGAGACTTGGTTCAATGGATTCTTGACTGCCTAAGTAGAGTATTTCGGAGCACACGCACGACTCTTGTTGATAATGACCTAACTTGGACACCTGCACCTTTCACATGGCTCAACTCAGTTGGAGTGGTGAGGGGATTGGATTTGCCGGTATGAGACGCACACAAGTGGAAACACTTGTCCTCCTCTAGGGAGGGAAGTGCACCCCAACCCGTCCAGTGATTAGGAAGTCTAAAGACAGGAGGCTGTGGGTTGCAATAAAGCTTCAAAAGAGGGATAGTCTACTGGCTCAAGAGGAAAAACTCCTTATGTAAATGCTGCTGTATATAGTATTAAAAAAATGGTCAGGCATGTACAAAAATAAAAAGCCTGCAAGTATGTACAAAGTCAATAAGCAAGCTTGAGTTCCAAAGTCATATCATGTGAGCCTGCAGCAGGATGACTTGACTACACTGGTCTTGCATCCCAGGATAGGTAGCTACACTGGCTACCGTCCATTCTTCTCTTCACCCCCTCCTCTTGAGTTGGTTGCCACTTGAACTTAGAAGGGAATACCCCGCTCCTCGAGGATGGAGTTGCTGGATTGGGGAATCATTGGGTTGTCGTACTGGAGAAGTCGGTTTCTTTATCATTCTAGTTGGGGAGAGCCACCATCACTTACACTGTGCAAGTCAGATTCATAGTCGTAAGAGTTTGCGTATGAGTTGAGATATTTCTGACCTGGCTATTGAGGAGACTTGAGCAGAGTTTTGGGATTCTCAGGGACTGTTGGATTTCAAACACGGTTCTCAATAAGGTTCCGCCCACAATAAAATTCCAAAGGTCCGACTTAAGCTCCAAACTTTGATTTTGCGAAGGCAAGTTTGATCATCAAATTAAATCCAAGTTCTTCTTTTTCTTTTCTTTCTGTTTCTTTTTGCACTTATTGCATAAGTGTTTGCTAGGGACTAGCAAAGGTAAAGTATAGGGGGATGATGAATCCACATTTCATCATCTTTATTCTATCATTTTGGCACCAAAAACCCTAGCAAATGCCTGAAAATAGCATTAAAATCATCATCTTAGCATTCATGCATGTGCACCTAAATAGTGTATAAATTACTGTAATTAAGGCCAAAATTATAGAATAAATAAAGAAAAGAAAAAGAATAAAATATTGTAAATATTTTATGACCCAAAACCCCCGAGACCTAGGCATCTTGATGAATAGGTCGACAAGGAATAAAGTAGGGGGAGATAAGGTTAGAGACACAGATATAATACCTATACTTCCTGTTCATTCTTTATTCATTTTGGGACCTATTTTTGGTTTCACTTTTTATTCATCAAATGAAGAAACTTTGTACATGAAAGTTATAGCTAATTTAATAAAGAAAAATACAAAATTGATTTCACAGAAAAAGAATGTACAGATGAAAAGTTATGGTCTGAATAAGAATCCAAAATCCCAACTTCCCAGACCCGTATCTCACAACTGACAACTCCAAATGCAGTGTACTCACCTTTAATTGTATATATAATAAAATAATCTATCCAATGGCGGTGGTTCGCATTTGGCGGAGCTACGGTTTGAAAGTTGAGTTTTGGACCCCTATTGTATATTTGTACTGAATAAACTATTCAATTTATTCTTTATTTATTATTTATTCATTTTTATATTTTTATAATTTTATAATTTTGTAAATATTACTTATAAAATATATGTGCATTAAAATTAAAATAAAATGCAAGGAAAAATAAAAATAAAAATACTTGTATAAAGACTACATAGGTATACTGCCTATATCTATACCTGTACAAAATACTCTCGTATTTTATTAAATATACAAAATACATCAATAAAATAAAATAAAAATATATTTATGTGTATAAAAGTATTTTATAATTTTATAAAATTATAAACAAAATTAAAGAAATTAAAATACATAAAATAAAAATAAAATACTAAAATACATAGGTATTATACCTATATAAGGTTAAAAAGGGCACTTGTAAAAATAAATCTCCTAAAAATAATTAAAAATCAAAATAAAATACTACATAAAATTCTAAGCATTTTTTATTTTATAACTTTTAATTAATTCGGCCATTTAGTATTTTAAATTGAATTATCAATAAGTTTTTCCAGGGTTTTTCTTGGTTGGTCCACGTGGACCAACCAGGAGGCCAGGACTGTTGACCTCGGTCAACAGTCAGACCTACACCCTGTAGCTCTTGTCAGACCCGCTGTTGACCCCATTTTCACCATTTTTTCGAGGAGTGTACTTTCATCTTTTGAGCTCGATTTCTTCTGTGATCCTCTTCCTCGTTCATCCCTCATGCCCGCCGAGTGTTTACATCGGGCTATGGATCAATGAGGTGTTCCAGACCTCTTGGTCTTTGGACCCCTGTCACCTCGGGTCAACCCACTTAAAACCAACTCCCCCTCTTCCATTTCGAATTCGAGTCCCCTTGGTCCACCCTTCAGCGCCACCCTCGTGCTCCAGAGCTCCCTGGAGGTGACAGCTCCATCGCCAGCTCCTCAGCCAAGGCGTTCGAAGTCGAGGGTGCCTCCACCACCTCCGCCAATCTCCGGCGTCGAGGTTAGTTTCTTCCTCTGGCTCCAGCCATTGAGGGCTCCCCCCACCTTCTTGTTTATCTCATTAGCTTCTTGTTAGGCGTAGCTTCAAAAACCACAAAAAATTTCTAAGTTCCATCGCGTATTTCGCCAATCCAAGCATCATCGCCGGAGCGCACCTCCGGCCACCGATGACCACTCCGCCTTTCGTGTAGATTAGGTCCACCCCAGGTCCAGGCACTTTGCCCTGGACCTTCTAACGCTTTTTGCAGGGTCGAAGCACGTTGACTCGCGCATGGGCGCGTTTTTGAAGCTCGCCGGAGCTCAGCCGAGCTCTCCAGCTCCGCCGATCACTTGCGAGCGGCACGGCCAACGCCGTGCACTTTTGGTGCCCCCAGGAGATAGAGGACGACCCCAGGAGGCTCCAGCCCGCTTTTGAAGCCAAACCGCTCGCCGGAGTTCGTCGTCGTTCTTGCTCCGGGCTTCGCCACCGTTGGATCAAGGTGGAGCCCCAGATCGCACAGACACAGTTGGATCTCGCCACCCCTCGACCGTTGATCTCCCCCCGGAGATCTAATCCAAGCCGCAGATCCACGAACCGTCATCGAACGCCCCCATGCTGCCACGTGGATAAGTGGCTCGTTCCCCGCCGCTGGATCGCGCCCCGCCGCCAGCCGTTGGATTCGCGCCACACGTCGTCACCGGAGCGCCCGAGCGTGGGTATTTTGCATCTACACCCTCGCCATTTTTGTATTTATTAATTAGTGCTTAAACTTTTGTCTGTAGTGTAATAGTTTTGTAATATTTGCATGTGAACCCCTACCTTTATTTTATTCGCACTTAGGTCCTTCGCCACGTCACCTCACGTGACCTGTACACGTGAGGGGGTGGGCATTTTGCAAGGATACCCTCGGTCATTTGTGTATTGTGTTTTAGTCCTGAAACTTTCATATCAAGTGTAAACGTTTTGGATGTTTTGCAAGTAGGCCCCCAGGGTTTCGAAAAATTACATTTCAGTCCTTCCCAGGCGCGTGCAAGTCACGCGCCCTAGTGGGAAAATTTCTAAGAAGCCCAGGCGGCTTTTGTAATTGCATTTTGGTGCTAAAAATTGAATATACATTGTATATTTTTGTGGAAAATTGCATGTATGCCCCTGGATGTTTGATATTTTGCATATATACCCCTTCCAGGACTGTTTGATGTTTGGATGTTTGCTCTAATTATTTGACCTATCATTTTAAGTCCAAAAATTCCACAAAAATAGACTTAGGCTCCTGGACACGTGTACTTTGACGCCATCTATTTAGTTTTTGATTTTACTTTATTTTCATATTTATTAAAAATCAAAAACTTGCTTTTTGTGTACTGTCTAGCTTAGAAAATACCAAAAAAATATTAAAACACCTCCAAAAATTCCAAAAAAATCACCTAGTGTCTATTTTATCTTATTTTAGTGTCAGTCCAAAAATCATTAAAAATTTCAAAAGAAAAACACTAAAAATTTAAAAAACACTCAAAAACTTCAAAAAAATATATAAAATAGTAGAAAAATCCAAAAATAGTAAATTTAGGTTCTGTTTATTCCTAATTTTGTTCTTTTCATTAAAAAAATAGTGTGAAACATTTTGAATACTGGTTGCTATTTTTAAATTGCATTTTGTTCACAGCCAGCCCTATTTCCACTGTTTTGCCTTAATTCAGTAATTAAAAATACCAAAAACACCTTGAAAAATCCCCAAAAAATCACAAAAACAGTAGAAAACCATAAAAATATCAAAAATATTTTATTCCTGAATTTTTGGTTATTTTTGCACCATTTTATAAATATTTTAGCTTGCCTTTTATTATATTGTCTTTATTCTCCAATATTGAAAAAGAAATAAAAAATATAAAATATAAAATATAAAAATCAGAAAATTAAAAATCAAAATACAAAATTTAAAATTAAATTAAAAATAAAAAAATTAAAAATTAAAAACCCACAAAAAAAATTCCTTTCCTTGCTTGCTTAGTGTAGACACATCACACACACTTGTGCATACATTTGCTTGAACTACCTTGTTTGCTCCCTGTGTTCGAACTCTCTGCATACTTGTCACTATACACCATTTGTGCAGAGTTAAAAATAAATTTTAACTCCACATTAGTTCTAATTTGTTGATCTTTAGTGTGGGTTAATTGTTGATTAATTTCGGAATTTGTGTGGTCAAACACCGACTGTTGACTCGCCTTGTGAGTCGATATAACCGCAGCGAATTTCGAGATTATCAATGACCTAACCAAGGTCTATACACCGGCGAGCTGGTGTGCATGTAAGGGCATATGAGTAATACGATCTCTCAAAGGGATCATACATGTTCACTTGTGAACCGGGAGATATGTGCTCACTCATGAGGTATTGGGACTGATCAAATGCCAAGCATGGTCGTCATGCTTTGGAAGCATGGCATGAATTTGAAGGCAAGATATATGCTTTGTGAAAGCATATGATCTATACCAAAAATCCCAAGGACCAAGATTGAGAAACTTAGTGATCAAACCTTGAAGATGACGGTGTAAAAGTGATTTATATCTTCAGGATAATCATAGGTCTTCCAGTATGCAGGATGTACATGTATTGGGAATGCCTGAGGGTGATTTGATCATAAACGATTGTATAACCATGACACTTCCATTCCGATGGAGTGATGAAACACGTATGGATTTTAGTGACTCCTCTCAATAGAGAAGTAACCTAATCTTAGTCCATGTATTGGACATTGATCTGAATGAGATTCAGATGCAATGAGAAGATTAGGTTTACGGCCTTGATTTAATCAAGCATCTATGAGAGGTCCATGGGATCTGGATTTAAGATGTGATCTCAGTATCCAAGTCACTATACGTAGACCAATACAATCGCACTGTCCTTATCTCCAAGTATCTGAGGAGAAATTGCATTATTCTTGAAGGGTTCAAGAATAATTCCAAAAGATCTAAGCATTAAAAAGTTGATAATTAAATGTGATTTAATTATCATGATATATGTGGAATTATCTAATATAATTAAATGTGATTTAATTATTATGGATAAGAACAATGTGGATAGTAATATCCAATTGTTCATAATATCTTATAAATATAATTTATAATTTATTAGAGAGAGCTAATTATAATTTATATTTGTTGATTAATTATTAATGTGTAATGGATACACATTGTTTAATTAATTGAAAATGTAAATTATATTTTGTTTTGGGTTGTGAATGTGATTCACAATTTTCCAATGACAAGATTGCAATATTCTCAAAATTAATTATGAATTATTTTGGTGAATAAATCACAACAAAAGTTGTTGAGATTAAATAAAGGAGAAATACATGGAGACATGCAATCTCATGAAATCTCATGAGATTGCCTCCACATGGTAACATGTGGACGGCTACCAAGACCTACTTGGAATTGGTGGTCGTCCACCATGTTGACATGGGAGATGCAATCTCCATGTCATTGCTTCCTTATTTGATTGATTTAATTTTAGGATTGATGTATATTTGATTTGTCAAATATTTTTGATCTAATTTTTATCAACAACAATCTTGACCATTGGATTGACATAAATCAATCTCATCCATTGATTTTATATGTCCCATGGATTGAGATCCATGGATCCTAAAACCCTATAAATAGAGAGGCATACCATGCTCTCTTGTACATGCTTTTGGAAGCACATCTCTCTCTCTCTCTTTCTCTCCACACACGCCAACTCTCTCTCCCTCTACTTGGAGGTCGTCCACCAAACCGTGGAGGAGATCATCATCGTCGCCTACGCCACCGCGCCGTCGCTTCGACGTTCTTCGGTTCTCCGTCTTCTTGGAGTGTTACGCTCACGAAGGAGACGCTCGATCTCGTACGACGAGATCAGGAGTTAACCATGCTTGGATCAACTCATTGGATTGCGAGGACAACGCGACTCATCCCCGCACTCGCAAGCTACTTCTCCGACAATCGGACTTGAGACAGGAGGTCTCTTTTCGTAGGGACTTGATCAACCACGCTTCAAGAGGTATTGCATTATACTTGTTGTGGTTATAGATGAAACGATCCGAGAATCGTTCTTGGATCATGTGGTTTCATCGCATGAAAATTTTTAAATTCCGCTGCACCGAACAACTAGTACGACTAGTCGTTCTTCGTTGTATTCGATACAACGATCACTCTTCCATGATGTGCTTGAGGATTATTCCATATCCTTCACTTATCACTCAAGATATGAATTTTTGGTTGGGTATCAATGTGGTTGTCAAAATAATTTGAGTCATATGTACTTATTTTCCTGGGAGTACACTGGGGTGTGTCTTCTTTAAGTATCTAATATACTTACACCCATACTTGTATCAATTACGATACATAGCCCTTTTTGTGGTACTAGCCCGGCTCATTGGTCCTAATTAGCTTTGGTCCAATTGGACACTTTGAAAAATGATTGGGAGCGCTGACCTTTGATAGAAGCTCTTTGTAATTTGAATTTGCGTTTGAGAGCTCTTTTCTTTCAATATTTCTTCTTTTCTTTTTGGCTAGCTCGACTGCTTTTACCAAGAGTTGGCGCACACTGATCAACAATCATTCAGTTTCATCACACCCTGACACATAGGTTAATGTCAAACGATAGCATGTGATCTTGTTTACATATTGGATAGGATTTGCTGACACAGATTTCTTGAAGCTTTCATTGACTTTATCGCATCCTCGAGTATCATAAAATCAGGTCTAGATTCAAATCTCAAGTCCCAATCCTTCAAGTGAAATCTCAACTCATCTCATCATTCATGCAGTTGTGTAAGTGATGTGCTGATCATATTCTTAAAGGAAGAGATTAAGCATGCAATATAGCAGCCACATCTTTCAAACTGTGAAAGTGTGGATTATTAAGTGTAAAACCATAATGACTAAGTCCAATTAACTCTGAATCAAAGGACCTTAAAAACCCAAGTTTCTTTCATTCCTCAAGTTTTGAGTGGTAGTGAAAATGTCAAGGATAAAACCATAAGTTAGTATGTAAGTTAGTTTTGATTTTTTTTAAAAAAGTTTTTTTATAAAAACAAGTATTATTTACACAAAGAATTTAGTATAGTATACCTAATATGCACAACATGTACCCATACCCGATTTTCGATGAAAAGAATTAAAGTACGAGCTATGGATAAAATATATAGAGTTTATACAAACACACCCCCTATACTTAGCTTGTTCTATGATCTCATGGCACAAAGTGAAATGTAAACATAGCCCGCACTGAGTATAGTTGAGCGAAAAAGAAAAAGAAGTCAACCCCCCTATACTTAGGCTTTTGAAGATCAAAGCATAGTAAAAAGGTATGAAATGGGGCAGTCGAGGGTGAGAAGAAAAGAATAGAAGTGATGTATACACAATGATATCGGTCCCCCTATACTTAAGCTCCAGTCATGAATTAGCAAAATCCACCCCAACGTATACACAATGATACCGACCCCCTAAGCATGTGATGAATCAATGATTTATCTACTCTATATGAATGTTTCAGAAAAATCCCCTTAATAAATCACTAATTAAACTCCTTAAAATCAATTAATTAACATTTACTAATTGTGCTAAAATTAGTTATAAAATCTGTAAATAAATAACCTTTATTTTCGCCCAAATTGAGTTTATTATTTTATGTGTAATAACCTTTATTTAAACTAATTCTTTCTCTAATCTATTCTTTAATTAATCAACTAACTTGGCATTAAGAATCAATATTAATAAAAATAAAAAAATTACAAGAAATCAAAATATAACATTTTATATTTTGTATATATTTTATCTTTGTTGTTTTCTTTATCCTTTTTCTAACTGATAAAAAATCCATAAAAATTATATTAAGTATGTATATATTATATATAAATCCATTAATTAAAATCAATTAAAAGTACAAAAAATTCACAAATTGCAAAATATGGTATTTTATTATCTATAGAGTGCCTCCTAAAATAATTTTTGTATACTTGATCTCTTTTGTTTTTGGGTCGTTCACAAAAGTTGTAGATCTCGTAGAGACGAACAACTTTCATGTTGGCCACTTTTTGATTTGACTTCATTTGCTATTTCTTTTCAAATTGGTTTTTAATTTGATTTATTTTATTTTTTAAATTTAATTTTATCTTTATTTAATTTTACTTTTCCTTTAATTTTTTATTATTAATTTTAATCTTATTTATTTTTTATTTTATTTTATTTTATTTCATTTTCCCTTATCTCTTTTTTCTCTCTTTTCCTCTCTCTTCTTTTCTTCTCTCTCTCTCTCTTAATAGGTCACGTACAGAGCACATGACCCACCCCCTCCACTTCTCTCTCTGGTCACGTGTGGTGTACGTGACCGACCCTCTCACCCCCGGTCACATGCCCAGCATGTGATCCCCACCCCTCGCCTGTTCCCTTTCCTCCTCCCCGACAATGACGCCATTTGATGAGCATGAAATCCACCTCTTTAATATCTAAAAATTGTAGTATTTGAGATGAAAAGAGATCGATCAAAAACCACAATATTTGGATGTTGTGGAAAATTTTTACTTGGTAAGTGTACCATGGTTGAACATAGGGAACTGTAATTTTTAGTTGCTTGGTTTCAAACTAAATAAAATAATTATTTAATTGCTAGGTTAATTTCTATGTCAAAAAATAAAATGAAATGATATGCAATGAGGAATATGCAATGTGAATAAAATAAACAAAGAGGATAAATGCGGGATCTGTAACTATAAATTTTAAGACCAATAATATTAAGAGTTTAATGGGGTCAGCCAACATGGCTTCCCTCGCGTAATTTTCAGTGTGTTCTTTTTGAAAAATATCACCATGTATATTCATTTATATATCCCTCCTACATGTCATTCTAATTTCATCAGAAGCAGTGACTCCTATGCCCTCCATCTAGAACATGTCGATTACAATAATTCTAAGACCATTAAATTTACATGTTCTAGATGGAGGGCATATGAGTCTCTATTTCTGACAAAATTGGAATGACATGTAGGAGGGATATATAGATGAATATACATGATTTTATTTTTTAAAAAATAAAAAAAATGTCAAAAATTGGGGGTAGGGTAGCCATGTTGGCTGCCCCAAGGGGCAACGCCATTAAATCCTAATATTAATCAGTATCCTCAAAAGGAAATCACATATCAAAAAGATATTTAATTTGAATCCAAGCTGCAAGAAAGAATGCGAATAGATCTTATAAACAATCCTGCAATTTTAAGGAGATCAAAAATAATCCTTACGTAACGACGGTGATCTCAAAATTCTCTCATATTTAATCCTCAATTAATTGGAATTTAATCGCATAAAACATCGAGAATTAAATTTATTTCTCCTCAATTGAATCCCCTACAAAGATTAAAAAATTTAGGTCCCCACAATCGTATCCCTACAGATAAAGTCAGATTTTCTCAATCAGAAATGGCACAAATATATCAATAATTCATCCTGCATTTGTCAAATTACTCCTCAAATAATTATCATCAATAAATAATATCCGATCAGTCCGCAAAGCATATAAGATGGTAGAGCATTCAATAAGCTTCAAAACGACACATTATATGTTAAAAATAGAGTTCATATGAGAAAGTTATGCTTAAATGAAATTCATAGGCTAAAATGCAGTAAAAATAAGAGTTTTCTTCTGAAAATAGTCCTCGGAGAACTTATCTGCAAATATTAAAAGTCGTCAGGGCATTCATGCAATTTCCCCAAGGATTACACGTGTCATGCATGTGTTGATGATGTCAGCGGTGCGTCTGCAATATTGGAGGAGCACAATGGTCTGGGTACAAATACCTCAAGAGGGTACATGCTTCTCACGTGCTGAAGTCGACAGGGTCTCCTTTGTTATTTGTAGAGAAAGTATGGTCCTCTCTATAATTTGCCCACTACCGCACGTGATACGAACGTGCAAATAGAGGCTCGGATGATGATGTAAAGGTTCGAGTGACGAGGCAGAGGCTTTGGCCAAGCCTCCACATGGCACGTAGGAGGGCGGTTCAGCCACCTGAGGCAGTGGTTCGGCTCGCTCGAGCCTCGAGTCATGGAGGGAGTCTCGGGGAGGCTGGCATGGTAGCTTTTGAACTATTGGATCAAGGGTTGGCCCTTGATCCAACGATTGCTTGAGGTCGACGACGTAGGGCATCAGGCACGGAGGTGGGGGGAGCACAACGAAGACGACAACATGCCGTGGTAGACCTGTTGAGAAGTTGTGAAGCATGGTAGGTGAGAGGGCGGTGAGGCGGAGGATGAGCCCTATAGGGATTAATCGAAAACAACGAGGGAAGGAAGGGGGTGGAGGAGCTCCGGCTGCAGAGGCATGGGAATGGAGCTAATCTTCGACCTGTGCAAGGCTGGAGATGGTCGAGATCCGGGAGATAGATGGGAAAAGGAGGAGGAACAAGAGGTGGGTGAGATGGAACGTAGCGGAGGAAGGAGAAAGGTGAGGAAAGTAAGGGGCAAGAGATGTTACATGGTAGGGAAGGATCTTAGCCTCCTGGTCCTCGCTCGAGCATCCTGTTGATGGAGAACACGAGCTCTTGCAGCGTGGAGCTGCTACACGGCTGAATCGGAAGACGGTCGTGGATCGCACCAATCTCAGCCCCGTTGTATCCCTGTAGTAGTGCTTCTTTGCAGCTGTCACCTGGAGGAGAAGTCGAGGATGGGGGAAGATAAATCGAATCGTGGATGGGTATTGAAGGAGGTGGCGGTGGTGCTTTTGTAGGCAATGGGTGATGGTACTGGCGGGCGGCTATAACAACTGGAAGTGAAAAGTAGCGAGGGAGGTACAACTGTTCCGGAGGAGGAGGAAAGGGAACGGGCAGCGACGGGGAAGGGGAGGGGTTGGGGGTTATGCCTGGCACGTGACCAGGGCTGACAGTATCGATCACGTGTGTTGAACGTGACCAGAGAGAGAAGTGGAGAGGAGCGGCTCGTGTGCTTTGCACGTGACCGTGAAGAGAGAGAGAGAGAGAGAGAGAGAGAGAGAGAGGAAGAAAAGAAGGGAGAGGAAAAGAGAGAAAAAGAGAGAGAAGGGAGAAAATGAAATAAAATAAAATAAAATAAGAGTTAAATAAAATTAAAATTAAAATAAATAATAAAAATAAAATTAAAGGAAAAAAATAAATAAAGGTAAAATAATAAATTTAAAATAATTTAAATTAAATTAAAAGAAAAATTGTAAAGAAATAGCAAATGAAGTCAAAAGAAATAGTACTCAAGACAAAAGTTGTTCGTCTTGATGAGATCTACAACTTTCGTGAAGGACCCAAAATAAAAAGAGGTCAACTATACAAAAAGTATTTTTGGAGGCACACTATAGATAGAAATACCACATTTTCGAAATTTATGATTTTTTTGTAGTTTTTAATTGATTTTAATTAGTGTATTTATATAATATATACGTACTTAATCTAATTTTATGGATTTTCTATAGGTTAGAAAAAGGGAAAAATAAGAAACAAAGATAATATATACAAAATATAAAATGTTAGATATTTTTGATTTCTTGTATTTTTGCTCTTTTATGGATTTCAATTCTTAATGCCAAGTTAGGTGATTAATTAAAGAATATATTAGAGAAAGAATAGGTTAAAATAAAGGTTATTTACACATAAAATAATAAGCTCGATTAGGGAAAAATAAATATTAATTATTTACATATTGTATCCCTAATTTTAGCACAATTTGTGAATTTTAATTAATTGAATTTAAGGGGCTTAATTAGTGATTTATTAAGGGGATTTTGCCAAAACATCCATATAGAGTATATGAATCATGTATTCATCAAGGGCACTTCCTCGATCATATCATTGAACCTCTCCCAGGTTTCATAAAAGGATTCTTGAAGTCCTCGAGAGATGCTAGCAATCTTCAACTGCATGAGATTGAGACAATCGATAGGATAGTATTTGTGAATGAATGTTGACTTCAAGTCCTCCCAAGTCGTCACCACCTTTCCCGGACAGTTTATCCAGTAGAGAGATTTATTCTGAAGGCTGAATGGGAAGTCGCTCATCTTGACTACACCCAACGGAATGTTGGGGTAGCGAGTGGTGTTGTAGATGCGGTCAATCCATTGTAGATGGATATGGGGCTCCTCATTTGAATTCCCATGGAAGCTAAGGAGGAGAGAAAGGAGATACATATTCAGTTCAAAAATGTCTATGGATCAGTAAAATCTGGATCCATTCATTGATGTAGTCGGCTCCAGAGTTGTATGCATGCTTGAGTGCGATTTGGGTGGGCCTCTCTCTCCTTCATCCCCGCCCCCAAGAGGTCCATATACATAGCGTCCATATCTTCCCTCATAGCCACCTTCTCTTTGAGGTATCTCCCTCTCTTCGTATCTCCTCCTCATATCATTCAGCATTTCTTGAAAGGCGACTTGAGAAAGTGCTTGGTCGGTCAGCTATTGTTGAATTGCCTGAGTGGAAGCTAGTAATTGACTGCTGACCTCGTGCCAACTCATGCCATGCTCCTAATTCTGCTTGCTATTTGGAAGATGTGGTCCCTTTCCTCTTCCTGATGGAGCCATTTCTGATGATGGCTGTGAATGCACTGGCTCAAGATCGAGTGTGAATCTGCATTAGGAAATAATACGCGAGCAATCCTCAGAAATGATGGAGCAAATTAAAGACGAGAGTCTATCTTGAACAAAGGATTTATTGGTGAAAGGAAGGTGGTAGAAGGAAGGAGACCGAGACAAGATTCTTCTCGATTTCTGAAGCAAGTGAAGATACAGGGTCCATGGAGAAGCTTGCAGGGTCTGTCCTGTCTTCTTGGAGATCACCCCTTATTTGGGTGGATGTCGAGCCCAAGGAATTGATATATGTAGTTGTCGGTGGAGTACCACTAAAACCATCCATGGGTTGACATTACAAAGGGAATGCGGAAGATCGATGAAGGATGAAAGATACGATGACGAACAAGAAATAAAAGGAGTGTAAAATAGTTGAAGGCTCACAATGAAAGGGTTAAGAGGACTATGCAAAAGAGAAACTATGATAAAATGGCGCAAAGGCGCCAGACTTATTTTTGAATCCTAGTCTTGATCCAAACAAACACAAAACAAAATTGGGCTCACCAAATCAAAATGTGTGAAGTTGTAAAGGTTCAACTATTTTTATCTTTTCAATTTTAGAGTTGTGAATTCAGGCAAAATGTTGTCTCGAGTCCTTAAGTAGCTAGAGTTAGAGGAGAGTGTGTATTGCCAGGAAGAATCTTCCCGTACTTGTTCCACCTCCTTTGTATCTTGCGATCTTTAAGGTCATCAACCTCGTGCCTGTGTGATTACTCAGCCAAAGAAAAGAGAGAGGAAGCCGATAGGCGAAACCACTACTTCAGACCAAGCTCACAATGGAATCACCCATTAGCGTGCAAAGTCCTACTCAGACATGAGACGATGAGACAAACACACCTATAAGGGATTGTCCTAAGCTCAACACTTCAAACTGAGTTGGTGGTCCACACAAGGTGGGAACACCATTGTCGACACGGTCCTACTCGTCAACGTACGATAAAAGCACCAATGCTTCGCTAGTCCGGGTGATAGTTGAGACAACCATATATTGGATTTTTGTCTCTATTCCCTAAGTGCTATGCCTCGCTCTGTCTGGAATGTACCTAAAATCGATGAGGGCTTTGTGAACCCCAAATAATGATGTTCTTTATGGACTTTAATTAGTCCAAAGTGAGATAAGCAGTTCCTTTTTTATTTTTATATTTTTACTTTTTTGAGTATTTTTCAATAGCAAATGCATAACGGATTTTTTTATTTTCTTTAATTCCTATGTGATCCAAAAACAGAGGGAGATAGCGACAAAGCCATGCAAGTGGACATGGGGATCAAAATCTACCCATGTATCAAATAATGCATGCAAAGATAGAAGACTCACAGTGCTTCCCATCTCTATCCATGCAGGATGCAAAATAATGATTTTTTAAACCTAATCTATATGTACGAGGTGCAAGCAAAAATCATCCTAAGTAGGAAATTGCTAATGTCATGAAGAACCAAATGCTAAACACCTAGATAGAAACCTAGAGTCTAATCGTGGAGGCTCCTCGGTGCCCACCAAAGTGGGTCCTGCAAGTATTGTATGGAAACCTCTCGCGGCATGCAGTTTCGAGTCTAAGTATCTAACAAATAAATTAAACTAAGTCCAAATGTATAGACTATAGGTGCACACAAGATAGTAGGTGTTTGGCCTCAATTTACACGATCAAACAATTCCTAAAATGTTAAGGGCTCATTCCACAAAATAAATAAAAAATAAGGCAGGAAGCACAAAATGTGGACAACAAAGAAAATAAAGTGAAATCACGATAAAATCCGGTGAGCCTCTAAGTGAACAATCACTTGGAAATTGGTCCCGAGTGTCCAAGTTCAAGTACTTGTATTATTTCAAATTAAATGGAGCAAAAATAAATGACACTCTCTCACAAGAAATGAAAAGAAAAGCATATGCTAAATTGTTCTCTCTCTCTCTCTTGCTTTCTCCTCTTGGTCCACAAGTAGAAGGACCAAGTCTCCTCAACTCGGGTGCCTTAACCACCTAGGCGATTGTCGTCGTCTCAAAGTCCCTCAAAAGAAAAAATATAAGAGATAAATATTAGCACAATAAACAATTATATCAAATAAAAGAGAAAACAAGTGAAGAGAAATAATGAAATAAAAATGCCCCAAAATTTTTTCCTGTGTGTTGCTCCCCGACAACAACAACATTTGATAAACACGGATCTGGAGAGGGACTAAAAATATTATCCGTACTGAGATGCGAAGATACAATGTCACTGAGGCGACCACTTACTAAATTCGAGGTCGATCGACAATTAACCCACACAATGTATAGAAAGATCAATGCAAGCAAGTGAGAATAAAAATTTATTATACCCTACAAATAAATGTGTATAGTGGTCAAGTAGAAGTAGGGGTCGAACACATGGAGAACGGGGGATAGACAGCAAAATTGGCTAAAAAAGACAATAAATGTTTTTTGGGATTTTTAGGGAGTTTTGAATTTTGATGGGTTTTTCTATTATCTATCTTTTGGATTTTTTTATAAAATTTTAGCTTTTTAATTTTAATTTTTTCCTTTTATATTTTCTTGCTTTTAGATTTAAATTTATAATAATAATATAAGTTTATATATATATATATATATATATATATATATAGATAGCTACTAAATTTATTAATATAGCTATGGGTATTCAAAATTCACAAAATAAAATGTTTTTGGCTTTTTCTATTTTTCTCTATTTTTGCTATTTTTCTAATAATTTTTGCTATTTTATATTTTTTTTAATTAAATTAATTAGGAAAAAGAGTGAATAAGAAAAATTGGCTGAATTATTTTAAAATTGAAAAATAGCTAAAGCCTCAAAATTTTCCAAAATTGTTTTTTAATATATAATAAATGCAATAGATAAAATTCAGAAATATAAATGAATAGTTTTGGAATTTTTCATAATTTTTTAAAATTTTTGTGAGTATTTTAGAGATTTTTAATTTTTAGTGTTTTACTTTTCTATATTTAGGGATTTTTGGCCTATAGTTGCAAAATAGGTTAATAAATAAAATTTATTTTTTTGAATTTTTCTAAATATTTTATATTTTTTAGATTTGTAATAGTCAAATAGGGAATACAAGATCTATTTTTATTTTTAATAAATAGAAAACAAACCTTAAATACCTAACAAAAAATATATATGATATATATCATGTATTTTTGTTGTTTTTCTAGTAATTTTTTAATGCCAAGAGCTGCTTTTAACAAAATAAAATCTACAAAAAGAAAATACAATATGGTAGGGGTATTTATGCAAATATTTAAAGTTTATAAACTAATACCGAACATCTCAGAAAAATGTAGGGCCAAAAATGCAATTTTCAAGGATATATTCAATAATCTATACTCGAAGGGGTATTTCTGCAATTACAACAGAGTTTGGGGGTTCAGATGCATTTTTTCCAAAAGAAATATTACATAATTAATTCAAAAACTAAAACGAAGTAAATAAACATATAGGTGCCCCTCTACAAAAACTCCACACCTCAAGCACACAGGTACGTGAGGTGATGTAGTGAAGGACCTGAATGCAATATCATAGAAGCTCAAGGGTTCACTTGCAAATTTACAATTTTTTTACAAATACAGTAGGAATATAAAATAATAAATACTAATATACATAATGGTAGGGGTATATATGAAGTTTACCCCCACGTGCACTCAATCCAACAGATCTGGTTGCTTCATTTAACGCAAGGAGCTCTCTCGATGCACGTTGATGCTTCGGCTGGACATCTGAGATTAGATCCCCTGAAGGAGACCAACAGTCAGGGCTTCGTTTGATCGGATGACACCTGCACCTCCTGGATATGGGATCTTAATCTGACGGTTAGAAGGAAGCTTGGAAGAACTCGCTAGAACAGTGAATCTTCCTTGCTTCGGATCGATGTATCTCGTGCCTCAGACCTACAAACCCACTGCTGAGTGGCTCAAAATGATCGTGGATGGCTTCTGCAGTTGGCTGACCCATCAAAGAAGTTCAAAGCTCAATGGTGGAGCTCTAGTGTACGTGGGCACCTGGAGGCTTCATTCAGCAGCAAAATCTCCTCTTGCAAGGCTCTTGGACCATCTAACATGTGTGGTTAGATTAGAAAAAAAGGATGTGATGGTCTTGGGGGTGTTGGTGAGTGAAATGAGTGGTTTTGGAGCGAGGCGGAGGATCCCTGGCAGTGCGACGGAGAGGGAGATCCGTTGCCCTGATCTGAGCGAGATCAATGGGAGCGGAAGCGCCCGGGATGTTCAGAAGATGAAGGGGAAGATGATGGTGGTGACGACGTAGGCATAGGTTGGTCAGAGCGATCGAAAATAGAGGGCAAAGCTGGAGCTCCGCCGATCAAATTTTATGATTTTACAATAAATCGTATTAAAACGAAGGAGATAAAAGATGACTCTACACTACTACTATGCTTAGGAATGAAAAAAACAAGAAAGAACGAAGATCTTCCTGACATGGACTAACATGGAGCAAGCTCGCGACGGAGGAGGTGGTGAAGCTAGATCAATCTCGATTTGATGCCACACCCACGCACTAAACCTTCCTTGAGGACCCTACAATCACCAGGATTCTCTAGATGATCTAAATTAAGGGTTTTAGTGGTTGACGAGGGATCAAAATTGAATGGAGGTCAGAGGAGACATCTATACAGGGTCCTTAGGTTGGGGTAGAATGCTCATCTCAATGAACCTTGGATTGAAAAATCAAATACACGTAAAAGTGCATTGATCTAAGTACAAAAGTCAAAGAGAAGTCGAGCAAAAATAATGCAAGTATCTGGCATAAGAAATCGAGGATGATGGGTCAAAACTTCTTACATGATGCAGTCTTGGGAGACCAGGTAGTTGATCGGAGTCAATCGTCCCTGGCTCCTCATTGGGTCACATCGGCTAGAAAAACGATAAGGCAGAAAAATAAATCATTCTAATTCAAAATAAAATATTTAATGATTTTATTAATTTTAGATTAAAAATGAAAATATTAATTATTTTATGCAGTATTTTTATTTTGATGTTTATTTATTTTTACAAATTAATTTATTCTAGGTTACTTTTTAGATGTGTATTTATAGATATAATTACCAATATTATTTTTATTTTATTTTTATTTTTTATTTTACATTTTATTATTTTATATACATAATTCATATATTTATAACTTATTTTAATATATTGAAATGGATTTTTATTGTATTTTTCAGAGTCTATTTGGATACTTAGATAAATAGATATATTTATTATATAGGTATAAATATAAATAATTTATCTATATAGTTTAGTATACTATTTTATTTTATTTTATATTTTATGGTTTTATTGCATTCTAATTTTGTACATAAGTTATAACTAATATTTACAATATTAAAAGATATAACATTATGAAACATATAAAGAAAAAATAAAATGAATATTTTATTCAGGTATATTGTACAATAAGGGTCCAATACCTATCTTTTACATCTTAACTCCAAATTAATTGAAACCACCTTCACTAATAGATAATAAATAGTTATATACAATTAAAGATGATTTTGATGCATTTTGAGTTCATATGGAGAAGATATGAGTCTAGGAAGTTTGGATTTTGATTCGGAGTATATAGTGCACAGTTGTATTATTTTTGTGTAAGATAAATTTTTTATTTTTTATGTATTTTTATCTTCAACTTTCATGTACAAAGTTTATTATTTTGAAGTATAAATAATAAAGAATAAATAGGACCCAAAAGTGATTTATTGGGCATTTATGAATTAAGGTTTCTTTTATTTTCTGGCCCTGATCTCCCCCACTTTATTCCTTATCGACCCAGTCATCATGATACCTAGGTCTTACGGTTTATGGTCATAAAATATCTCTGGCATTTTATTTTCTTTCCTTTTCTTTTCTTTATTCTTTTATGTTGGCTTTAAATACATATTTTATACAATGTTTCACAATAAATAGTGAATGTTAGTTCATGCAAAATAATTTTATTTACATGTATTTAGCTAGGGTTTAAAGGTCAAAATGAAAGAATAAAGGTGATGAAATGAAGATTTATCAATATCCTGGGAAGATTTGCATGTATAGACTGCGTTCCCCAGGTGACCGTTCCAGTGCCTAGCAGTTGGGACAAGAGCTGTCCAATGTCATAATCAGGGGGGACGTGGACACCCTGTAGGAGATATGTGAAAGATGGTTGACTCTGAGTGAGCCCCACTACCAGTATTCTGTGTTTGTGTTGGTTGGGCTTCTTGGGTTGAGAGCACATCAAATGGAGTTTGGGGCAGGTATGATAGATCTGTGGTTACATTAATATTTGATAGTTAATTATATACGCTAATTAATCTTATATATTTACAAGGGAATAAATGCTAAATATATTTAATTAATCATTAAATGAAATAATTAGTTTAAGATAGAGGGATAATTTATAGAAATAAATATGATGAATATGAAATTCAACAGTGGTTGTTATTTGTTGGATAGGAGGAGTGGGAACAAAATCAAATGTGTATGGTGGTTAATACGACGAACCAACCTCGTCTGCCTGGGAAGTGTATTGATATGCATACTATTGGGAGTGAAATGTTGTGGGCTCCGTGTAGCATATGTACCCGATAGGATATCGTGTATTTCCGGATACACCGATAACATATTTTAGATGGTGTAATCAATATAACCAATTTATTGTTGTAGTTATGTGCTGACGTGGATTTCCGAGTGAGTGGATAAAGTGGATGAAGAGATGTGTTACTACTAGCTCATGCTCGATTTTGGTGAATGGACAGCAGGAGGGTGGATTCTTCCAACCTCAGAGAGGAGTCAGGCAGGGGTGTCCTCTTGCTCCGTTGCTATTTGTTTTAGTGGCTGATGCGCTGTCACGAATGGTGTCTAGATCAGTGGTTGGGAACTTCTGTGCAGGATATCAGCTTGATGGCCTTTCGATTCCTTTACTTCAGTATGCTGATGATACGATTTTTTTTGTGGAGGGGGGTGCTCAGGAGGCGAAGGGGATTGCTACAGTGCTGAACCTTTTCGGAGAGGTCTCGGGCCTTAGGATGAATGGAGACAAGTCCATTTTTATCCCTTTTAATATGACAGAGGAGAAGATGGCGGAATGTGGTTTATCATTGCAATCCCAGCATGGGGCACTGCCTATCAACTATCTGATATTGTCGTTAGTACATGGGCGGCTTCGGCAATCTGACTGGTTACCATTGGTGGAACGAATGGAGAGAATTTGCTGGCTGGCGTGCCTCTTGCCTCTCTAGGGGGGACGTCTGGTCTTTTTGAAGGCGATTTTATCGGTCATCCCAATCTTCTTCATGTCATCTAGGCTTCTTCCTGTGGGGATTCACAAGCGTTTGGAGTCTTTGATGCGCCGCTTCTTCTGGGCTGGAATTGAAGAGTACAAGGGTGTGCCCTTGGTGGCATGGAATGATGTGGTTCTTTCGGAGGAAGATGGTGGATTGGGTGTTCTGGATCTTGATGCAATGAACAAGGCACTACTAACAAAGTGGGTGGTTCTCATTTGGGGAAGTGGGTCTGACCTCCCTTGCTCTCTGGTGCGAAAAATATACGGGGTTTCAGATACACTCTTCTGGAGGCCTAACCGAAAGTCTATGCCCTCGAATTTTTGCCAGGGGATCTGCTCCGTCCTTCCTCGTATCTCTTCTTCGATGCATCTATGTCTGGGTAATGGTGATGATGGGCGTGACCACTGGGCTTGGTCAGATGGTCGGTTCATGGTTAGGAAAGCTTATAAAGTTCTTTACACATCATTTGTGTTTGATCCAGGAATTGCTATGCCAGTTTTGGGACATACATGGAGATGGAAGATCCCACAACGAGTCAAGATCTTCATGTGGCTGATGGGCAGACAGAGATTGTTGACTAGTGCTCGGAGGGCCAGATTGTTTAATGGTTCCAATGTGTTGTGCCATCGTTGTTCTGAGGAGGCAGAGGATACTGAGCATCTGTTCTTTAAGTGTCCAATGTCAAAAGAGGTCTGGAGGGAATTATCTCTCGTTGGGGCTGCAACGGAGAACTTTCCTTCTTTCTGGAATGCGGTTGAGATGTCAGAAAATGAACAAACAGTTGTAAGGATTCTGCTGGCCGCAGCACTCTGGGCGATTTGTCTCGCGAGAAATGCGGTACTATTTAGGGGAGAGAGATTTTATGTGGGGAATGTTGTACAACATGCCAAAATCCTTCGAGATTCTTGGTCTTTGTATTTATGAACTTTAACCAGTGAATATAAAGTTTTTTGGGTGCTTGCCTCTAGAGTATTGCACCCTTTTTTTCCTTTAAAAAAAGTCTATTTAAAGAAAGGAAATGGGGTAGAGAGTTTTGTGATGACGATGACGAGAATGCATGTGATCGTATTGGAGTTGCAGGTTATGCTGCACAAAGTGTAGGGGCGAGGGAGGAGTTCGAATATAATTATGTGAACTTACGGGGTTTGCTTAATGCCACATTACCGAAAAGGTATGATACGTAGAAGACCTTGAGAAGGTTATGAGTGGTGTACGTAAGAGCATTGTATGCTCGAACAATTAGGGATATGAAAACATTTTCCCAATTTTCACTCGATACGTGTATGGTTGACCATTTTCCTTGTGATATGGATTTACACAGACACATATTTTTTTAGAAGCAAGAGGGTGAATTCCCAAGGCGGGACTCACCGCAGAAATTATATTAAAACCGGATCAAAATAGATACATTAACTAGAAGACCATAGCCGATAAAGGGAGAGGCACAAGGCTATTACATTTTCAGAATAAAATATCTGGTTGTTAAATACTAAATCATTCTTTCCTCCCCAAATGGACCATAATGCCACAAAAGGATGAGCATAGTCATCCATCGAATTGCCCCCAAGTGACCTTGCCATCCTCCAGAAATCATACTCACCATAATAGAGGCCCATGGTGCCCCTAACTCCTTCCATATCTGAAGCGAAAATGGACACTTAAAGAAAAGATGTTCCGTGTCCTCGAGATGCTCCACACATCTATCACAGCTCGTGTCAGCAATCCCAAACAATCTTCCCCTTTTCGCCTTGTTACAAATCCTTCCTCTCCTGAGACACCAGAGGAACACTTTCACCCTGTTAGGGATCTTGCTAGACCATATGATCTTCATGTCCTGAACCTCATCTGGATCGACTAAATCCGGGATCCCCCTGAACATGTCGTATGCCTTCTTCACCGAGAATCTCCCCCTCCCAAGAAAATGATCCCTCCCCTACGTAATATAGGATGGGGATGGCAATTCCGCACACAATCTCGAAAAATCCTCCAACCTCCGCTCTAGGATGAGAAAAATGAACCGAGGGTTCCATGATCCAGAGCCACAAGCATCCGCCACAGAACAACCTTTGTCTGCTGCAAAAGCAAAAAGCCTGGGGAACCTAGTGCTAAGGATCCCCTCGCCAGTCCAGTTATCCTGCCAGAATCTGAAAAGCTCCTCAGACCCTACCTTAGGCCTCAATCCCTCCCGCAACATCGGTAGGATGTCTCGAATACCGTTCCAAAGCGAAGATTCAAATTTTAATCTCCTAGTCTCAAGAGAGCCCCCAACTCCATAAATACTGCGAAGCAGGTTGATGACCAAACTGTCATTGTTGCCTCAGATCTGCACCACTCATTTGGCCAGAAGGACCTTATTCATGCATACATACACACACATGCATACATACATACACACACGTACGGGTGTTTGGTTTATAAAACAACCAGCTATCAATTAGACGCATTCGGATATGCAAATATTTAGACTTGTCATTGATTGTACCCATGCGCAAGCAAAATATGGATATCTATTACAAATATATTCACATATGTTTATTATAGGTATTTTAATATATGATATATATTTCCCATGCAAAGCTCATGTCCATTACTAGACATCAAATTTATGATCTTCACAACTTCATGCTGTAAGCTACATTCACAAATAATTTGACTATTTATTCTTACATCTTTCGATGCAAAAAAATCAACGATGATCATCATTTATGAACCATTACAAGCTTTAATGTCATATCTTTTTATTTTAAAATTAATTGTGAATTTTATATTTATTTTAGTTGAAAGTGATCACTTTATCCTTTTCATTAAAAGTTAGAAATATTGATCGATATTATAAACTGATTACTTTTGAATGACTAATTGTCTTATTTTTGACTAAAGGGAAATTAATATATATATATATATATATATATATATATATATATATATATATAGTATCTACTTCGATATACGATCCAACATTGATTTTGTTAGCTTATGTCCTTAGGATGCAAATGGTCACAAGAATTGACATACAGGCAAATCGTCCTCATTTTACTTTTTAAACAATAATTTTGAATTAGACATGAATATTAAAAAATATAAAAAATATTACTTAAACCGTAAATATATTTATACAAAGTGGATCCCGATGGGGGTGAATGAGAAATATTTTGTACATTCCTTTAAATATATTTGTATTTCATATCTTTTCATATGAAAGAAATATATTAAATGTCTTATTTCGTAATGCTTATGCAATAAAATATTGTATAGAATTATCGTATAAAAATGCAGTACATGCAGTTAAAAATAAATCTGCAATTGCATTATATATTAAAATGAATACATGGTACAGATGCATATATTTACAAATGTGAAATGATACATACACAAAGAGAGACAAGGATTTATAAATAGATATAAATAAATATATAAAACTACATAAAGGACACGACAACGATTTTAATACGATTATATTCAAGAGTAAATTACAAAAAAGTCCATGAACTATATAGTATATATCATTATCTTCAAAACATAAATGCCAGCAAACAACCATCCAAATATAAATATAATAGACAATACAAAAATTTCATATAAAAGATAAAATTGTCGTGTACAAGCTATTCTCTTGAGCTTTACAAGGGGTGTACGCTAGTATGTACATAGACGAAGACTACATTTCATTCATTCAAGTATGAAAAGACCTTCGCAATTTCTAAGCTCTCTCATTATAGTCATTTCTCGCCGTAAATGCAGCTGAAGTCATATTTCTTGACCGTCTCTCTCTCTCTCTCTCTCTCTCTCTCTCTCTCTCTCTCTCTCTATCGCTTCTATATAAGACTGTAGTAGCACCCTTCTACGGGAATCAACCAAACACTTGAGATAATGGAGACCTTCTTCCCCCTCCTGCTTGGCAGTGCAGCTCTCCTCCTTCCCCTCCTCCTCATCTCCTACATCCTCCTCCCCAACTCCAAAGAAAAATCCATGCACCTTCCCCTCCCTCCAGGCCCCAAGGGATGGCCCGTCCTCGGCAACCTCCCTCAGCTCGGCCCCATGCCCCACCACACCCTCGCTGCCCTCGCCCGCACCTACGGCCCCCTCTACCGCTTACGTTTGGGCCTCGTTGACGTTGTTGTGGCTGCAGACTCCGTCACCGCCTCCCTCTTCCTTAAGACCCATGATATCAACTTCTCCAACCGGCCCTCCCCCTTCAGTGCCAAACTCTTCAGCTATAACTTCCAGGACATGGCCTTCGCCCAATATGGCCCTCGGTGGCGCATGTTCCGCAAGCTCTGCTACACACACCTCTTTTCTGCCAAGGCCCTCGGGAATTTCCAGCACGTGCGGTCCGAGGAAGTATCGTTGATGGTGCAGAGGCTGGCAGGGGCCGACTCTGCGATGAACGTAGCGGACGAGGTGACTTAAAAAGCTCTGTACTTTTTTATGATTGTATCGTAACAGAGACGTGTATTTTCAGACATAACAAAGACTGCTATAACTTATACGCCGGTTCTCAACCGTTGCATCCGGATCGCCCCCCACCCCCCCCCCCCCCCGGCTTAATAATTCCACTATCAAGAGTCCAATAATTTTAGCTTTTGGATGCAGTTTTGATTGTCCACTTTCTTATAATGTAAGAAGATTTACTGATAAGAGACTACCAACAGAATCTCATCGTTAGCACTCCTGATAAAACCCGGGGTTGACAACATGCACGTCGTTTAAGCCTCCTTTATTAACAATATTTTTTTTTTAAGAATCTACTCTGGGCGACGAATATATTTTGAACATGTATAAAATAGCAAATGGTCTGAATATATTTATTGCTTCGTCTCTTCTTCCTTTCTGTTTCTCATATCAAGATGGAGCTGCAATATATCTTGTTCAAACAGAACGACGAAGAGGGGCTTTTGAACGATGATATAATCGAAATCCTAAAATAATTTTGGATAAACACTGGTAGAAGAGCGTCTTAATGTAGTTGTTGTAATGTGGCATGGTCGTTAATTTATACATACACTGCTACTTGTCGTGAAGGTGAACGCATGCGTGACGAATGCCTTGGGGAGGGTGACGATAGGGAGGCGGGTGGTTGTTCCGGGGAAGGCGGCAACCGAGTACAAGGAGATGATAACAGAGATGGCACAGCTCATTGGGGCGTCAGTCGTGGTGGACTACATACCGCAGCTCAGGTGGCTGGACCCTCAGAGGATAGTGGCGCAGACGAAGAGAGTGTTCAAGAAGTTTGATGCGTTCCTCGATGGCATCATAGCCGGGACAGCTTCTAAGCAGGTTTGCGGAGCTGAGGGCTCATTCCTTAGCGTGCTCGTGGGTCTCAAGGGCAAGGAAAACTTCGACGGGGAGGGTGGGATGATCTCCGAGACTGATATCAAGGCTCTGCTGATGGTATTGTTTTTATTTCTAATTTGTTACAGGTTACAGTCGATAGGGTTTCTATCCGTTCTCATGGTAGAGATGTTGGTGCAGAATCTTTTTACTGCCGGCACAGACACCACGCCGAGCACGGTAGAATGGGCCCTTGCCGAGCTCATCCGCCACCCAGATGTCCTCCTCAAGCTGCAGCAAGAGCTCGACTCCGTCGTGGGCCGCGACCGCCTTGTCTCCGAGTCTGACCTCCCCAACCTCCCCTACCTCCACGCTGTGGTGAAGGAAACCTTCCGGCTCCACCCCCCTACACCTCTCTCCCTCCCGCATTACGCCGCGGAGAGCTGCGAGGTCGCGGGGTACCACATACCCAAGAACACCACCCTCCTCATCAACGTGTGGGCTATTGGGCGGGACCCAAATACTTGGATCGACCCCCTCGAGTTCCGCCCCGCTCGGTTCCTTCCAGGCGGGGAACGCCCCGATGCTGACGTGCAGGGGAAGAACTTCGAGGTGATTCCCTTCGGGGCGGGGAGGAGGATATGCGCGGGTATGAGCCTGGGGATGAGGATGATGCAGTTCCTGGTGGCAACCCTCGCACACTCCTTCGACTGGGAGATCGCTGACAAGGAGAAGCTGAACATGGATGAGGAGTATGGGATGACGCTGCAGAAGGCGGAGCCTCTTGTGGTATATCCCACCAAGAGGCTCATGCCCGCTGCCTACAACTCGCGAGCCCTCCGCTCCGAGATGTAACCGCTGTCTTTATCCGTTATTGTCCACAAAGAAGAACACCCTCCTACACACTGCTATGTATTTTAAGATGAAGGAATAAGTAAAACTTTTGGTTGGAATGGATATTTTACAAATTATGAACTGCGAAATAATCAATGATTATGTAATATGTACTAATCGGCCAGTTCTTCCCACGATAACGGTTATTTTAGGTTGACGGTTTGAAAGTGACAGTACAGAAATATAATAACATATCTGCATATTAAGTTAGAAGGATGCAAATGGCAACTTATCAACTTTCTTTAGCATCAGAACTTGAGCACGGTGCCTGTTGTGAAGCCCCAAGTTCAGCCTCATTTTTTAATTATGTCGTACATGACATATATTTCAATTGCTCCTCTACATTAGAAAGGTGCGCAAAGATCCAATATTGATTTATTTATGAATACATGCAAAGGGTATTAAGTAATTCATGCATGGGTAGTATTGGGAAAACGCTAGAATTTTAATAAATAAAATTAATTGAGCGATGCAATTTTGTTCCTATAACAATTTTGCCAATATTGTTGGATGACATCAACGCAATAACTAGCGAGAAGACAACCCATTCATCCATTATATATCAGACTGAGTAAAAATTTTACCTTGGTCCAGACTCATCCTGAGATGTTTTACATTTGATAAATATCGGTTTGTGTTTTTTGGAATTGGAAACACCACGGGAAAGTAGATTCGGAACTACAGCAATGATGATTCCAAACTAAAATGACGACTGAGAAATTAAATTACGAACTGAAGCAGTAACTTAAAAATAATTTAAATAATGATGTTAGTCGTCGGGTTATATTTGGGTTATATTACTTGACATGCACATGCATGATTATGTATACTTCACAAAGTAGGTTTTTGCTGCACCAACAGGTCTAACTGCGACTCTAACTGCGACTGTTAAAACCCTACTATGAATCTAACTGCGATTAACAATAGGATTGTATTGCTGCTTGCTTCTTGAAAATTGCAATAAAAATTATCTTCTTTGTTATATCATCAGCAATGTTAGCAACAATTAATGCATATTTTTCAACATAAAAGGCAACAAATATATGCCATAATATACAACTTGAGCAACAAATACAACATTTGTTATAAAATATAAGAATCAAACATAATTGTTCAACAAATAATATTTTGATATATATCTAAGTCAAAACATATGGTAATGAGTAACTAATTCTTTGTTGCTGTAAACCAAATTTATTGTATTGTAAAAATTACAAACAACATATAATTAGTGATAGATCAATCTCATATATATCAAATCATTAAAAAACGCTACAAAAAATGGACATACATCAATGAATAATTGCACCATATGTTGTCATATCTCTCGATATGAAAAAAACTTACCGAATAATCATTGTCATGTGAATGCTTAGTGAAAATAATGACATTTATTTGCAAACAAAAGGAAATTTTCCATATATAAAAATAAGGGTAAAATGGGGCTGCCTCTGCAGGAGCTAACTTGGCTCCCTCGCTCCATTTTTCTCATATTTTTTATTTTTTAAATACTTCCTTGATTTTCATTATTATCTATATTATGTCATTCAAATTTCATGTGTTTCAACAATTCTGTGACTTTAAAAAATAATTGTCTAGATGAAGGCCGTAGGAGTCTCTATTTCTCACGAAACTCGAATAACATAATATAAGGACATAGTGATGAATTTTCAAGTATTTATTTCTCAGAAAAGTAAAAAGAATGAGAAAAATGATGCGTGAGGAGCCAAGTTAACTGTCTCTAAAGGGCAACCCATTTTTGCCAATTAATAATTCCATCATCCACATGTAATCACCAAAGTTTTATCACCCGTGCAAGGCACGGGTACTCACTAGTTGCAGTTAATCAAGACCTGTTGACAAGTTCTTCTTTTCTTATTATATGCATACTTGTTCCGGGGATAAGCACACTTAATCTCAAAAGAAAGAATCCAGAAATACGATGGTCAAATATTGGGTTATCATCCGGTAGAGTATTTATTCCTTCTTTTATCTCCTCTGATATCGATCGATAGAAAAACATGATGAGGTAGACCTTACTTATTCTTCATTACTTATTTCCGGCGATGTCGTCTTCAGTACTGCAACAGCCAACGCGAAGACAGCTTTCTAATTGTCCTGTTGGGATAATCCAATTGCTGCAAAAGCTATCAAGTCTCCATTCTATTCTATTCTAGCTATGATGAAGCATTGACCCGCATTTCTGCCCCTTCGTCATCATCAATGTGTGCTTCAAGCCTGGTTACCTTTGACAATCCTTTCTTTTATTTATAGATTCTTATTAAATGTGTCCCTATGAGATATTGCAATATTAGTTATGCTCTTCCTTTTCTAGAATATCAGTTGTGTCTCTGACTTTTTTCACAATAATCACTTGTGCTCCTCAAGTTAGTTGATGTTCATCCCCAATGCAAACATACGTTAACTTTGAGGATACAAGAATAATTAAATAAAAAAGAGGTTGAAAGGTCTTTCCACCCGTTCACTCTTTAAATTCCAGGAGAAACAGGATTGGCTCCTCCGTGCCTCCCTTTTTTAGATAAATGAAATTGCTCGTCCGTGAGATTATGATCTTTCCAAATTTTAAAAGTTAAAAAATTTGACTAGTTCTCATCATGTATGAAAGAACGGTGTGAGTGAGAGGGTATAATCCTAAATCTCCCAATTAGCATATCTTCCTTTTTCAACTTCTCAATTTTTTTTTTAATTTTTATTTCTATTAATGCATATCCACATTACCTGAAGCTTGCCTATTCTCCTCAATTTTCAAATTGGATACGGATAAGGATATCACTTTGATATCTGCAAACATCTGTATCTGTATCCAAATATCCATTTTCACTTATAAACGTAATTGTAAACTTATTTTTAACCATGTAGGGTTAGTCACTTGTGTCCCGCTTAGAATTTACAATATCAGTTATGCGCCTCTATTTTTTGTAATATCAACTCTTCCTCCATATTCTTACGAAATTGAAGTTTTATCCTTTTGTCAAGGTAAACTAGAGGCATAACTGATATTACAAAAGGGAAGAACTATGGATTTTATAAGAATATATGGGTGCAACTGATATTACAAAAAGAAAGGGGACATTACTGATATGTATATTTTAAAAGAGGTACAAATGATAAAATATATGTTTTATACCTTATTTCATCATGTTTGGTATAATTTTTACGATGTAAGTATAATTATTATATTTATACCATTGATGAATCTACGTTTCATCATTTTTATTCTATCAATTTGGCCTTAAGAACCCTAGTAAATGCGTGTAAATAGGCTTAATTTAGGCATTTTAGCATTCATGAATTATTGAGTAAATATTGTATAAAATACTATTTTTAAAGCTAAAATTATAGAATAAAGAAAAGAAAAGAAAAGAAAAAGAATACAGTATTGTAAATATTTTATTACTCAAAACCCAGAAACCTAGGCATCTCGATGACTAGGTCGACAAGGAATAAAGTAAGGGGAGATAAGGGCCACAAACCAATAAAAATCCCTTTTATTTAATTCATTCTTTATTCATTTTGGGACCTATTTTTAGTTCTACTTTTTATACTTCAAATGAAGAAACTTTGTACATGAAAGTTGTAGATAATCAACTATAAAAAAATATAAAATTTAATTCACAAAAAATAATTTACAGATAAAAAGTTATAATTTGAATAAGTTTCCACAATCCCAAATTCCCAGACATGTATCTCTCAAATAAAACTCGAAATGTATCAAAATCATCTTTAATTGTATATAATTTTCAATAAGCTATTTAATGAAGGTGGTTTCATATTTTTCAGAGTTACGATTTGAATGTTAGGTTTTGGACCCCTATTGTATAGCTATACTGATTACAATATTCATTTTTATTTATTATACATTATTTTATAATTTTGTAATTTTGTAATTTTGTAAATATTATTTATAATATTTACACAGGAATAAAAACATAAAGAAAACACAAAAATAAAATACGTAAATAAAACACATTGATATAATACCCTCTAAGGGTGGTTTTTTCTAGCCATAGAGGGGGTGAGGCAGGGCTGCCCTCTCGCCCCCTCCTCTTCATAATCACGGCTGACGTCCTTGCCTGTATGGTCGACAGGGTGCAGCATGTGGGGTTAACAAGCGGCTACACGAGGGGTGAACTGAAGATCCTGCTTCTTTAGTACGCCGACGATACAATTTTCTTCATAGAGTGGGGCGTCGAGGAGGCGAAGGGCATGGCGACGACACTGGAGCTTTTCAGTGAGATGCCTGGGTTGCGACATAGCAACAACAAGTCCACGATGGTCCCTTTTGGTATGCCTGGGGAGTTGGCCGCTTCCTGCGGTTCGGCGCTGGCCACCGAGATTTGTGCTCTCCTAATTCTCTACCTGGGCTTGCCTCTGACTCTCAGGAGATCTAAGATGGCGGATTGGCTCCCGCTCGTTGAGCGGGTGGAGGGTCGGCTCGCGGGATGGAAGGCGGCGGTGCTCTCCAAGGGTGGTCGCCTCGTGCTGCTCAGGGTGGTCATATCTGCCATGCCGATCTACTTCTCCTCCACTAGGCTCGTGCCTGTGGGCATTAGGAGGAGGATTGAGGGTCTCATGAGGAGGTTCCTGAGGGGAAAGAGTGGACAGGGTGGTGGGATGCACCTTGTTAGATGGGAGGAGATTACTTTGCGAAGGTGTGATGGGGGCTTGGGATCCATCGGCTGGATGAGCTAAATGAAGCACTATTGCTGAAAAGGGTGTCCAGATTCTGGGGAGCGGGGGAGGACCTCTGCTTCATGCTCCTGCAACAGATCTACGAAGTCGGTGGGATGCCGCCTATGGCGGCGTGACGGTGACCGCGCGAGGGAGGAGGCCATCCCCCTTTTGGAGGGCCATTCAGTCGCTCTCTGGCAACTTCCAGGTGTTGTTCAGGCCTGTGCTCAGGGTGGGCTCCTCTTTGCCTTCTGGAGGGATGACTAGACTGGCAGGGGACCGCTATCGCTTCGCTTCCCTCAGCTGTTCGCGCTGGCTGCTTACCAGGATGCTCGGGTTGCTCACTGCTGGGTGGACGGGAATTGGGTGCCATCTTTTCGTTCGAGCCTCTCTGACCAGTGCCTTAAGGAGCTCTTGCGGTTGATTAACGCCCTTCGGGAGGGTCCGAGGCCCTCTTCGGGACATGACCACTGGGTTTGGCATGGCGGGCTCTTCTCCGTGCAGAAGGCCTACTCGGCGATCTGCAGGCCGCCGCCATCTTCTTCTGCGGAGTTGGTGAGGGACTGTGCGTTCTTCTGGGGATTGGGACTTCTAGTGAAAATTGCCTTCTTTTTCTGGCTATTCAGAAGAAAGAGACTTATGATGCGGGACCACTGTGCTAGACTCCTGGGCATGGTCTCTAACAGGTGCCTGCTGTAGAAGGAGGGGATCGAGACTCCGAAGCATCTCTTCTTTTCATGCCCCTCCATGCTTCCTGTTTGGGCGGACCCGGGGCTGGATTGGGTTGATAGGGCGAATGTCGAGGATTTTTGCAGGGAGATCGTTGCGGCGAGGCATCGGCCAAAGTTGGAGCTTCTGCGGCCTCTTGCGCTGGTTTGGTCTGTCTGACTGCTTAGGAATGACCTGTTTTTTTCTAGCCAAAGTTTCTACAAAGAAAATGTTTGTATTCGTGCATCGGGACTGTTGCGCTCTTCGGTTGTCTAGAGTGATGCCTTTCTTCTTTTTCGTTTTTCTTTTTCTTCTTTTTCTTTTTGGTATATTTTATTATAAATATATGGGGTGAACGCCTATGAGCGTCTCCCCCTTTTTGGCTTCAAAAATAATAATACCTATAGAAATACCTATACATTCTATACATCTATTTATTTAATTGTATAAAATACATCAAAAAATAAAATAAAAATATGTTTAAGTATATAAAATTAAGTTATAAATATATAAAATAATAAAAAATTAATAAAAGTAAATATACAAAATAAAAATAAAATATTAAAATATAGGGATATTTACACCCATAACCCTGAGTAATTACTCAATATCATTCATAACCCTATATAATCGCGATTTACACGAGACACCCTGAGTAATGGGTGTCGGTTACATATGTAACCCTCCATCACGTTGGACATCAGTGCCTAACTGGGGTTGGGTTACCACCTACCCCGCCCCAGTTAAGATAGGCCAACCGAGGTAAATCGGACGGCTAAGATGAATTCCACTTTTCGTGTGCCACGTGGGCGGCAGGATGAGAAGGGAAGTCAAATCGTATGTAGAGGTCGGCTTCGAAGGGTTTACCCCTTGATGAATACCCATTCATCACTCTTTATTCTTATATTTTAGCTACAAAAACCTATGCAAATGCATGTAGATATGTGTAAATAGGAAAAGTTAGCAAAAGCATGCATGTTTGTAAATATAGATAATTAGCATGTTTTTGTGCAAAAATAAAAGAATAAAGATGAAAAAGAAAAAGAGGGAAATATTTAGAATAAATATTGAGCAACCTAACCCAAGGGAGGGCTCAGCATGGGCCTGACCGCATAAAAGCCAAGTAGAGGGAGATAGGGGCTCATGTGTACATATTTATGTAAATAAATAAATAATATTTTCCTCAACCAAAAATATGCTTGTATATATTTTGTATATATTTATAAGCTATTAAAAACAAAATAAAAACTTTAAAAATCAAAAAGCTAAAAATACATCTTCACCATGTATATAGACCATCATCCTTACTTATTTCACCTTGTAAATAAAGTCATTTATATATTTTCAAAACTTTTTGTAAATATTCTATGGTATATATTGTACATAAAATAAATAAAAAGAAACAAAACAAAAATCAAATAAAAATTACAAAATTAAAAATACAAAAATATCTTGTACATATACCATGTATATAATTGTACATAACTAATTATTTAACCTATGTATATAAATAATAAAAATAAAATAAAAATAGCCTTTTATTCCTCATTTTATCCTATAAATAAATAAAATATAAAATAGGAATAAAAGTGTATAAAAATAACTAATTAAAAATCAAAAATCAAAAATCAATATATGGTATATATACCTATGTATAGCTATATTGTATATACCTTATTTTTATTTCCAAAAATTAATTAAAAATCACAAAAAAATAGAAAAAATTAAAACAAATATTTTTCATGTTTTAAGTTTTTGGAAATTCGGCCATTTAAAGGCCCAAAAAAAATCAAATAAAAATGTAAGCCTTGGCGGGCTCTGATTGGTCCACGGGGGATTGTTGACCCCCGGTCAACACCTCCCCCAGGACCACCAGAGCCCGGGTCTGCTCACCCGACCCGTCTTCTCGGATTTTTCTCTTGATGACCCGAATCCCTTTCGCCCCAAATCCGGGTCGCAATGATCACGTCACATCTGAGAAGCTCGCCGGAGCTTTCGCCTCGGGATCCGCGCATCAGCTCGCCCTACCCGCAACCTTCTTGCCGGACCCTCCACACTATATAGTCTGAGCTCCGCCGCACTCCACTCTCATCTTTGGCTCGCCACTCCCATTCCCGTGACCTCCAGAGTGATCACCGAGGTGACAGCTCGCGATTGCACCTGTTGTAGAGAGGAGAGAGTGCCCCGACCATCGATCCGGCTGCTTCGCGCCGCCGTGCTCCGCCACCTGACCGGAGCTCGAGCCTCAGGCCTTGACGCCCTTCGAGGCGACGACCAGGAGCTAGCCAAGCTCCAGCCCAGTCTCCCGCATCATCCAGGTACCCATTTAGTCCTTCCATCTAGCTTAATTTTTGCTTTCGCCCAAATCGCATCTCCGACGTGTTCCTCTGATTCCGGCCATATCGCGTACTATCTCGATCATCGGAGCACACTACCATCTTCGCCATTCCCTCACGCACGTTCTTCGCCCAACCATTCAACCCAGCTCGCCCCGGAGCTGGGAGTTGAGCTCCACCACCTTCCGCTCGCCGGAGCTCATCCATCCCGACCCACAGTCCACCTTCACTTCGCTTCTTCGGGTCGAGGCACTTTGCCCTCGACCCGCGAAGCTTCTGGTACATCTTGCAGGTCAGAAGGAGGGCATCTGAGCCCCCCCCACATCAGGTCCAGGAGCTCACCGCCGCCGAGCTCGCCGGAGCCCCTCCAGGGCTCGGGTGGGCCATCGGAGGCTACCACCAGCCGCGGGGCATCACCGCGGATCTTCTCCGATCATCAGGAGCAGCTGAGGAGGTCTACAGCTCACGCACGAGGCCGGCGAAGCTCGCCGGCTGAGTGTTCTTCCACCATCCTCCAGCACCGTCCGATCAGCCTCCGCTCCCAGTTTTAATCTTGATCGTCCGTTCTTCGAGGAGCAGCAGCCGTTGATTGATTCGAGGCGTCATCCGGACCGTCAGAGCAGAGGAGAGAAGGCACAACACCTGAACCGCTAGATCTCCCACGTGTCTCCCTCTGGACCGTCGATAGCCCACGTGCTGCAGAAGAGAAGAGGCGCCAGGCACCTGAGCCGTCCGATTCGCCACGCGTCCGCCATCGAGCCGTCGACTTAATAAGGGGTAAATTACTTAGGCCCCCTCTTAGCTTTTTGTTTTACGTGTCAGTCCTGTAAATATTTTAGTCCTTTTATTTACGTAGGGTAAATTGCATCTGGGACCTCGTGCTTGTTTAGTTTCGCTTTTATGCCCCTGTGTATGTGACCTCACGTGCTTCGCCACGTGCCTTGTTTGGGCTATTTGCATCTTTTATCCTGTAGTTCTGGAGGGTTATTGAATGAGAATATACTTTCTGGTATTTGCAGTTATACCCCTGTGAATGTTTTATTTGCGCATGTGCGGATTTTAGTGGGTAAATTGCAACCGAGTCCCTGAGCTTTTGGTACGAGTTATCAAAAAGCCCTAAAACTTGGTTTTTGTTACCAAAAGGCCCCTGAGTGCCCCAGGCACGCGCCACGCGCGTGACTAGCTGGGATTTTTGCACCTTGGCCCCCAGACTTTAGGGTATTTGCACTTACGTCCCTGTGCACAGTGCCCCCTTCTTGATTTTTGAATAAATATCAAACCACCTCCAAATTCGATGAAAATTTGACACATGGCTCCTGCCATGTTGTTGGATTTTTGAGAATTTTTGAGGACATTTTTGATTTTATTTAGTATTTTTAAAAATTCAAAAACATCCTTTTTAGTTACTGTCTAGGTTTAAAAATCCCAAAAAAAATATAAAAACACCTTCAAAAATTCTAAAAAAATTAGTTACTGTTCTTTGTTTGTTGTTTGATTTTCTAGCCAATTTTGGCTATTTTTCATTGAGTAAAAACCCTAAAAATTGAAAAACAACTAAAAACTTATAAAAATTATAATAAATAATATAAAAATCCAAAAACAATAATTTTGGTGCCCAAATTTTCCTTATTTTCTTTAGAATACAGGAAAATTACCTCCAGGGCCTTTTGAGATCCATAAATATTTTATTTTTGGGTTTCAGGCCTTGCTGGACAGTACCTAGGATTTTTAGCACTGTTTGATTTTTATAGAATAAAATACCCATTAGAAAAATCTCAAAAACTCACCAAAAACACTTAAAAACTTAAAAAACATAAAAACAATTTTTCTTGAATTTTTGATTGATTTTTGGAGTGTTAAATAAATTGCCAAAGTGTGTTGATATTTACCTTCTTTTATTTTCTTCATATTTTAAAAATCCAAAAAAATATAAAAATTATTAAAAACCACAAAAAACACTTTTCTTTTATTTTATTTTCTTTTTACTACTTTGTAGGCCCTAGGCCAACCCGTGCTCCTTGTGTTCGACCCTGGGAGCTATACCAGGTTAATCCCATAGCGAGACCGCTTTCGCATTTTCGATTGATTTTATTTCTCGTAGTGGTCTATTTTTCTTGATATACTTAGTTCGATTGACTGAGGTCGCGACGACCATTTCTTTACCTTTACCCTTAGTCATTCGGACGGTTATCAGAATGGCGCCGTTGCCGGGGAGCACGGCTTAGTAGTTATTTTTGACTTTCTTTTTATTTTTGTTTTCGCGGCTTTTCGCGGCTCTTCGGAGCTCGCGGCTTTTCGTGGCTTTTGTTTATAGTTTCTTTTTGTTTTATTTTGTTTTATTTTTATTTTTATTTTCTTTTATTTTTCTTTTTGTTTTCTTTTGTGTGATTATTTTGTTTCCATTTTTGCACATATACCCTCACTTGTATTTTCTTTTATTTTTCTGATTATTTGATTATTGATTATTGGTATGACCACTCTTCTGTCTATCTTGCGAGGGCTCGAGGACCGCGGAGGCTACTTTCGAGGAGCCGGTGCAGCCACGGAGTTCGGAGGCGGCTTCTTTCTCTACGAAGCCGCAGGAGAGAGCGAGAGGAGAGAGTTGAGTGGGTGAGGTATTAGGATAGTTTTATTTCAGTTCATTCATTATTATTTGTAATAATACAGCCCTTTCTGAGACTGTTTAGACACTTAGATCGTAGCGGGTCTGTTTCGCCGAGCACCGGTGTGCTCGGGGGACCCATTAGGACCTGCGGCTTTTCTCGCGGATTTCTTTTTATTTTCTTACTGTCATTTGCCGGTTTTTCGCGGTTTTTGTCGAGCCCCTAGATTTAGGACTTTTGGGTGACTGTGACGTAGTTGAGTAGGATCCAAACACCTTAAGGCTTATCTGTTCCTATAGAACCGTAATTGGACCTACTTAAAATAAATAATAAAAATAACCGACTCGCTAGCTTCCGTAGCCTACGTGCCGTAGCTCGTCCTGTAAAGCGCTTACTCCTACCCCCGATTTGTCGGGCAGGGGAGGGACGAGCCAAGACCGGACCCTTTGGCTTGGAGGTCGGTGACCGGTTAGACGGTTCTTCGCTAGAAGTTGCTCGTCTAGGACTCGGCTTCCCGCTGCATCATTTAGATTAGTTTACTTTCTGTCTTTTATTTTATGCGCGGATCACTTTGCATGTAGAGAGCTGGAGGCAGGTACGCATTTCTGACTTTGCATGCATCATTGATTTCTCGTGCATCGGCTTTTTCGACTTCTCCCCCCTGTTTTTGACTTAATAATCAGGAGAAACCGAAAAATTCGTTAGACGTTTTTGTTTGATTTGAAAAATACCTAAAAAGTGTAACCATAAAATTGGGACTGCTAAGACTATTGACATTAAAACTCGCTCACCCTAAAATTCTGTCTTGGGGAGAGCAACCCCCTCATTGATTGGTTTGTATGCGCGAGAGAGTGACCCGCACACTAGGTAGAGCCCCCCGCGGCTAAACCCGACTGATTACCGACTCTTCCGTGCGGGCCAGTCGGTTGGGGTTAGCAGCGGATATCCCAACAGGTCACGTAATCGCTCTGATATCTTGAGTGTTCACCAAAATAAAATCGACAAGATAATTTGACCGAACTTTCACGGTCTTCAGCTCGCGTTGCGTTGGTGAACCGGGGGTTTGTTTTCAGATCATAGTTTTTCCAGATCCCATCCGCCCTACTCGCTAGATCAAGATGATGGGTAGACGGTCTCTTAGGCAGCCTCTGGCTGCACCGCTTTCGGGCGAGTCTACCTCATCATCTAGGTTGGCTCGCGAGAGCTCAGACCCGCTCTCCGAGCCCGAGTACGACTCCACCCTGTTCCCCCTCGATCCCCTTTCTGATCTTCCCGAGAGACATGAGCCCGAGGAGAGACTGATTCATTTGACGGCACCTGAGTTGGGCTCATTTGATTTTGCAGACGTCGAGATGGCAGGCGCAGGTAGTTCTGATGATCACTCCCGTCCCGAGCACTTTGTTTTAGACCAGGGAGCGATCAACTCCACCCTGATCGCATCACTAGAGACCGTTCAGCAGCAGCTCCGCGATCAGGGAGCTTTCATGATTGAGATGAGGCGTGAGTTGGAGAGGCTCAGAGCAGAGCGAGATGAGCAGAGCGAGCCCGAGGACCCGGATGCAGATGCACAGGCACGAGCCGCAGCAGCAGCAGCAGCAGCAGCCGCGGCCGCCGCCGCAGCGGCAGCAACCGCAGGAGGAGCAGGACCACCTAGACCGATGCGGGAGTTGCACAACCCCGGATCTACTTTGATGCACCATTGGGTTGTGGTTCCAGCCATCGTGGGGGACTTCAAGTTCCCCCCGAACACCTTGCAGATGCTCCCTCGGTTCCACGGACTAGCTACAGAGGAGCCCCACCTCCACCTCCAGGAGTTTCTTATGATATGCAGCACTGTCCACGACAGACATGTGGACCAGGACACGATCAGGATGATCGCATTCCCCTTCTCATTGGCAGATAGAGCAGCCACATGGCTGAAGCATTTGGGGAGATTTGTATATACCTGGGAGCAGCTCCGCATCGAGTACTTGAACAATTACTATCCACTCGGGCGGACGAATGCAGCGAGGGCCCTGATTAGTAACTTCTCCATGTTCCCCAACGAGCAGTTTCACGAGGATTGGGAGAGGTTCAGAGAGCTCCTGGACAGATGCCCGCACCATGATATCACGAAGCCGAACCTAGTTCAGAGCTTCTTCAGCGGACTGTCACCAGAGCTACAGGGCCTGGTGAATGCTTCTTGTGGCGGGTCCTACTTCGCCAAGGACCACGACCAGGTCTGGGCTATTTTTGAGGAGATGGCAGAGAACTACATGGTTATGTCCCAGACCTGGCTCTACACTCAGAAGACCCAGCCACATCAGCCAGGACCCGTGCAGTACCAGAGGATAGCACGGGTAGATGCAGGTCCTTCCAGTTCGTCCGCAGCCACAGCAGCAGCACAGTTAGAGTCGTCAGCTGCGGACATGGGCATCATCAGCGAGAAGCTGGACCGCATGGAGCTGATAGAGAAGAAGCAGTGCCAGAGCATAGCACAGATGGATCAGATGGCACAGGTCTTGAGCGACATGAAGACACAGCTCATGTGTCTCCAGGAGGCACAGACGGCTTCTCAGCCCCGTCTTCAGTCGCGAGGCGACGCCGGCAGCAGCAGCAGCTCGTCCCAGCGCTCCAGCACCCCAGTGCAGCCTAGACAGGTTCACCTTGTACAGGCGGAGCCGTACCAGCAGCCGCAGCCCACCTACCAGTCCCCACCATCTCCAGAGATGCAGATGGTGGTCTACCAGCCGGACCAGCCTTTGGCAGTACTCCCGCCAGCCCCCTTGGATGCCGAGCCGTTGATGGATGTCAACGGGATCTGGTACGACCGTCCCCAGCCTGGGATCCGACGAGACCATCCCGGATTCAGGTGGGGGAGTGGTGGTGCCCAGCCCCAGCAGCAGCCGTCAGGACAGGGAGGGCAGTACTCCTATCAGAGAGGACCAGCACCAGCCGCAGCAGCAGCCCCCAGCGTATCAGCAGCAGTCATCCTACGTTCCTCGTCCCTATCAGCAGCAGGGACAGCCTTGGAGACGTGAGCAACAGGCTCACCAGGGATACCAGCACCAGCAGCACCCTCCATCTTACCCCTCTCACCCATACCAGCAGCCGCAGCCTCACCCACAGAGAGGCCACCCGTCGGGCTCCCACGAGAGCCCCGCTTTGGATGATATCGCCCGCCTCCTCACGGACCAGCAGGCGACATTTCGACGGGAGATGGACGAGTTCCGCCAGGAGATGCGGGACCTGGTGAGAGGGAAGGCCGCCATACCAGCCCAGATAGAGCCCAATCCGAACAGCCTCAAGCGGAAAGCTGAGCAGGTAGTACATACTGAGTCAGCCACTCCTAGTGACCCATTTGATGATACATCTTCGGATTTATTTGATGCTGATTTTGTCACACTTAGGAGCGGTAAGACCCCAGCAGGCGACGGCGCCTCATCTGAGCACCATCCCGAGGCGCCACAGGAGGAGGAGGAGAGCGGTACTGAGGCCGCTCCAGATGATGACGGTGGTACTGAGGCCACCAAGGATGCTGATCCCACCGGTGGTACTGAGGCCGCCGCTTCACCAGATCTAGGAGGTGGTACTGATGCCACCCATGCAGCCGAGCCAGCCCGCGGTACTGATGCCGCACGACGTCCAGCAGCAGCAGCAGCAGAGTCAGCCCGTGGTGGTACTGAGGCCACCGGTGTTTGTAGAGAGAGCTGATGTTTTTCCTCGTGTCCATGTATCTCAGAATTCTGCTATGAATAAAGGAAAAGGTTTACTTTCTTCTGGTCCCACTGTGGTGCGTGATGTATGTGTGGATCCGGTCCTTGAACCGCTTAGACCTTTTCCTAGTCCTTCATCTGAGAAGGACCCAGTGATCCCCTTCCCTAGAGCCCTTCAGATGGGGAAGGGGAAGAAAAATGATCCAAAAAAGAGAGAGCTTGAGGAGTTCAGCCAGAGCATGATCGATCGATTCCATATCCAGCTGACCCTCCAGGAGGCTTTGCAGCACATCCCCCTTCTCCAGAGATCTTTGAGAGAGAGGACTACAGTTAGGAGGAGGAGGAGGAACCACACTTCAGAGATACATGTGCTGACCAAAGCCACGTGCTTTGCGATCCAGAACCGACTGCCAGCCAAGAGGCCAGATTCAGGAGCCCCGTATGTCAGATGCCAGATTAGTGAGCAGTGGTTCGACCGTACTCTTCTAGATAGCGGATCGTCGATTAACCTTCTTCCGGCAGCCCTTCTCGACCGCTTCGAGTTGGGCACTCTTCGACAGAGCAGGACAGTCCTTCAGTTCGCTGATCGATCTGTCAAGAGGCCGAAGGGGTCATTACGAGACGTTATCGTCACGATTCAGGGTCTGCAATTCCCCGTGGACTTTGTAGTGTTGGACATGGAGACCCCTGAGTCGGTGACCGATACCCCCATCATTCTTGGTCGTCCGTTCTTGGCCACAGCCAAGGCGGTGACTGATCATGATAGCGGGAAGGTGTACTTTTGCGTCCAGGGCGAGAGTATACAAATAGAGACGGTCGAGGACTATAGAGCCAGATTCAGATCCCGCTCAGATGCGAGTACCGATTCAGAGCAGCTGACAGACGCAGAGCCAGACATCCACCAGGACTGTGATTTTGTGATCACAGATGATGAGGCAGCTTGGGCAGACCTTGAGACACAGACCACCCTCTCACTTTCAGACACAGCTGATGCAGAGATGACAGCAGAGGAGAGTCTGGAGAGCACAGACCTGGTTCAGGATACCATTGCAGCAGCAGAGCCGGTCCTTGATCGCAGCACGATGATTCGTGATGGTGGTGCTGATGCCACCTTGTTTTCTGGTGGTGCTGATGCCACCTTGTTTTCTGGTGGTGCTGATGCCACCGATGCTGATGCAGATCCCTCGGATTCAGAGTCTGATTGGCCCGATTGTTATGACCAGATGCCAGACCTGAGTTCAGCTGAGCCTAGAGATGAGGAGGAGGCAGATGCAGAGCAGAGCAGAGACAGTGCAGTTGAGCAGCCTTCTCCCGATCCAGTTTGCGAGAGTACACTTTCACTTTCCCAGGCAGATTTGGCCGACCTTGCAGCGTTCACTCAGTTTCTTCCACAGCCAGATTTGCCGGCACCCAGCATTCCAGAGCTGAAGCCGCTCCCTACTTCGCTGAAGTATCGATTCCTTGCGGGCGATCCAGAGATGTACCCAGTCATCATCTCCGCCGAGTTGACTGGAGAGCAGGAATCCCGTTTGATGGGGGTTCTTGAAAAGAACCGCAAGGCAATCGGATGGAGCGTAGCAGATCTTCATGGGATTAGTCCATCAGTGTGCTCCCACCACATCTATCTCGAGGATGGGGCGAAGCCGTCGCGTGAGTTCCAGCGGCGTCTGAACCCCAACCTGAGAGAGGTTGTCATGAAGGAAATATCGAAGTGGTGGGGTGCAGGTTTTATTTATCCCATTTCCGACTCCAAGTGGGTCAGCCCCTTGCATGTGGTGCCCAAGAAGACGGGCATCACGACTGTGATCAGTGAGTCGGGAGAGGAGATTGCTACACGAGTACCTACCTCTTGGAGGGTTTGTGTTGACTACAGGAGACTCAACCAAGCCACCAAGAAGGACCATTTCCCCCTGCCTTTTATTGACCAGATCATTGAGAGACTGGCAGGGAAGAGCCATTATTGCTTCCTGGATGGGTACTCGGGCTACAACCAAGTGGCCATCGCTCCTGAGGACCAGGAGAAGACCACCTTTACTTGTCCCTTCGGCACATACGCTTTTCGACGCATGCCATTTGGGCTATGCAACGCCCCTGCGACTTTTCAGAGGTGCATGCTGTCGATCTTTTCGGACATGGTAGGGGAGTGCCTTGAGGTCTTCATGGATGATTTCTCGATCTACGGCGACGGATTTGATTCTTGTCTTGACTGCCTAGATCGAGTACTTAAGCGATGTATTGAGTATCACTTGGTGCTATCTTGGGAGAAGAGTCACTTTATGGTGACTCAAGGGACGGTGCTTGGCCACATCATCTCCAACAGGGGCATGGAGGTTGATCCGGCCAAGGTTGATGTCATTAGGAAACTCACACCGCCGTCCAATCTGAGGCAGTTACGGTCATTTCTGGGGCACGTTGGATTCTACAGGAGATTCATTCATGACTTTAGCAGGATTGCCCGACCGTTGACCGGCCTCTTGACGAAAGACACCGAGTTCCTTGTCGATGACAAGTGTCTTTCGTCGTTTGCTACTCTCCAGCAGTGCGTGATTGAGGCTCCTGTCCTCCAGCCGCCTGATTGTTCTCTCCCATTCGAGATCATGACGGACGCCTCCGATTTTGCCGTAGGGGCAGTGCTGGGACAGAGGAGGGATGGAGTACCATTTGCTATACACTATGCTAGCCGCACATTGGATTCCGCCCAGCGGAATTATACAGTCACAGAGAAGGAGATGCTAGCCGTAGTGTTTGCCCTGGATAAGTTCAGATCATATATCATTGGATCTAGAGTGACTTTGTTTACAGATCACACCGCCATCAGGTACCTCATGGCAAAGAAGGATGCCAAGGACAGACTGACTAGATGGATCCTTCTACTCCAGGAGTTCGACATTGAGATTAAGGATAAGCCTGGAGTCAAGAATGTGGTGGCGGATCATCTCTCCCGATTAGAGCAGCCTGAGGAGACTGAGCAGATTGATCCTATCAGAGATACCTTCCCAGACGAGGCGATCCTTGCTATCGCCTCGCTCCCTTGGTACGCCGATATTGTGAACTTTCTCGTTGCTGGGAAAGTCCCACAAGATTGGCCCAGGCAGAGGCTTGAGACCTTCCTAGCGAAGGCCAAGTCTTACCATTGGGAGGATCCCATCCTTTACCACGAAGGAGGGGATAGCGTCTGGCGTCGGTGTATTCCTCAGGAGGAACACCATAGCGTCCTCACTTACTGCCACAAGCTTGAGGCAGGAGGACATCATTCTGGGAGGAGAACGGCACAGAAAGTGCTCCAATCCGGCTTGTGGTGGCCTACCCTCTTCAAGGACTCAGATGAGTTCGTGAAGAGGTGTACTGACTGTCAGAGGATGGGCACTTGTGGACAGCGTGATATGATGCCAATGCAGCCCATTCATTTCTGTGAGGTTTTTGACGCATGGGGCATCGATTTCATGGGTCCATTCCCTAAGAGTCAGGGATTTGAGTACATTCTGTTGGCCGTAGACTATGTGAGTCGTTGGGTGGAGGCTATCCCCGCCCGAGCCGCTGATGCGAGGACAGTTTGCAGATTTTTGAGGAAGCATATCATCACGCGGTTCGGGGTTCCACGAGTTCTTATTTCTGATGGGGGATCTCACTTCATCAACGACCAGGTGAAGGCACTTGCTAGCGAGTTCGGCATAGATCATCGCGTTGCTACACCGTACCATCCACAGACGAATGGTCTAGCCGAAGTGTCGAATAGGGAGATCAAGACTATTCTGCAGAAAGTCGTCCGCCCTGACCGAAAGGATTGGTCACAGCTATTGGACTCAGTCTTGTGGGCATATAGGACGTCTTTCAAGACACCTTTGGGTACATCTCCCTTTCGCCTCGTATATGGCAAGCCATGCCATTTACCTGTTGAGCTGAGGCATAAGTCACTTTGGGCAGTCACAGACATACTTATGGATCCAGGTGGTATAGGAGACCAGAGGAGGGCAGAGCTAGCTGCCCTGGAGGAGCTTAGAGATGCAGCGTTCTCAAGCAGCCTACATTATAAGGAGAGAGTCAAGGAGTGGCATGATTCTCATATCAGCCACAAGCATTTTGAGATTGGACAGAGAGTATGGCTGTTTGATGCGAGGCTTAGACTATTTCCAGGGAAGCTACAGAGCAAATGGAAAGGACCTTATCTGGTTCGGAAGGTACACGACAACGGTAGCATCGACATATCTGAGTTGTCTTCTGAGAGTACCTTCCGAGTGAACGGCCAGCGGCTCAAACCATTTCTAGATCATGAGCCGCGGGTCGTTGATCTTGCCCCTATTCATTTTGCGTGAGATGTGGTCTTTGACTCACATCTAATGCATCTCACGCCTGAGCTTTACTGATCCTCCGCTGTACATAGATCCAGATGTCCATATCAGCACATTCCTTAGTCCCACATCCCTTTCTTCATCTTGTGATTATGCTATACTTAGGGTGCACTTTACCCTAAGTATAGGGGGGATGTGAGACCTTACGGGTATTTCTTTTGTTTCTGTCTACCCCTGTTTTGCTGCCTATACTTAGGGGTATCTTATCCTAAGTATAGGGGGGGGGTAGACCTTGTACATTCTCCACTCGGTTTTCCCTTCGTGTACAGCCTGCTATACTTAGGATTACTTGATCCTAAGTATAGGGGGAAGACCCGAGTCCTTCTTGACTTTTTCATTCTCCTTTTGTATAGCCTTCCTTTTCACTTCCCTATACATAGCACGAGTTATGTCTTCTTCATCGCTCTTGACTCTGAGGACATCGTTCGAGCTAAGTATAGGGGGGTGTGTATATATTTCATATATACTTTAGCCATAACTCGTACTTTGTGTGAGTGTGTTAATAAATAAAAATGGCTAAAGACCACAAAAATTAAAAATTTTTCATGTACATAATCTTCTCTTATTTGCACATACATAGCTAGTGTACAAATTATTTTTGTAAAAATGATTTCAAAAATCTTTTGTGTGTAAAGCTTGTGTAACTATTTTTGTATCAAAATTATGTATATAGTACAAAATTTTTCCAAAATGTTTTGAAAATCAAAAAGTTTGCAAAAATCTTGTGTAAATGTGTGTAAATATCTTTTTGCAAAACTTGCACTTCATGCATCATCATTCATGATTTCAAAACATTTTTCAAAAATTTTGCATGATTGTAAAATAGTGTGTAAATATGCATCTTTTTGTACATATGTATATAGTTTTTCTGGATGATAGTTGACCTTTAAAACTAGCCTGGAATCAAATTGAGAAATGGAGCTTGATTAAGATCTTAATCCACCTAATTCTAAGAGGAACCTTATAGGACTTAGGTTTAAGGCTTTTCAGGTCCATGGAGACTTAATTCTTTGAGTCCACTAGGCTATGATCACATGTCATCTCAATGAGCCTAAGTAGAGCACTTAACGACAACACATGACTCATATAGATTATGGCTTTACTTGGACAACCGCACTATGCACCGAGCTCTCTACGGAGGAGATGGTGAGGAGGCAGTCTTCCTTGACTTGGGGTAGCATATGAGGGTAGTACTTCTAGGCGGAACCTCTCTTCTTCATTTAGTGAAGGAAGTGCGTCTCAACTTGGTCTGGTTGCCATGAAGTCTAACGACGGGAGTTGTGGGTTGCAATAAAGCTTCAAAAGAGGGATAGTCTACTGGCTCAAGAGGAAAAACTCCTTGTATATATGCTGCACATGTACATGTTGTATAGATGCACTCGAAAAAAAAATGCAAAAAGAAAAGAACTCCAAAAAAGTGGTGGGTCTGAGAGAAAATGATAATCCCACCGGAGTATGTATATAAGTGCAATAAGCAAAGCTTGGTTTTATGATCCATCTGTTGTAGCTTGCAGCAGGGAGACTTGGCTACACTGGTCAAGCTCCCAAGGGTACTTGGCTACACTGGCCTTGACCCATTCTCTTCTACCCCCTCTTCTTGAGCCGGTTGTACTTGAACTTAGAAGGGAATACCCCGCTCCTCGAGGAAAGAGTGGCCAGATTGAGGTCATAGAGTTACCTTGTTGGGGAGGGTTGTCAAGTTGCCATTTCTGAGGTGGAGAGCTTAGACCTCACTTTCACAGGACAAGAAAAGATTCATGGTCTTCAGGGTTTGTGATTGATGACTTGTTTTGATCTGGAGCATTGAGGAGTCTTGGTTATAGAATAGTGGAACTTAGAGGCTGTTAGGTTTTAAGCTTAAGTCTAAATAAGGTTCCGACACATTAATAATCCAAAGATCTGATTAAGCTCCATACCTCAATTTAATGAAGGCAAGTTTAATAATCAACCTTGATCCATGTACATTCTCTTTTTCTTTTTCTTTCTTTCTTTTTCACTTCTTTTTCAAATAAGTGTTTGCTAAGGGACTAGCAAAGTATAGTATAGGGGGGTGATGAATACCCATTCATCACTCTTTATTCTTATATTTTAGCTACAAAAACCTATGCAAATGCATGTAGATATGTGTAAATAGGAAAAGTTAGCAAAAGCATGCATGTTTGTAAATATAGATAATTAGCATGTTTTTGTGCAAAAATAAAAGAATAAAGATGAAAAAGAAAAAGAGGGAAATATTTAGAATAAATATTGAGCAACCTAACCCAAGGGAGGGCTCAGCATGGGCCTGACCGCATAAAAGCCAAGTAGAGGGAGATAGGGGCTCATGTGTACATATTTATGTAAATAAATAAATAATATTTTCCTCAACCAAAAATATGCTTGTATATATTTTGTATATATTTATAAGCTATTAAAAACAAAATAAAAACTTTAAAAATCAAAAAGCTAAAAATACATCTTCACCATGTATATAGACCGTCATCCTTACTTATTTCACCTTGTAAATAAAGTCATTTATATATTTTCAAAACTTTTTGTAAATATTCTATGGTATATATTGTACATAAAATAAATAAAAAGAAACAAAACAAAAATCAAATAAAAATTACAAAATTAAAAATACAAAAATATCTTGTACATATACCATGTATATAATTGTACATAACTAATTATTTAACCTATGTATATAAATAATAAAAATAAAATAAAAATAGCCTTTTATTCCTCATTTTATCCTATAAATAAATAAAATATAAAATAGGAATAAAAGTGTATAAAAATAACTAATTAAAAATCAAAAATCAAAAATCAATATATGGTATATATACCTATGTATAGCTATATTGTATATACCTTATTTTTATTTCCAAAAATTAATTAAAAATCACAAAAAAATAGAAAAAATTAAAACAAATATTTTTCATGTTTTAAGTTTTTGGAAATTCGGCCATTTAAAGGCCCAAAAAAAATCAAATAAAAATGTAAGCCTTGGCGGGCTCTGATTGGTCCACGGGGGATTGTTGACCCCCGGTCAACACCTCCCCCAGGACCACCAGAGCCCGGGTCTGCTCACCCGACCCGTCTTCTCGGATTTTTCTCTTGATGACCCGAATCCCTTTCGCCCCAAATCCGGGTCCGCAATGATCACGTCACATCCGAGAAGCTCGCCGGAGCTTTCGCCTCGGGATCCGCGCATCAGCTCGCCCTACCCGCAACCTTCTTGCCGGACCCTCCACACTATATAGTCTGAGCTCCGCCGCACTCCACTCTCATCTTTGGCTCGCCACTCCCATTCCCGTGACCTCCAGAGTGATCACCGAGGTGACAGCTCGCGATTGCACCTGTTGTAGAGAGGAGAGAGTGCCCCGACCATCGATCCGGCTGCTTCGCGCCGCCGTGCTCCGCCACCTGACCGGAGCTCGAGCCTCAGGCCTTGACGCCCTTCGAGGCGACGACCAGGAGCTAGCCAAGCTCCAGCCCAGTCTCCCGCATCACCCAGGTACCCATTTAGTCCTTCCATCTAGCTTAATTTTTGCTTTCGCCCAAATCGCATCTCCGACGTGTTCCTCTGATTCCGGCCATATCGCGTACTATCTCGATCATCGGAGCACACTACCATCTTCGCCATTCCCTCACGCACGTTCTTCGCCCAACCATTCAACCCAGCTCGCCCCGGAGCTGGGAGTTGAGCTCCACCACCTTCCGCTCGCCGGAGCTCATCCATCCCGACCCACAGTCCACCTTCACTTCGCTTCTTCGGGTCGAGGCACTTTGCCCTCGACCCGCGAAGCTTCTGGTACATCTTGCAGGTCAGAAGGAGGGCATCTGAGCCCCCCCCCACATCAGGTCCAGGAGCTCACCGCCGCCGAGCTCGCCGGAGCCCCTCCAGGGCTCGGGTGGGCCATCGGAGGCTACCACCAGCCGCGGGGCATCACCGCGGATCTTCTCCGATCATCAGGAGCAGCTGAGGAGGTCTACAGCTCACGCACGAGGCCGGCGAAGCTCGCCGGCTGAGTGTTCTTCCACCATCCTCCAGCACCGTCCGATCAGCCTCCGCTCCCAGTTTTAATCTTGATCGCCCGTTCTTCGAGGAGCAGCAGCCGTTGATTGATTCGAGGCGTCGTCCGGACCGTCAGAGCAGAGGAGAGAAGGCACAACACCTGAACCGCTAGATCTCCCACGTGTCTCACTCTGGACCGTCGATAGCCCACGTGCTGCAGAAGAGAAGAGGCGCCAGGCACATGAGCCTTCCGATTCGCCACGCGTCCGCCATCGAGCCGTCGACTTAATAAGGGGTAAATTACTTAGGCCCCCTCTTAGCTTTTTGTTTTACGTGTCAGTCCTGTAAATATTTTAGTCCTTTTATTTACGTAGGGTAAATTGCATCTGGGACCTCGTGCTTGTTTAGTTTCGCTTTTATGCCCCTGTGTATGTGACCTCACGTGCTTCGCCACGTGCCTTGTTTGGGCTATTTGCATCTTTTATCCTGTAGTTCTGGAGGGTTATTGAATGAGAATATACTTTCTGGTATTTGCAGTTATACCCCTGTGAATGTTTTATTTGCGCATGTGCGGATTTTAGTGGGTAAATTGCAACCGAGTCCCTGAGCTTTTGGTACGAGTTATCAAAAAACCCTAAAACTTGGTTTTTGTTACCAAAAGGCCCCTGAGTGCCCCAGGCACGCGCCACGCGCGTGACTAGCTGGGATTTTTGCACCTTGGCCCCCAGACTTTAGGGTATTTGCACTTACGTCCCTGTGCACAGTGCCCCCTTCTTGATTTTTGAATAAATATCAAACCACCTCCAAATTCGATGAAAATTTGACACATGGCTCCTGCCATGTTGTTGGATTTTTGACAATTTTTTAGGACATTTTTGATTTTATTTAGTATTTTTAAAAATTCAAAAACATCCTTTTTAGTTACTGTCTAGGTTTAAAAATCCCAAAAAAAATATAAAAACACCTTCAAAAATTCTAAAAAAATTAGTTACTGTTCTTTGTTTGTTGTTTGATTTTCTAGCCAATTTTGGCTATTTTTCATTGAGTAAAAACCCTAAAAATTGAAAAACAACTAAACACTTATAAAAATTATAATAAATAATATAAAAATCCAAAAACAATAATTTTGGTGCCCAAATTTTCCTTATTTTCTTTAGAATACAGGAAAATTACCTCCAGGGCCTTTTGAGATCCATAAATATTTTATTTTTGGGTTTCAGGCCTTGCTGGACAGTACCTAGGATTTTTAGCACTGTTTGATTTTTATAGAATAAAATACCCATTAGAAAAATCTCAAAAATTCACCAAAAATACTTAAAAACTTAAAAAACATAAAAACAATTTTTCTTGAATTTTTGATTGATTTTTGGTGTGTTAAATAAATTGCCAAAGTGTGTTGATATTTACCTTCTTTTATTTTCTTCATATTTTAAAAATCCAAAAAAATATAAAAATTATTAAAAACCACAAAAAAACACTTTTCTTTTATTTTATTTTCTTTTTACTACTTCGTAGGCCCTTGGCCAACCCGTGCTCCTTGTGTTCGACCCTGGGAGCTATACCAGGTTAATCCCATAGCGAGACCGCTTTCGCATTTTCGATTGATTTTATTTCTCGTAGTGGTCTATTTTTCTTGATATACTTAGTTCGATTGACTGAGGTCGCGACGACCATTTCTTTACCTTTACCCTTAGTCATTCGGACGGTTATCACCCCTCCCGCCCTCGATTGCGTCACACCCCATTCCCTCCCACCTTCGAACTCTCCATTGCCTTCTCCCAGGCGACGAAGAAGCTCCCCGGCGACGAAGAAGCTCCCTGACGATGAAGAAGAAGCCTTGCTGCCACCTTTGTGCGTTCGTCCCCAACCACTGATCATCGTCTAGGTGGAGAGAAATCCGAAGGTATGACTCAATCAAGTTGTTTTTGTCCTTGTAAACCTCCTCCAAACCTACGTGAATGTCTCAGTGTCTCATCGGGGACGTTGAATGCATACATCTTTTAGGATGGGGTGGTTCGAAGGCCGTGAAGGAATCCTCAGCATTTGCGTCCGATATGGGGTCTACTTCAAGAAGGCTAGAGGGTGCGGTGGAGACAAGTATTTGTTGGGAAAGCAGGTCGTGATAGGGACAAACCCAGACTACACATGTTGGTTCGACATCATCGAGGACATTGCTGAAGCCGTCCCGTGGCAAGCCAAGAACTCACTGTGCATGAGCTACAAAGTTCCAAATTGTAATCCGAGCAGGTACGAAGATATATTTATGTTTGTACGCGCTAATGACATATCGACTATAAACCTTTTATTGGTTTGCCAGGTATACGAAGTTATCAGATGAGAAAGAGATGATGGAGATGTTCCACCTGCATCAAGATGGGACGCAGATTGAGATTGTTGTCGAGTTTGATGAAGATTGTGTAGAAGCAATTGCGACGGTGGAGGAGAATGCATTTGTGGGCCAAGATCCATAGAATGTAGATGTGGGTGAAGACCTAACCTCAACTTCAGCCTGTGAAGCCATACACGATACTATGGAGGCTCTGTAAGCTCTACATAAGGTGAGCCATGTCAGTGGTGAGTCACTTCATCCTCCCGCTTTTCCCAATATACCTGTTAGCGAAGAAGCTATGGACATTGCACCAGAAGTTTCTCAAACAGGAGCCTATTCAGCATATCAGGCTATTGATATCGAGGACGAGGTTGTGCAGATGGAAATTGACATGGAAAATGTCGATATGAACATGGATGTTGATCCCTTGTATGGAGACATGGCTAAGGGAGTTGGTGAGGAATCTAGTAGTTACATGACTCCCTTCGAAATGGAGGCACCAATCATATCTTCTCGACAATCACGCGCAGCTAGATCATGGAGGGTATTGCGCTCCCATTCTTGCATGACCGACCTTAGCGATTCTTATGACCCTGAGTTTGTTTGTGGTAACACAACGGAAAGTGATGATGATGATGATGAGAGCACCAACTGTTATAATTGTAGCCGTTGAGGAGGGCAGGCTACATGGGGGCATTTTAGTCCAAACTAATAGCCGTCATAACAGAACTCACTACAGCTAACACAGGGTCATCCCGTGTAAGAGTTAACCATTACTCAAGGTGTCTCGCGTAAATCACGATTATCAGGGTTATGAATGATACTGAGGAATTACTCATGGTTATGGGTGTAAATATCCCTAAAATATATAGATAAATATACCTATATATGCCATAAAAGGTAACTTGCAAATTTATACCTCTAAAAAATAAATAAAAATCATAATAAAATAATTTATAAAATAATAAACTTTTTTTATTTAATAACCAATAATTAATAAATGGGAAAAAGGATCCTACACCGGCAGGTGTAGGAAACTCCCTACACCCGGCTTAATTTTTCATTATTTTTTGATTTTTTTGAAATAAAACCTTGGAGGATTTAGATTACCATGTATCATCATGTTGTCATTCCAAATTCAACTTAATTCGAGACTTCTATCATCTCCATCAAGACTACTCAATTTTAACGGTCTGAGAATTGTTGAAATCAGCCATGTCTATATGAACATGTTAGGAATGTTTGTTTCGCATGAAATTTGAAATACATATTCCCCTCAACATATTAAGTAAATCCCCACAACTTTTATTTCAAAAACGAAACAAAAAAAATCAAAAAATGGGGGTGGGTGCAGGGAGTTTCCTACACCCCAGGATGCAGGCTCCCTGCCCCCTTAATAAATTCGTTTGTTATTTTTAATTGATTTAACAAATCTTTTTTGCAGGGTTTTTCCTGGTTGGTCCACGTGGACCAACTAGGAGGGTCTGAGAGTTTACCAAGGGTCAACTCTTTGACCCGGCCCCTGCTCCTGTGTCAGACATGGTTTTGTCCCCTTTTTCTCGATTTTTTTGAGGCGCTTCCTTTCTCTGTCTCGTGTCGACTTCTTCAGGACTTCTGATCCTCGTGGAACCCTTTTTGCCCATGCCGAGCATCTCCTGCCTTCAGGCCCTGGATCGAGGAGGTGACAGGTCCTCTCTGGCCCCTTCGCGAAGGCGTTGGGCAGAGTGAATCGCAGTATCCACACACCTTCGGCGAGCTGCACCGTTGAGGTCTATTTCCTAGTTTTCCGTCCAGTCGAGGTCCTCTTTTATCACATTCTTAGTGTAGGGTTAATCCTAGGTTTATTTCGCATATTTATTCTGTATTTTAATCAGGCAAGTTGGTTTAATTTCGCCCATCGAAGCTCACCGGAGCTCTGCTCCGGCGAACCTTCTCTTGCACCATCCACGTTCCTCCCGTGCCTCAAAGGTCCTAGGGACTTTAAACTGTGGATTCTTGTGCTTCCTTTGCAGTTCCCAGGACCCGAAGGAACCTATCTGGGGTCGTTTTTGTTGAAACCTGAACCTCTTGGAGCCACCCTCCTTCGCCGACTTTGCGGCGACGCTCCAGCTGCTCCTTGACCATTTTGAAGCCGCCGTTCACTCGAGAAAGCTCCCATGAAGCTTTTGGAGCCAACGGAAGGGAATAGAGAGCTCCGAGCATCAAGATTTTGCCGCTCCAAAGTCATTCTGGCTGTGTTCTTCGACCGTTTGTCCTCCATGCTCCAGAGTCGCACGATCTCCCCTTGTTCTTGACGTGCTATAGCTGCCGTCAAAATAGCACGGAGTCCAGTCGTTTGATCGTTTTAGGCATCTGATCTCAGCCATTCATCGCAAAGGGGTATCGTGCGTCCTCGTGTAGAGATGTGTTAAGTTGAGTATCTTCAACCGTCCGATCGCGTGCACGGGGTATTTTGCAACCTTACCCTCGTATAATTTTGTAATTTATATTTCGTACTAAAACATTCATCTGTTGTGTAAATATTTTTGGTACTTTTGCATAATAGCCCCTAGGTTTTCATTATTTGCATGTTCGTCCCTGCCAGGCCACGTGACCCATGCACGTGAGCCTGACCTTTTTGCAGAGATAGCCCTGGGTTTTTGGCTATTTATATTTAGTCCATAAATATTTTTAATTATTTATAATTTTGTGGGAAAATTGCACTTTGGCCCTCAGATTTCTGGATAATTACAAAACTATCCTACTAGTAGTGCAATTTCTTTTTGTTTCTAATATTTATTTTATGCCAATATAAAATTCAAAAAAATCTCCAAAAATAGGCATAAGCTCATGATGCCTAGTGCTTCCATTCCCAATTTTTATTTTGCATTTTTGCATTACTTTAATATTTATAAAAATTCAAAAACATGCATTTTCATCCCTGTTTGCAATAAAAAATTCATAAAAATTATTAAAAGTTTTTGAAAAATTAAAAAAATTACATTTTATGTGTTTTACCATCTTTTACCTTCAGGCCAAAAATCACTAATAAATATAAAAGAAACACATAAAAATTGTAAAACCCCAAAAATATCTATAAAAATATTAAAAATCCATAAAAATCACATAAAATAATTTCTATTTCCTAATTTTCTTTATTTTTATTTTAAATTAATTTGGGGAATTTTTGACTCTGTTTGGCATTTTTCATCCCCATTTTAATCTCGAATTTTATTTATTCCCTATTTTAAGTATTTTTTACTTTAACTATACCAAAAAATTAGCAAAAATATAAAAAAATCACAAAAACATTAGAAAAATATAAAAAATACAAAAATATTTTATTTCCTGAATTTTGCTTATTTTTACGTACTTTTATAAATACATTATCTCTCTCTTCTAATATTATATATATTGTTTTATAATTCAAAAGAAAAAGAAATTAAAAAATATAAAATATACAGAGAAAATACAAAATCAGAAAAACAAAAATAAAAATATAAAAATATAAAATTGAAAATTAAAACAAAAAATATATAAAATTAAAAATCCACAAAAAATAGCACATATAGACAATTGATCACATTCACTTTTGTGCATTATTGCCCTTATCTACCTGTCTGCTCCCTGTGTTCGACCTCTACATGCTTGCACACTATACACATCCATTGTAGAGTTATAATAAATTTTAACTCCACACTGCTTTTCATTGTTTGATCTCTGTTGTAGGTTAATTGTTGTTCGAAGATATGATTTCTTGCAGGTCACCTCAGTGACATTGTGATCCCGCCTTGTGTGGATTACTCTAGACCCGTGAAAATTGTCTTCAACAAATGGCATTGTTGCCGGGGAGCAACATCGCTTAGATTGGGATTATCTGTTGACTATGACTATTTGCCTATTTGTGTGCTTCACTTATTTTCTTTATTTTTGATATATCTGTTTGAGATGTCTAACACATTCACTTTGTTAACTTCATGTGAGGTACTGCGAATCGAGGGAGGCGCTCCACCCTAGGCGCCTACGCACCCACGTGAAGACGGCGACAGTCTGCTCACCTTGCATCGAAGGAGACTTAGAGATTTTTGAAGACCGAGCTCCTTTTTATTTTCTGTATTTATTTTTGTAATTTAGGTGAGAGAGAAACTCTATTGTTGTAATAATACAGGTACCCTGAACTTTGGACTTTCATGCCCAATTTCCAAGTGTTTGTACACTTGGGGGCTCACCGCGATTTTCTCGTGTTTTCTTCGCATTCTTTTTCATTTGTCTTCCGATTTTGTTTTCTTTATTTGTGTGATTGAGTCCTTAGTTTTAGGACTGCTTGTCATAGTATTAGGTCCAAACACACTAATCACCATTACATGCTCCTATAGAAAACATTTGGATCTAGTTAAATTTTGAAAACGGTGCATCACGCTAATAGCAGTTTCTCATCCTAGGGCGATTTCATCGGCTTGCATTTGCATATAGTTTACGTTTCAATTCTACTGAGCATCCTTGCATGTAGAGTGTTGGAGGCAAGGTGAGCATTTACGTGTTAGCATTCATCACTGATTGTTGCTTGCATTGCTTTTCTACCTCTCCCTCTGATTTTGACCACTTAGGTGCTTAAAAGAATTGACTCCCCGTTAGGCATGTGCATTTTTTACTAAAAATCCAAAAAAAGTGATAACAAATAAAAATTGGGACTGTTACCATTACTCTACCCTAAAATCAACCAAAAAGAAAAAAAAAATTAACTTGGGCCGAGTAATCCCCTCATTGTCTTCGTTTTACATTGCTCGCACATACACTAAAGATTAGTGCCAAAAATCCCATCCAGTCCCCTAAGTATTTGCGCAACATTTTGACTTCTCACCTAATTCTAAAATAGGCATGATAAAAAGACCGCACTTGCGATCTCTACTGAGTTGAGTAGTTGAATTGAGGGTTTGTTTTGTGTGAGTTTGTTTGTGATTGCTTGTGTGTATCATAGATCATCTTTGCGCATTTGCGCCTTCTTCTTCACTCTTTTGACTTGACATTCGTGCTCTCTCGAATCATTTTCCTTTTGTTTTCGAGATGGACCCCTGGAACATTGCAGATCTCTCGCTCAATCCAGCCGGTCCACCTCCCTTTTATCAGGAGGATCATCCTCCTATTTTTTCTGATTTTTGTACATATCCACCTCAGCTACAGATTTAGACCTCGGATTTTTACCCGCCTCCATCTTCACATTCACCTTCACATCCACCCGAGACTGACCTATTGGAGTCACCTTTCATGGAGTCCACCCTTGAGCACTCGACTCAGATGATGGATCAGATGAGACAGAGGATTGACCACCTCACTAGTACAAATAAGAGAGACCACCATATTCTACCATTTGATGATATGGGTTCATTTGAAGATTTCCATGAGAGCTTGCAATCGCCCAAAATACAAAAAAATGAGAAAAATTTAAAAATACAAAAAGAGTTCGGGAGATAGTTGATTCGGACTGTGAGGAGAGGGCCCACCCGTCAGATCCCTTGACCACACAACCTCTCACATCATGTCCCACCTTTGACCCCGAGGATGCCATTGTACAGGTTGCTCTTGGCATGCCTCGTGTACATGCTGATTCTAACTTCCTCCCTTGTATGGAGGAGGTCCAAAAATTCAAAAAAATGTTGACTGAACCGAAGTGGTGGCCACCATTCATGAGATCATTCGTGCCCTACTTCAGTAGGGCATGACCGATTTATCTGCTCATCTTCCCAAGAAGAGAAAGCGGAGGAGCAGATATGAGCATCACATTCTGACCATGGCCACTGCCCATGCCATCACACATCGTCCCATTCCTCGGAGGGGATGGAGACTCCGGAGCATCTCTTCTTTTCATGTCCCTCCATGCTTCCTGTTAGGGCGGACCCGGGGCTGGATTCGGTTGATAGGGCGAATGTCGAGGTTTTTTGCAGGGAGATCGTTGCGGTGAGGCATCGGCCAAAGTTGGAGCTTTTGCGGCCTCTTACGCTGGTTTGGTCTGTCTGGCTGGCTAGGAATGACCTGTTGTTTTCTAGCCAAAGGTTCTACAAAGAAAATGTTTGTATTCGTGCGTCAGGACTAATTGTGCTCTTAGGTTGTCTAGAGTGCTGCCTTTCTTCTTTTTCATTTTTTCTTTTTCTTCTTTTTCTTTTTGGTCTATTTTGTTATAAATATATGGGGTGAATGCCTATGAGCGTCTCCCCCCTTTTTGGCTTCAAAAAATAATATCTATAGAAATACATATACATTCTATACATCTATTTATTTAATTGTATAAAATACATCAAAAAATAAAATAAAAATATATTTAAGTATATAAATTAAGTTATAAATATATAAAATAATAAACAAAATTAATAAAAGTAAATATACAAAATAAAAATAAAATACCAAAATATAGGGATATTTACACCCATAACCCTGAGTAATTCCTCAATATCATTCATAACCCTGTATAATCGTGATTTATGTGAGACACCCTGAGTAATGGGTGTCGGTTACATATGTAACCCTCCGTCATGTTGGATGTCAATGCCTAACTGGGGTTGGGTTACCACCTACCCCACCCCAGTTAAGATGGGCCAACCGAGGTAAATCGGGCGGCTAGGATGAATTCCACTTTTTGTGTGCCACGTGGGCGACCAGGATGAGAAGGGAAGTCAAATCGTATGCAGAGGTCGGCCTTGAAGGGTTTACCCCTCCCTCCCTCGATTGCATCACACCCCATTCCCTCCCGCCTTCGAACTCTCCATTGCCTTCTTCCAGGCGACGAAGAAGCTCCCCGACGACGAGGAAGAAGCCTTGCTACCACCTTTGTGCGTTCGTCCCCAACCACTGATCAGCATCTAGGTGGAGAGAAATCCAAAGGTATGACTCAATCAAGTTGTTTTTGTCATTGTAAACCTCCTCCAAACCTACGTAAATGTCTCAGTGTCTCATCAGGGACATTGAATGCATACATCTTTTAGGATGGGGTGGTTCGAAGGCCGTGAAGGAATCCTCAGCATCTGCATCCGATATGGGGGCTACTTCAAGAAGGCTAGAGGGCGCGGTGGAGACAAGTATTTGTTGGGAAAGCAGGTCGTGATAGGAACCCAGACAACACATGTTGGTTCGACATCATCAAGGACATTGCCGAAGTTATCCCATGGCAAGCCAAGAACTCACTGCGCATGAGCTACAAAGTTCCGAATTGTAATCCGAGCAGTTACGAAGATATATTTATGTTTGGTACGCGCTAATGACATATCGATTATAAACCTTTTATTGGTTTGCCAGGTATACGAAGTTGTCGGATGAGAAAGAGATGATGGAGATGTTCCACCTGCATCAAGATGGGACGCAGATTGAGCTTGTTGTCGAGTTTGACGAAGATTGTATAGAATCAATTGTGGCGGTGGAGGAGAATGCAGCTGTAGGCCAAGATCTAGAGAATGTAGATGTGGGTGAAGACCCAACCTCAACTTCAGCCTATGAAGCCATGCAAAATATTGTGGAGGCTTTGCATAAGGCGAGCCATGTCAGTGGTGAGTCACTTCATCGTCCCGCTTTCCCCAATATACCTGTTAGCGAAGAAGATATGGACATTGCACCAAAAGTTGCTCAAACAGGAGCCTATTCAGCATATCAGACTATTGATATCGAGGACGAGGTTGTGCAGATGGAAATTGACATGGAAAATGCCGATGTGAACATGAATGCTGATCCCTTGTATGGAGACATGGCTAAGGGAGTTGGTGAGGAATCCAGTAGTTACATGACTCCCTTCGAAATGGAGGCACCAATCATATCTTCTCGACAATCGTGTGCAGCTAGATCACGGAGGGTATTACGCTCCCATTCCCGCGTGATCGACCTTAGCGATTCTGATGACCCTGAGTTTGTTTGTGGGAACACAACGGAAAGTGATGATGATGAGGAGGAGGAGAGCACCAACGGTTATAGTTGTAGCCATTGAGGAGGGCAGCCTACATGGGGGCATTTTAGTCCAAACTAACGGGCGTCATAACAAAACTCACTGTAGCTCACACAGGGTCATCCCGTGTAAGAGTTAACCACTACTTAGGGTGTCTCGCGTAAATCGCGATTATACAGGGTTATGAATGATATTGAGGTATTACTCAGGGTTATGGGTGTAAATATCCCTAAAATATATAGATAAATATACCTATATAGGCCATAAAAGGTAACTTGTAAATTTATACCTCTAAAAAATAAATAAAAATCATAATAAAATAATTTATAAAATAATAAACATTTTTTATTTAATAACCAATAATTAATAAATTCGTTTGTTATTTTTAATTGATTTACCAAATCTTTTTTTCAGGGTTTTTTCTGGTTGGTCCACGTGGACCAACCAGGAGGGTCCGAGAGTTGACCGCGGGTCAACTCTCTGACCCGCCCCCTGTTCCTGTGTCAGACATGGTTTTGTCCCCTCTTTCTCAATTTTTTCGAGGCGCTTCCTTCAGGACTTTTGATCCTCGTGGAACCCTCTTTGCCCCTACCGAGCATCTCCTGCCTCCAGGCCCTAGATCGAGGAGGTGAAAAGTCCTCTCCGGCTCCTTTGCAGAGGCGTTTGGTGGAGTGAATCGTGGTATCCACCCACCTCCGGTGAGCTTCGCCGTTGAGGTCTATTTCCTGGTTTTCCGTCCAGTCGAGGTCCTCTTTTATCGCATTCTTAGTGTAGGGTTAATCCTAGGTTTATTTCGCATATTTATTCTGTATTTTAATCATGCAAGTAGCTTTAATTTCACCCATCGAACCTTCTCTTGCGCCATCCACGTTCCTCCCGTGCCTCGATGGTCTTAGGGACTTTAAACTGTGGATTCTTGTGCTTCCTTTGCAGGTCCCAGGACCCGAAGGACCCCATCTGGGGTCGTTTTGTTGAAACCCGAACCTCCCGGAGCCACCCTCCTTCACCGACTTCGCGGCAGCGCTCCGGCTGCTCCCTGGCCATTTTGAAGCCGTCGTTCACTCGAGAAAGCTCCCAGGAAGCTTTTGCTGTCAATAGAAGGGAATAGAGAGCTCCGATCATCGAGATTTTGCCGCTCCAAAGTCATTCTAATCGTGTTCTTCGGTTGTTCTTCCTCCTTGCTCCAGAGGTGCACGATCTCCCCTTGTTCTTGATGTGCTATAGCTATCGTTGGATTAGCCTAGAGTCCAGTCATTCGATCGTTTTGGGCATCTGATCTCAGCCATTCATCGCGAAGGGGTATCGCGTGTCCTCGTGTAGACACGTGTTAAGTGGAGTATCTTCAGCTGTCCGATCACGTGCACGGGGTATTTGCAAACTTACCCTCGCATAATTTTGTAATTTATATTTCGTACTAAAACATTCATCTGTTGTGTAAACATTTTTGGTACTTTTGCATAATAGCCCCCAGGTTTTCATTATTGTCATATTCGTCCCTGCAAGGCCACGTGAACCGTGAACGTGAGCCTGACATTTTTGCAGAGACAACCCTGGGTTTTTGTCTATTTATATTTATTCCATAAATATTTTTAATTAGTTATAATTTTGTGGGAAAATTGCACTCTATCCCTCAGATTTCCGGATAATTACAAACTACCCCTACCAATAGTGTAATTTTTGTTTGTTTCTAGTATTTATGTCATGCTATATAAAATTTAAAAAAAAATCTCCAAAAATAGGCATAAGCTCATGTTGCTTAGTGCTTCCATGCCTAATTTTTATTTTGCATTCTTGCATCTTTTTAATATTTATAAAAATTCAAAAACATGCATTTTCATCCCTATTTACATTAAAAAATTCATAACAAATATAAATTTTTGAAAAATTCCTAAAAATATTATAATTTATGTGCTTTAGCATCTTTTACCTTCAGGCCAAAAATCACTAAAAAATATAAAAGAAAACTCATAAAAATTGCAAAATCCCAAAAATATCTATAAAAATATTAAAAATCCATAAAAAAATCACAAAAACAATTTCTATTTCCAAATTTTCCTTATTTTTATAAGCTTTATTTTAAAATTAATTTGGGGAATTTTTGACTCTATTTGACAATTTTCATCCCCACTTTAATCTCGAATTTTATTTTATTCCCTATTTTAAGTATTTTTGACTTTAATTGTACCAAACAAATTAGCACAAATATAAAAAAATCACAAAACATTAGAAAAATATAAAAAGTACAAAAATACTTTATTTCCCGAATTTTGCTTATTTTTACGTACTTTTATAAATACATTATCTCTCTCTTCTTATATTATATATACTTTGCTTTATAATTCAAAAGAAAAAGAAATTAAAAAATATAAAATATAAATATAAAATACAAAATCAGAAAATCAAAAATAAAAATATAAAATATAAAATTGAAAATTAAAACAAAAAAATATATAAAATGAAAAATCCACAAAAATATCACAAATAGATAATTGATCACATTCATTTTTGTGCATTATTGCCCTGATCTACTTGTCTGCTCCCTGTGTTTGACCTCTACATGCTTGCACACTATACACATCCATTGTAGAGTTATAATAAATTTTAACTCCGCACTGCTTTTCATTGTTTGATCTCTATTGTGGGTTAATTGTTGTTCGAAGATCTGATTTCTTGCAGGTCGCCTCAGCGACATTGTGATCCTTCCTTGTGTGGATTACTCTAGACCCGTGAAAAATTGTCTTCAACAAATGATGCCGTTGCCGGGGAGCAACATCGCTTAGATTGGGATTATCAGTTGATTGTGATTATTTGCCTGTTTGTGTGCTTCACTTATTTTCTTTATTTCTGATAAATCTGTTTGAGTTGTCTAACCCATTCACTTTGTTCACTTCATGTGAGGAACCTGAATCGAGGAGGCACTCCACCCTAGGCGCCTACGCACCCACGTGGAGCTGACGACAGTCTGCTCACCTTGCACCGAAGGAGACTTAGAAATTTTTAAAGGCCGAGCTCCTTTTTTGTTTCTGCATTTATTTTTGTTATTTAGGTAAGAGAGAGACTCTATTGTTGTAATAATATAGGTACCCAGAACTTTGGACTTTCAGTCCCAATTTCCAAGTGTTTGTACACTTGGGGGCTCACCGCGATTTTCTCGTGTTTTCTTCGCATTTTTTTATTTGTTTCTGATTTTGTTTCCTTTATTTGTGTGATTGAGTCCTTAGTTTTAGGACTGCTTGTCATAGTATTAGGTCCAAACACACTAATCACCATTACATGCTCCTATAGAAAATGTTTGGATCTAGTCAAAATTTGAAAACGGTGCATCACACTAATAGCGGTTTCTTATCCTAGGGCAATTTTATCGGCTTGCATTTGCATATAGTTTAGGTTTCAATTCCGCTGAGCATCCTTGCATGTAGAGTGCTGGAGGCAAGGTGAGCATTTGCATGTTAGCATTCATTATCGATTGTTGCTTGCATTGCTTTTCTGCCTATCCCTCTGATTTTGACCACCTAGGTGCTTAAGAAATTGACTCCCCGTTAGGAGCGTGCATTTCTTACTAAAAAACCAAAAAAAGTGATAACAAATAAAAATTGGGACTGTTAACATTACTCGACCCTAAAATCAACCAAAAAGAAAAAAAATTGTCTTGGGGCGAGTAATCCCCTCATTGTCTTCGTTTTACATTGCTCGCGCACACACTAAGGATTAGTGCCGAAAATCCCATCCAGTCCCCTAAGTATTTGCGCAACATTTTGACTTCTCACCTAACTCTAAAACATGCAAGATAAAAAGACCGCATTTGCGATCTCTACCGCGTTGAGTAGGTGAATTGAGGGTTTGTTTTGTGTGAGTTTGTTTGTGATTGCTTGTGTGTATCCTAGATCATCTCTGCGCATTTGCACCTTCTTCTTCACTCTTTTGACTTGACCTTCGTGCTCTCTCGAATCATTTTCCTTTTGTTTTCGAGATGGACCCCTGGAGCATATTTTATTCGGACCTTGCGGATCTCTCGCTCACTCCAGCCGGTCCACCTCCCTTTTATCAGGACGACCCTCCTCCTAATTTTTCTGATTTTTATACATATCCACCTCAGCTACAGATTTAGACCTCGGATTTTTACCCGCCTCCATCTTCACATTCACCTTCACATCCACCCGAGACTGACCTGTTGGAGTCACCTTTCATGGAGTCCACCCTTGAACACTTGATCCAGATGATGGATCATATGAGATAGAGGATTGACCACCTCACTAGTATAAATAAGAGCGACCATGATATTCTACCATTTGTTGATATGGGTTCATTCGAATATTCCCTTGAGAGCTTGCAATCGCCCAAAATACAAAAAATGAGAAAAATTTAAAAATAGAAAAAGGGTTCGGGAGACACTCGGTTGATTTAGACTGTGAGGAGAGGGACCACCTGCTAGATCCCTTGACCACACAACCTCTCACATCTTGTCCCACCTTTTACCCCGAGGATGTCATTGTACATACTACTCTTGGCATGCCTCCTGTACATGCTGATTCTGACTTCCTCCCTTGTATAGAGAAGGTCCAAAAATTCAAAAAAAAATGTTGACTGAACCCGAAGTGGTGGCCACCATTCATGAGATCATCCGTGCCCCACTTCAGCAGGTCATGACCGATTTATCTGCTCCTCTTCCCAAGAAGAGAAAGAAGAGGAGCACATCCAAGCATTACATTCTGACCACGGCCACTGCCCACGCCATCACACATTGTCCCATCCTCGGAAGAGGAACACATCTACACCATTCATCACCTGCACCATCTCTGACCATACTTGTGATCACACTCTCCTCGACAACGGTGCTTCGATTAGTATCATACCCTTCTTGCTGGTACACTCTCCTCACTTATGGCCTCTCAAGAAAACCAAGATGATCGTTCAGTTTGCTGATGGATCAATAAAGAGGTCGAAGGGTATCCTTGAAAACATCATCATCTCGATTCAGGGCACGAGCTACCATGTTGACTTTGTCATTTTGCCCATGGAGACCTCCACTAGGGAGCACTCTCCAATCATCCTGGACGACCATTCCTCGCTTCTGCGAGGGTCATTATTGACTATGGATCAAGAGAGATTTGCTTCTGTCCTATGGACGAGAGCAAAGTGTTAATCACCGCACCCACTGCCGACCAGAGACCTGCACCTGATGCGACTACACCTATTCTGGCTGACCCTGAGGCCTATGATCTTTATGAGGATATCAGAGAGACTTTCTTTATTACCGATGATGAGACCCGAGAATTCCTCTCCAAGGAAGAAGACTCGGAAAGCATAAACCTTGGTGTTTCCGCTTCTTGTGATTGGCGATGTATTGATGACATCCATGGGATTTACACGATTGACACCATTGAGCGGAGGGCAGATATTGATGAGATCAAGGCCAAATTTGATCTTGTTGCTTTCATTCAGGAATTCGAGCCTTATGACGAGAAAGATGACTGATTGAGATTATAGAGGACGAACATAGTTCGATTACTTCCACTAATAATTTCGTTCCTTTTAGTTTTGAACTGGATGACACCTCGCAGGACGACACTGGTTACACTTCTTCCGATGATGATGAGTTCGTCCCATTCCACTTTGATATCAGCGACACTCCCAAGGCCAGACCTAGTGATGAATCCACATTTCATTTCTTTTTTCTATCATTTTGGCCTCAAAAACCCTGGCAAATGCATGTAAATACCCTTAATTTCGGCATCTTATCATCCATGCATGTGCATATAAATAGTGTATAAAGTATAGTTTTTAAAACCAAAATTATAGAATAAAGAAAAGAAAAGAAAACGAATAAAATATTGTAAATATTTTATGACCCAAAACCCTGAGACCTAGGCATCTCGATGAATAAGTCGACAAGGAATACCGTAGGGGGAGATAAGGGTCACAATACCAATAAAAATACCTTTTTATTCTATTCATTCTTTATTCATTTTGGGACCTATTTTGGTTTAACTTTTTATACTTCAAATAAAGAAACTTTGAACATGAAAGTTGTAGATAATTAAATAAATAAAAATACAAAATTTATTTCATGCAAAAAAATTGTACAAATAAAAAGATATGATATGAATAAAATTCCAAAACACCAACTTCCCAAACCTATATCTCTCAAATAAAAACTCGAAATGCATCAAAATAACCTTTAATTGTATATAATTTGAAATAATCTATTTAATGAAGGTGGTCTCGTATATTGCGGAGCTACGGTTTGAAAGTTGAGTTTTGGACCCCTATTGTATACTTGTACAAATTAAAATATTCATTTTATTATTTATTCATTTTTTCCTAATTTTATATTTTTATAATTTTGTAAATATTATTTTATAATAAATGTGTATATTAAAATCAGAATAAAAACTCAAAGAAAACATAAAATAAAATACTTGTGTATATCACTTACCTAGGTATAATACCTATAGAATTACTATTTATATTTTATTAAGTGTACAAAATACACCAAAAAATCAAATAAAAATATATTTAAGTGTATAAAAATATTTTATAAATTTAAAAAAAATTAACAAAATAAATAAAATTAAATACACCAAATAAAAATAAATTATTAAAATATATAGAAGAATATACCTATATAGGACATAAAAGGTAACTTGTAATTATATACCTCATAAAAATAAATAAAAATCACCATAAAATTCTTTATAAAATAAGAAACATTTTTTATTTTATAACCTAAAATAAATAAAATCATTTACAATTTTATTTTGAATTTACTAATATTTTTCGCCTGGAATTTCCTGGTTGGTCCACGTGGACCAACTAGGTGCGGTCAAGTGTTGACCTCGGTCAACTCCCCGACCGAGGCCTGCCAGGTCTGATGCCCGTGATTTCACTCCATTTTCGAGAAATTTTGGCGCCTCATCATTCCATCTTTCGGCCTCGATTCCTTCTTGGAAATCCTTCCTTAATCATCAATGATCCACGCTGAATACTCGAATCTTGCCATATCTTCATCATTCGTGTGTGGTCCTCGCTTGAAGGAGACGCCACCACCTTGTACATAACTGACCCGCCATGTTCGAGCTCAAGTTTGAACCCCTTCGGACTGAAATTTGCCCCTCCTTTCGAGTGCCCGTGTGAGCTACAGTGACAGGCTACCTCTCAGGCCCGTTGATGAGTCGCGGCGTGGACCAGGGCAGTCTCCATCACCTCAGGCATACCTCACCGTCGAGGTTTCTTCCTCTGGTTCTGACCATCGAGGTATACCCCTTTTCCCTTTCCTTTTTGCTTCTTTTTATTCCCTGTAGTTCTAGGATCGTTTCCCCCCTTAGATCTTCGAGTTCCGTTCACTGAATTACCCATTCGCACCCCCTCGCCGGAGCGCAACTCCGACCGAAAATCCAAGTCGTCGCTCCGCCTTCATCCGTCTACCTTCGCACCTCCGCAGGGTCCAGGCAGTTTGCCTGGACCCTCTCATCCATTTTTGCAGGTACTGGGAGCATAACATCGCCTGGGGACTCAGATTCGTACTCCGCCGGAGATACCTGGAGCTCCAAGCACCGCCACCTTCGCGACAGCGCCACAGTGCCTCTCCAGTGATTTTGAGGGACCCAGTAGCCAGAGCATCACTGCAAAAGTCTCCCTGACCTTTTTGTTGCGGCCCAGACCACCGGAGTCGTGCCATCTCGCCGGAGGAACTTTGCTTCGGCAAAGTTCTTTCCCGTTCTTCCTCCGGGTGCCTCCACCGTCCGATCAGAGGCCCGCTCCAATTCGATCCACAACCGTCCGATCTAGGCCCGCATCGATCGTCGATCTCCTCGCCAGATCTGATCGCAACCATCACCCGCGAACCGTCATTGGCCGTCCTTGAAGTGCCACGTGGATAAGTGAAGGACATCTGCCACTGGATCGCCAGGCGCTGGGTTTTTTGCACATACACCCTCGCCCGTTTTGTATTTCATTTTAGTCTATAGACTTTCAGGCGTAGTTTAAATATTTTTGTAATATTTGCATTTAGGCCCCCGTACTTTTAATATTTACATTTAGGTCCTGTCCATGTCACCTCACGTGACCTGCGCACGTGGGGTGGTGGGTATTTTGCAAGGACCCCCCTGAGATTTTTTTATTTCAGTTTAGTCCAAAAACTTTTTATTTAAGTTGTATTATTTTGGTGAAATTGCATTTTAGCCCCCTGGAATGTTGTAAAATTGCAAAAATATCCCTGCCATGTCACGTGCCCCGTGCGCGTGAGTTTGGACATTTTGCAGAGAACCCCCTCCAGGTTTGGGTATTTATATTTAGTCCAGAAAGTTGAGTTTAACATTATATTTTTTGGAAAAATTGCAAGCAGGCCCTTGGACTTCTGTGTATTTACGTTTATGCCCTTGTTAGTATTGTATTTTTGCGTGGATGTTTGTATTTACTTCATGCATCATTTTAACTCGAAAAATTACCCAAAAAATAAATGAGCTCATGTTGCATTGTAGTTTAACACCATATTTTTAGTTTGTATTTTTATTGCATTTTAATATTTATAAAAAAAATCAAAAACAAGCTTTTTGTTACTTTTTGCATTATAAAATACTAAACAAACATTAAAACCCCCTGAAAAATTCTCAAAAAAAATATATTTTGTGTATTTTAGTGTGTTTTAACTTATGTTCAAAAATCATTAAAAATTTCAAAAGAAAACCCATAAAAATTATAAAACCCCAAAATATTCATAAAAAGATTAAAAATTCCAGAAAAATCCCAAAAAATATAATCTTTGTCTCAGAATTTTCCTTTCTTTATTATATTTTATTTAAAATTAATTTGGAGAATTTTTATTGCTGTTTGATATTTTATTTCTCCATTTCAGGTTCAGCTCTTTATTTTATTCTTTATTTTCAGTATTTTTTATTTTAAAAATACCAAAAATATAGGAAAAATTAGGAAAAATCACAAAAATAGAAAAATATAAAAAGCCCAAAAAAGGTTTTATTTCCAGAATTTTGTTTATTTTTTCCTATTTTTCTCTATATATTGTATCCCTTTCTTCTTTATTGTATATATACTTCATTATTGAAAAAGAAAATATAAAAATACATAAAATATAAAAAGAAAATAGAAAATCAGACATTAAAAATCAAAATATAAAATTATAAATTAAAAAGAAAAAAATATAAAATTAAAAACCCACAAAAATAATACTTGTAGGCATTTGATCACTTTCATATTTTTCTTTGAGCACTATTGCCTTGTTCTATCATGTCTGCTCCCTATGTTCGACACTCTACACATACTTGCACTATACACATATTTTGTAGAGTTATAATAAATTTTAACTCCACCTTTACTTTCATTGCTTGATTTGATTATCGTGGGTTAATTGTTGATTGTAGTCGGGATTTACCGAGGGTCGCCACATCAACTTTGTCTCCGCCTTGTGTGAGGCATCTTAGACCCTCGCATTTCCCGCTTCATCAAATGGCACTGTTGCCGAGGAGAAACAACGTTTAGATTGAGATTCACTATTGATTGTGATTATTTGCCTATTTTTGAGCTCTACTCATTTGATATTATTGCTTGACTTGTCTAATCACCCTCTCTTTGTACTTTATGCGAGGTACCGTTGATCGAGGGAGGCGCTATATCCAAGGCGCATGTGCACCCATGTGAAGGCAGAGCGTGACTTCTGACCTAGCATCAAAGAAGTTTGGGAGGATCTGAAAAGACAGTCGTTATCTTGAGCATTTTCGTTTATTTGATTATTTGTGTTATTTGAAGTGAGAGAGAGACTTTAACTTCTAATAACTTGGACTCTCCAAGACACTCAGGCCTAATTCTGAGGGATTGTTCCCTTGGGGGCCTCTTCTATTTTCGTGGTTTTTCGCCGGTTTTGTTTTCTTTGCTTTTCTTTTATTTTGATTCACGAAGATTTTTGACCCCTAGTCTTAGGATTTTATTGTGATTGTGACGTAATTGATTAGGACCACACACCTAATATTTTGCATGTGCCTATAGATCGTAAGTGGACCTAATTAATAACTCACAAAAGAAAAAGCTATCTTGGTCACTTGAGGAGTCACGTGCCGCTATAGGACGTATACAGCGCTGGCAGGATCCATTGTGGCGGACACCGATCGACATCAGAGACCGGACTCTGACTCCTCTTGTTGACCATTTATCTAATGTTCTTATCGTGTAGAAATTCTTGTCTAAGGTCGATTTCTTCTTGCATCATATAGGTAGTTTAATTTTTGTCTTTAATTTATGCGCGGATCACCCTGCATGTAGAGTGCTGGATCAAGGTACGCATTTCTATCTCTACATGCATCATTGTGTTTGATCGCGCATTGGCTTTTTCGACTTCCTCTCCCGTTTTATTGGACTTAAAATAACCAGGAGATCGAAAAATTCGTTACGAATTGTCTTTATTTCAGAAAATACTAAAAAAGTGAAAATCATAAAATTGGGAATGCTAATGCAAACTTGACATTAGAACTCATCCCACCAAAAAAATTATCTTGGGGAGAGTAACCCCCTCCTTGTTTGATTTATTTGTTGCGAGAGAGTGACCTGACACTAGGATAGAGCCACACCTAAAATTCTGGTTAACTACTGATCGTGGTTAGTCATTCTCCAGTGAGGATCTCTCCGGTAACTGGTAAAGCGGACCGCAACGTCCTTAGAAGAGTGAATTAGCGGGAACAATCGGGATACGGTCTGTAATTCATACTGGCTGGGAAAGATCTAACGTGGATCGGGACAGTCGGCTAGGAAAGTAGGGTTCCTAACAACTCGCTCTAATGCTCTGATAGATTGACTTATCACCTAATAAAATTTGACAAGATAACAGACTGAACCTTCATGATCATTAGCTCAAGAGTTGCGTAGGTGAACAGGGGGTTTGTTTTTTACATCTTGTTTGCATTCCAGATCACATCCACCCTTTTCCAAGATCAAAATGATGGGAAGGAGATCTCTTAGGCCACATCTGGTGGCATCGCTATCAAGCACTCCTCCCTATTCATCTAGGTTGGCTTCGGGGAGTCTAGACCTGCTCTTCGAACCTGAGTGTACGTCCACCATGTTCCCCCTCGACCACCCTTCTTCTTCTATCAGCCCAGTGGTGTTAGAATTTAGTGCAAAATAGAGTTCAGAACATTTGACGGCACCTGAGATGGATTCGTTTGACTTTGCAGAAACCCTAGAAATGGAAGGCAGAGAGGAACACCCAGATGAGCACAGACCACCTCCATACATATATGATCAAGCTGCCATCAACAATTCACTACTAGCCTCCCTGGAAACCATGCAGAGATAGATCAGAGACCGGGGATTGTTCATGGGTGAAATCATGAGGGACGAGAAGAACGAAATGAGGGTGGTGATATACCACACGCAGCGGGCGAAGGAGGAGAACCCAACCAGGAGAGGCCACCTCTGAGGACCATGAGGAAATTGCACAACCCTAGTGCAACCCTCTCACACCGATGGATCTGACTCCCTCCCATCTATGGTGACTTCAAGCTTCGCCCACATACCATTCAGCTACTGTCCAAGTTTCACGGGTTGGCCACTGAAGAACCTCATCTCCATCTGCAAGAATTTGAAATGATATGCAGTACAATCCATGATAGGTTTGTGACTGAGGATACCATCAAAATGATAGCCTTCCCGTTCTCTTTGGTTGATAGAGCCGCTTATTGGCTGAAACATTTGGGGAGGTACATCGACACTTGGGAACAACTCCGGAAAGAGTACTTAAACAAATACTATCTACTCGGCCAGACAAATACAGCCAGAGCAATGATCAGCAATTTCACAATGATCCCCAATGAACAATTCCATGAAGCGTGGGATCGCTTTAGAGAGCTCATAGACCGATGTCCACACAATGAGATATCACAGCCCAATCTTGTCCAAAGTTTCTTTTGTGGACATCGGAGCTACAGGGCTTGTAAACGCCTCTTGCGGGCGATCTTATTTCTCCAAGGATGCAGAAGCGGTCTGGGCCATCTATGAGCAGATGGCAGAAAATTCTACAGTGATGTCCCAGGGTCAAATCTACACAAACTCCAAGGTCCCGCCACAAGCTACTTCTTATCACCGCATTGCTAGGATTGATGCTGGGAACCATACTTCGTCAGTAGCAACAAAACAAGATGAATCGTCAGCAGCTAACATGGGCATAATCAGTGAAAAATTGGACCGCATCGAGATTTTGGAGAAGAAGCAAGGCCAAGGTCTGGCATAGATAGACCAGTTGGCTAAGACCATGAGTGACCTGAAGACTCATATCTTGAGTATTCAGGAGGCACAATCAGCTTCACATCCGCCTCACAAGTCACTGGCGGAGTCCAGAGGTAGCCATTCTACCCCACCACCCCTCGCATATAGACAAGTTCACCATGTCCAGGAGGTGCCGGTACATCAGTTGCCACACTATTCACAGCAGCCACCATCTCAGGACACTCAGATGGTGGTCTATCAGCCGGATCGGGCCATTGGCAGTACTACCACCTCCATCCTTTGAGAAGGAGCCGTTGATGGAAGTCAATGGGATATGGTACAACCGGTACCCCCGGCAACCTGGGATTCATCGTGATCACCCAGGATTCTGATGGACCACCGGAGGTGCCTTATCCCAACTGTCCCAGGCTCAGGGAAGTCATAGGTAGCCAAACACCAGCAGCCCCGAATACTCCCAACAGCAGCATTATCATCAGAATCCTCGTCCTGCCTATCAGGGACAACAAATGGAGGCAGGGCAACAACCTACCAGCAGCAATACTCCCAATCTCACCAGCAACCTCAAATCCAGCAAGGGATCACTCCCGGTTCTCCCCGCACCTATCTTGGAGAACCCAACACTTGATGATTCTCGCCCGCTTGATCTCCGAACAACAGGCATCATTCCAGTGAGAAATGGATGAGTTCCGGCAGAAATGAGGGACATCATAAAAGGAAAAGCTGCCATACCTGCACAGAGCGAGCCAAACCCGAATAACTTGAAGAGAAAGTCTGAGCATGTACAATCTACAGAGGATGCCACTCCTAGTGCTTATTTGAATGACATGCATTCTATGTTTGATACTCACTTCGTGTCACTTAGGAGCGATAGGGAACCAGCCGACAGCGCCTCATCTGAGGGACAACACCATGGAGAATCTAGAGCCCCAGATGAGGAGAGAAGCGGTGTTGATGCCGCTAACTACAGTAATGAGGATGACGGTGGTGCTGATGCCACCAAGGATGATGATCCAGACGACGGTGCTGAGGTCGTCGTAGAACCAGATGCAGACGGTGGTGCTGAAGCCATCATTTTTGATGCAGAACCAGAACACAGTGCTGAGACCGCAAAGGAGAATATTCTAGGTGGTGCTGATGCCCCCATTTTGGGTCCGAATGTATTCCAACCTTCTGTTTTGCCATTTTCTGTATCTCTGGACACTATGAAAAGACCAAAAAATGAATAAAGGAAAGGTTTCTTCATCAATTTCGAATCCATGTGTATTGAATGATGATGTTTGCATGGACTTCAGTCCTTCATAGGACCAGAAACCTTCTCCTAGCCCTCTGTCTGAGGAGGGCCCATCCATCCCCTTCCCTCAAGCACTCCGCTCAACAAAGGGGAATAAAATAGAAAATCCCAAAAAAAAGAGCAATTAGAGTTCAACCAACAGATGATAGACAAATTTTAGATACAGCTGACTCTACAGGAGGCACTTGAGCAGATTCCCCTTTTTCCAAAAGAACCTGAGAGAAAGACCACCGTACCTAGGGAGGAGGCGGAACACTAGAGGAGAAATCCATGTGCTGACCCGTGCCACGTGTTGTGCCATTCAGAACCAGCTTGCTAGCCAAAAGACCTGATGCAGGAACTCCATATGTCAGATGCCAAATTAGTGAGCATCCATTCGATCGTACTATATTAGACAGCGGCTCTTCTATCAACCTCCTTCCGGCAGTCTTACTCGACCGATTCGAGTTCGACCCGCTCTATCGGAGTCAGAAAGTCTTTCAGTTTGCTGATAGGTCTATCAAGAGGCGAAGGGGTTGTTGAGAGACGTGGTCGTCACCATCAGGGTTGGAAATTCCCCGTGGACTTTGTTGTATTGGACATGGAGATCCCTGAATTGGTGACCGATACCCCCATCATACTAGGATGCCCATTCTTGGCCACAGCTAAGGCGGTGACCGACCATGATAGTGGAAAGGTATACTTTTGCGTAGAGGGCGAGAGTATACAAATAGAAACGATTGACGAAACCCGAGCGAGAGATTTAGCCAGCTCAGAACCATGCAGTAACACAGTGCATATGATAGATGCAGAGTTAGACGTCCACCAAGAGTGTGATTTTGTGATGACCGATGATGAAGTAGTTTGGGAAGAACCAGAAGCACGAGCCCTCGCCTTGTGTACAGACTCAGAGTACATACCTTTTACGGCAGACGAGAGTTCGGAGAGCACACACTTGGCAGATGACACTATAGAGGCTGACAGTTGTGTGATGAGTGGAGATACTGATGTTTGTTCTGATTCAGATCCCTTAGAGGCAAACTTTGATTGGAAGGACTTTGAAGCATATTTGCCCTGTATGTTTCCTGATGAGCCGACAAAGAGGACGGAAAGCGAGCCAACACATATGATAGACACACCAACAGGGTTCCCTTCGTCAGAATTACAGGTACAGCGAGAGTTCTCACATGCAGACCTGGTTGCTTTCACACAGACATATCACCAGATTTGCCAGCTCCCACCTAGCCAGAATTGAAGCCTTTACCACAGTCACTCAAGTACAGATTCTTTGCAAGATAACCAGATATGCACCCAGTCATTATCTCAACGGATTTGACTGGAGAGTAAGAATCTCGTTTGATGGAGGTTCTTGAACGCAACCGCAAGGCAATATGATGGAGTGTGGCCGATCTCAGGGGGATAAGTCCGTCCCTGTGCTCCCACCGTATCTACCTCGAAGAGGACGCTAAGCCATCGTGTGAGTTCCAGCGACGGCTGAATCTGAATCTTCGAGATGTAGTGTGAAGGGAAATATCTAAATGGTGGAGCACCGATTTTATCTACCCCATATCTGACTCCGGGTGGGTTAGTCCTTACATGTGGTACCCAAGAAGACGGGTGTCACTACAGTTGTGAATGAGTCTGGGAGGAGATCGCCACCTGGATACCCACTTCTTGGAGGGTTTGTGTGGACTACAGATGATTAAATGAGGCCACCAAGAAGGATCATTTCCCACTGCCATTTATTGATCAGATTATCGAGAGGCTAGCTGGGAAGAGTCATTACTGTTTCCCTTGACGGGTATTCTGGATACAATTAAGTGGCTATTGCGCCTGAAGACCAGGATAAAACGACATTCACCTGTCCATTTGGGACTTATGCTTTCAGACGGATGCCTTTGGTCGATGTAACACTCCGGCGACATTCCAGAGGTGCATGTTGTCCATCTTTTTGGACATGACAGGTGATTGCTTGGAGGTCTTCTGGATGATTTCTCGATCTATGACATCAGGTTTGATGCTTGTCTTGACTGCCTAGACGGAGTACTGGAGCACTGCATAGAGGTAAACCTTGTGCTATCTTGGGAGAAGAGTCACTTCATGGTGACTCAAGAGAAGGTCCTTGGTCACATCATCTCCAACAGGGGCATGGAGGTTGATCCGACCAAGGTGGATTTCATTAGAAACTCAATCCACCGTCCAATTTGAGATAGTTGCAATCTTTTCGGGGGCATGTCGGTTTCTACCGACGGTTCATTCAGAACTTCAGTCGAATTTCCCGACCGCTTGTCGATTTATTGACTAAAGACACCGAGTTCCTCGTAGATGATAAGTGTCTTAGGTCCTTCGAGGCTCTCAAGAATTTAGTTGTCGAGGCTCATGTCCTTCACCACCCGATTGGTCTCTTCCATTTGAGATCATGACGGACACTCCTGATTATGCCATAGGGGTTGTGCTTGGACAGAGGAGGGATGGATTACCCTATGCCATACACTACGCTAGCCGAACATTGGATGCAGCTCAAGGAAATTATACAGTGACTGAGAAAGAGATGCTAGCGGTAGTCTTTGCTTTGGATAAGTATAGATCTTACATTCTTGGATCTAGAGTGACCATTTTTACAGATTACACTGCCATTCGATACTTGATGTCGAAGAAGGATGCCAAAGCCAGAATTGACTAGATGGATCCTTCTCCTCCAGGAATTTGATATCGAGATTAAGGATAAACCTGGAGTTAAGAATGTTGTGGCAGATCACCTCTTCCGTCTAGAGAACCTTGAGGAATCTGAGCCCATAGCACCTATTACTGAGACTTTTCCAGATGAGGCGATCCTTGCTATCACCTCTCTTCCATGGTACACCGACATTGTGAACTACCTCGTTACCAAATCTATTCCACAAGGTTGGCCCAGACAACGGCTTGAGACCTTCCTTGCGAAGGCAAAGTCATACCATTAGAAGGACCCCTTCCTTTATCATGAAGGAGGGGACAACATCTGGAGACGGTGCATTCCTCAAGATGAGAAACATAGCGTCCTCACCTACTGCCATAAGCTCGAGGCAGGAGGACATCATTCTGGGAGACAGACATCACAGAAGGTGCTCCAATCTGTCCTTTGGTGGCTTACCCTTTTCAAGGATTCCGATGAGTTCATGAGAAGGTGTACTGACTGTCAGAAGATGGGTACTTGCGGACAAAGAGACATGATGCCCATGCAGCCCAGTCACTTTTGTGAGGTTTTTGACGCACGGGGATTGATTTCATGGTCCCATTTCCTAAAAGTCAGGGGTTTGAGTATATTCTCCTTGCTGTGGATTATGCGAGTCGTTGGGTTGAGGCCCATCCCCGGGGGCCCAGAGCCGCAAATGCTAAAACCGTATGTCGTTTCTTGAGGAAAAATATTATTTCACGGTTTGGGGTACCTAGAGTCTTGATTTCAGATGGGGTCTCACTTTATTAATGACAAGGTAAAGACCCTTGTAGACGAGTTCAGTATTGACCATCGTGTTGCCACGCCGTATCACCCTCAGACTAATGGTCTTGCTGAAGTATCGAATAGGGAGATTAAGATAATTTTACAGAAGGTAGTCCGCCCAGACCGAAAGGATTGGTCACAACTTTTGGACTCGGTCTTGTGGGGCCGATCGGACTTCCTTCAAGACACCATTAGGGATGTCTCCCTTTTGTCTCGTCTATGGCAAGCCATGCCATTTACTTGTAGAGACTAAGCATAAGTCACTTTGGGCAGTTACAGAGCTATTATTGGATCCTAAGAGTGTAGGAGAACAGAGGAAAGCAGAGTTGGCAGCCCTGGAAGAACTAAGAGATACAACCTTCTCAAGTGGCCTACAGTATAAGGAAGAAGTGAAAATATGTCACGATTCTCGTATCAACAATAAACAATTTTGAGCCAGATCAGCAAGTATGGTTATTTGATGCTAGGTTAAAATTATTCCCAAGGAAACTACAGAGTAAATGGAAAGGAGCATATGTGGTCCGGAAGGTGTATAATAATGGAAGCATTGATATATCCGAACCTTCATCATCTTCCACTTTTAGAGTCAATGGTCAGCACTTGAAACCATATCGAGATCAGGACCCGCCGACCATTGATGTTGCCCTGAGTCATCTAGTATTGGATGTGTTCTTTGACTCACACCGTCTGCATCTTGTACATGATTATCACATCTATCTTCCTTGTATAGATCCATTTGTCTATACCATTCATTCATTCTTCGTTATGTCTGTCACCCCGTCTTCATCCTATGATTTTGTTGTACTTAGGACAAGCCTTGTACTAAGTATAGGGGGTGCACACACTGAGCTGTGATCTATTTGTTCTCTTTTCTTCTTTTCTTCTTTTCCTTTTCTATCTTCTTTATTCTTTGATCCTCTTCATTGTCTCCTATTCTTGTCTATACTTAGGGATATCTTACCCTAAGTATAGGGGGAGAAAATCGGAGTACGATTTGTTCATTCCCCCCTTGACCCTCCCTGCATTGTGTACAGTCTGTTGTACTTAGGATTCTTTGATCCTAAGTATAGGGGGACGGTCAACTTCTCATCCGTTAATTCCTTCCTGTATTTATTTATTTATTCATTCATTCTTTCTACTTGTCTATACTCATTACGAGTTATGTCTTCTTTTTCCTCTCCGATCTATGAGGACATAGCTCAAGCTAAGTATAAGGGGGTCGTATATACTTCGTATACACTTTAGCCATAACTCGTACTTTCGTATTTTTATTAATAAATATGGCTAATTATACTTATAAAAATTCATCAAAAACCATAATAAAAAGATGTTTATATTCCTCAAATTCTTTTTGTATTTATTGATTAATAAATCAGGTAGAAATATTCTCTGCAAAATGTTTGAAAAATAGTTTGAAATCTTTGTGAAAAACTTTTGAAAACTATTTGAAAAACATTTTGTTACATGTTTTCAACCTTTGTAAAAACATTTTGTTTTGTAAAGTTTATTTTCTTTGTGTAAAATAAAATGTTTGAAAAATGATTTGCAAATGGTTTGAAAAATGGTTGCAAAAATTTTTGAAAAATCTATATATACTGTTTGAAAAACATTTGCAAAATGATTTTGAAATGTGTGTACATGTTTGTAAAATTGTTTGTAAAAATTATTTTGGACTATAGTTTTTCAAATTGTTTGTAAAATTATTTTCAAATAAGTTTGAGGAAACATACATCATACCCGAATTCATTATGTATATACCTATAAAATTGACCACTTGCCCCTGTAAATTCTCAAAATCCACTTCTTGTAAATATAAGATGCATCCCCGTGTAAATATGTGTACCTAGCTTTTAGCCAAAATCTTTGTTTTCAAAAATCCCAAAAACATTTGCAAAATTAAAATCCAAAAACATTTGAAAAATCTCTTTGAAAAATACAAAAAATGCATATGCATCACCATCTTTTCAAAAATCCACAAAAAGTTCAAAACCTTTGAAAATTGCATCACAAAATTTTTTCTGCACTTGCATAGCATTCACATTTTTTGGATTGAGTTTGATGGTTGAACAAGTCTAAGTAAAGTCCGGAGATTGGAGCTTGGTTGGACCTTAAAATCTACCTAAAAATAGGAATCTTATAGGAACTGGAATTGAGGTACTTCAAGTCTAGTTGACTTAATTCTTTGAGGATCACGGGATTTGGTTCAATGGATTCTTGTCTGCCTAAGTAGAGTATTTCGGAGCACACGCATGACTCTTGTTGATAATGACCTAACTTGGACACCTACACCTTTCACATGGCTCAACTCAGTTAGAGTGGTGAGGGGATTGGATTTGCCGGTATGAGATGCACACAAGTGGAAACACTCGTCCTCCTCTAGGGAGGGAAGTGCACCCCAACCCGTCCAGTGATGAGGAATTCTAAAGACAGGAGAGTGTGTGTTGCAATAAAGCTTCAAAAAGGGATAATCTACTGGTTCAAGAGGAAAAACTCATTATGTAGATGTTGTTGTAAATAGTATTCTAAAAAAAATGGACAGGCCTGTACAAAAATAAATGCCTGCAAAGTATGTGAATATATTGTATAGACAATAAGCAAGCTTGAGTTCTGAAGTCATATCATGTGAGCCTGCAGCTGGATGACTTGACTACACTGGTCTTGCATCCTAGGATATGTAGCTACACTGGCTACCGTCCATTCTTCTCTTCACCCCCTCCTCTTGAGATGGTTGCCACTTGAACTTAGAAGGGAATAACCTGCTCCTCGAGGAAGGAGTTATTGGATTGGGGAATAATTGGGTTGTCATACTGGAGAAGTTAGTCTCTTTGTCATTCTAGTTGGGGAGAGCCACTATCACTTACACTGTACGAGTCAGATTCATAGTCGTAAGGGTTTGCGTATGGGTTGAGATATTTCTGACCTGGCTATTGAGGAGACTTGAGCAGAGTTTTGGGATTCTCGGAGGCTGTTGGATTTCAAATCTGATTCTCATTAAGGTTCCGCCCATACTAAAATTCCAAAGTTCCGACTTAAGCTCCAAACAATGATTTTGTGAAGATAAGTTTGATAATTAAACTGAATCCACTTTCTTCTTTTTCTTTTCTTTGTTTTTCTTTTATGCACTTATTACATAAGTGTTTGCTATGGACTAGCAAAGGCAAAGTATATAGGGATGATGGATCCACATTTCATCATCTTTATTCTATCATTTTGGCCTCAAAAACCCTGGCAAATGCATGTAAATACCCTTAATTCCAGCATCTTAGCATCCATGCATGTGCATATAAATAGTGTATAAAATATAGTTTTTAAAGCCAAAATTATAGAATAAAGGAAAGAAAAGAAAAGGAATAAAATACTGTAAATATTTTATGACCCAAAACCCTGAGACCTAGGCATCTCGATGAATAGGTCGACAAGGAATAAAGTAAGGGGTGATAAGGGTAACAATACCAATAAAAATACCTTTTATTTTATTCATTCTTTATTTAGTTTGGGACCTTATTTTGGTTCCACTTTTTATACTTCAAATAAAGAAACTTTTAACATGAAAGTTGTAGATAATAAATAAATAAAAATACAAAATTTATTTCATGCAAAAATATTGTACAGATAAAAAGATATGATCTGAATTAAATTTCAAAACACCAACTTCCCAGACCTATATCTCTCAAATAAAAACTCGAAACACATCAAAATCACCTTTAATTGAATATAATTTTAAATAATCTATTTAATGAAGGTGGTCTCGCATATTGTGGAGCAACGGTTTGAAAGTTGAGTTTTGGACCCCTATTGTATACTTGTACATATTAAAATATTCATTTTATTATTTATACATTATTTTCATAAATTTATATTTTTATAATTTTGTAAATATTATTTATAATAAGTGTGTATATTAAAATCAGAATAAAAACTCAAAGAAAACATAAAATAAAATACTTGTATATATCACATACCTAGGTATAATACCTATACATATACCTATAGAATTACTATTTATATTTTATTAAGTGTACAAAATACATCAGAAAAATCAAATAAAAATATATTTAAGTGTATAAAAATATTTTATAAATTTATAAAATATTAAACAAAATAAATAAAATTAAATACACAAAAAAATAAATTATCAAAATATATAGAAGAATATACCTATATAGGACATAAAAGGTAATTTGTAATTATATACCTCATAAAAACAAATAAAAATAATCATAAAATTCTTTATAAAATAAGATACAATTTTTATTTTATAACCTAAAATAAATAAAATATTTACTATTTTATTTTGAATTTACTAATAATTTTTGCTTGGAATTTCCTGGTTGGTTAATGACACGAAAAACCGAGCGACTAAGGTAAAGTATCTAAATGGTCGTTGCGACCTCTGTCACTCGATCGTGTCAATCAAGAAAAAAATAGACCACCAAGAGAGATAAAATCAATCAAAAACAAGCTAGCGGTCCTGCTATTAATTTAACCTGGTATAGCGACCAGGGTCGAACACAAGGAGCACGGATTGGCCTTGCGGCCTATGAAGTAGTCAAAAAGGAAATAAAATAAACGAAGAAAATGTTTTTGGTGGTTTTTTAATTATTTTATATTTTTTTGGATTTTTAAGCTATTAAGAAAATAAGAAAAGCAAATAAACACACACTTCAACAATTTATTAAAAGCACTAAAAATCAACCAAAAATTCTAACAAAAATATTTTTATGTATTTTATAATTTATAGTGTTTTTGATGAAATTTTGGGATTTTTCTGATATTTATTTAATTTTCTAAAAATCAAACAAGGACTGGAATGAGAGGTACTGTCCAGCCGAGCTAAAAGGGCCTAGATAAAATTTCGAAAGGCCACAAATTAGCTGGGAGGTAATTTTCATGTAAAGAGAATAAACCAAGGAAAATTTAGGCACCTATATTATTATTTTTGGGTTTTTGGTTTAATTATTAGAATTTTTATAAGTTTTTAAGTGTTTTTCAATTTTTAGTAGTTTTCAGTAATGCAAATAGCAAAAATTGGCTAGAAAATCAAGCTAGACAAAACAAACAGTAGACAATTTTTTTTGGAATTTTTAGATACTATTTAATAATTTTTTGTGATTTTTAAAGTTAGACAGTGGCAAAATTAGAGGTTTTTGAATTTCTAAAAATATCAAATCAACTCAGAAATGTCTCCAAAAATCCTCGAAAATTTTATACTATGGCAGGAGCCATGTGTCCAATTTTCGTTGGATTTGGAGGTAATTTGCTATTTTATTCAAAAATGAAAAGGGGCACTGTGCACAAGGACCTATGTGCAAATACCCGGAAGTCTAAGGGGTCTGGTGCAATTAACCCAGCAAAACACGTGCGATGTGCGTGCCTAGGGCACTCAGGGACCCAAATGTAATAAAAATAAGTCCCGAGGGCTATTTGGTAACAGGTACCAAAAGCCCAGGGGCTTATCTGCAAATAACCCACAAATATCCGCACATGCTCAATTAAAATACGCACAGGGGTATAAATGCAAATAAACAAATACTTTCATTCATTCATTAACATTCAGAACTACAGGGTAAATAATGTAAAAAGCCCAGACAACCACGTGACGAAGCACGTGTCAGACCATACACAGGGCATATCAGCAAATAAAACCAAGCACGAGGTCCTCTATGCAAATATCCCAAAAACTAAACAACTATATTACGTAATTACAGGACTAAATGCAAAATGAGATAAACAGAAGGGCCTAAGGGTAGTTTACCCTTTATTAATGCGGGCTGCAGGATGGACGCCACGTGGAGTGATCTACGGTGGAGATTGGCGGGCGCTCCAAGGCTGGGGTCCTCGCTGTGATCCGACGGCTGGGGCTAAGCCACGTGGTGCATCGGACGGTCGTGGCTCTCTGTGGCTAACCCTCGAGCATCGGACGGTCCAGATCTATCCTCCTCAGATCAAACGGTGGCTACTGCTCCTAAATGGACGGCCCAGATGCAAACTGGAGCTGGAGGTCTGATCGGACGGTGAACGAGGGTCGAGGAAGAACAGTTTTCCGGCGAAGTTTGCCGGCCCAAGGCGTGCGCTCCTGACCTCCTCTGCTGTGCCTGAAGATCGGAGAAGCTCCGCGATGTCGTTCCGCAGCTGCTGGTAATCTCCGATGACCCTGCCGAGCTCTGAGGAGCTCAGGCGAGGTCGACGGAGATGAAGCTCTTGGACCTGATGGTCCAAGCCCTCAGATGGGCTTGGATGTACCTGCAAAGACAACCATGAGACTCGCGGGTCGAGGGCAAACTGCCTCGACCCGGTTAGGCGGGGTGACGGTGAACGGAGGGTCGAAGTGGGCGAGCTTCGGCGAAGGGGGGACGGTGGAGCTCGAATCCCAGCTCCTGTGCGAGCTGGGTTGGATGGAGAAATGGAGAAGGTGCGCGGGAAGGAGGCGATGGCTATGGTGAAGCCCGATGGTCGGATGGTGGTCGGAATCGATCGGAATCGGCGGGGGACGGCGGAGCAGCGATTTGGGGGAAATGGGAAATCAAAGAAAAAGAAAGGCCTAAGAGGCTACCTGGGTGGCTGATGAGACTGGGGATGAGCTTGCGCAGCTCTGGGTCATCGCCTCGAGGAGCGTCTCCCTCTGAGGCTCGAGCTCCTGCTGGTGGCGGAGCAAGGCGGCGAAGCTTCGCCGGATCAGTGGTCACGCTCCCTCTCCTCGCTTCAACAGCACAGGACGCGAGCTGTCACTCTCACAAGCACGCTGGAGCTCACTGGGAGTGGAATCGAATGGCCAAAGATGAGAAATGAGGAGGCGGAGCTCGGCTTTATACGCTGGAAGGGTCCGGGAAGACAGGCGTGGGTAGGGCGTAGAAGCGCGCGGATCCCGATGCAGGAGCTCCGGCGAGGGTCTCGGATATGTCGTGGACGGATCTTACCCGGGGTTTAGGTGGGAATCAATCGGGTTTAGGCGCTAAAAATTGGGGAAATCGGGTCGGGCGCCTAAGCCCGTGAAAAGTGGTCCTGGGGGGGGGGGGTAGTTGACCGGGCGGTCAACATCCCCAGGGCCAATAGGGATCGGCCATGTGGATAATATTTGGAAGTGAAATAACAGGTGGCAAACGGCCGAATTTGTAAAAAAGTTAAAACATGAAATATTTTTATTTTATTTTTTTTCTATTTTTTAGTGATTTTTAATTAATTTTTCGAAATAAAAATAAGGTATATACATAGTAGGGTTATATATAGGTATATATACACTATATGGGGTTTTAATTTTTGATTTTTAATTGTTATTTTTATACAATTTTATTATCATTTTATATTTTATTTATTTATATTATAAAATGAGGAATAAAAAGACATTTTTATTTCATTTTTATTATTTATATACATAGTTGCAATAAATACATATGTATATGTGTACATGGTATATTTACAATATGTTTTTGTGTTTTTAATTTTGTTATTTTTATTTGGTTTTTGTTTTAATTGTTTTTATTTTATTTATTTACACTATATAATATAGAATATTTACAAAAATTTTAGAAATTAATTTTATTTATTTACAAGGCTAAATAAATATAAAAGTGGGTTCTATGTACATGATGACTATATACAAGTGGTGTTTTTGTTTCCTTTTTAATTTTTATATTTTTTCCTTTTTTTACTTATAAGTATATACAAATATTTACAAGCATATTTTAAGCTATTTTTGTGAGGAAAATACTTTTATTTATTTACATAAGTATTTACACACATGAGCCCCTATCTCCCTCTACTTTGGCTTTTATGCGGTCAGGCCCATGCTGAGCCCTCCCTTGGGTTAGGTTGCTCAATATTTATTCTAAATATTTCCCTATTTTTCTTTTTAATCTTTATTCTTTTATTTTTGCACAAAAACATGCTAATTATAGGTTTTACACAATGCATGCTTTTGGTAATTATTAATATTTACACATATCTACATGCATTTGCAAGGGTTTTTGTAGCTAAAATATAAGAATAAAGAGTGATGAATGAGTATTCATCACCCCCCTATACTTAACTTTGCTAGTCCCTTAGCAAACACTTATTTGAAAAAGAAGTGAAAAAGAAAATAAATAAAAAGAAAAAGAGAACGTACATGGATCAAGGTTGATTATTAAACTTGCCTTCATTAAATTAAGGTATGGAGCTCGATCAGATCTTTGGATTATTCATGTGTCGGAACCTTATTTGGACTTAAGCCTAAAACTCAACAGCCTCTAAGTTCCACTAGTCTATAACCAAGACTCCTCAATGCTCCATATCAGAACAAGTCATCAATCACAAACCCTGAAGATCATGAATCTTTTCTTGTCCTGTGAATGTGAGGTCTAAGCTCTCCACCTCAGAAATGGCAACTTGACAACCCTCCCCAACAAGGTAACTCTATGACCTCAATCTAGCCACTCTTTCCTCGAGGAGCGGGGTATTCCCTTCTAAGTTCAAGTTCAACCGGCTCAAGAAGAGGAGGAAGAAGAGAATGGGTCAAGGCCAGTGTAGTCAAGTACCCTTGGGAGCTTGACCAGTGTAGCCAAGTCTCCCTGCTGCAAGCTACATCAGGTGGATCATGAAACCAAGCTTTGCTTATTGCACTCTATATACATACTCCGGTGGGATTATCATTTTCTCTCAGACCCACCACTTTTTTGGAGTTATTTTCTTTTTGCATTTTTTTTCAAGTGCATCTATACAACATATACATGTGCAGCATATATACAAGGAGTTTTTCCTCTTGAGCCAGTAGACTATCCCTCTTTTGAAGCTTTATTGCAACCCACAACTCCCGTCGTTAGACCTCATGGCAACCAGACCAAGTTGAGACGCACTTCCTTCACTAAAAGAAGAAGAGAGGTTCCTCCTAGAAGTACTACCCTCATATGCTACCCCAAGTCAAGGAAGACTGCCTCCTCACCACCTCATCCGTAGAGAGCTCGGTGCATAGTGCTGGTGTCCAAGTAAAGCCATAATCTATATGAGTCATGTGTTGTTGTTAAGTGCTCTACTTAGGCTCATTGAGATGACATGTGATCATAGCCTAGTGGACTTAAAGAATTAAGTCACCATGGACCTGAAAAGCCTTAAACCTAAGCCCTATAAGGTTCCTCTTAGAAGTTAGGTGGATTAAGATCTTAATCAAGCTCCATTTCTCAATTTGATTCCAGGCTAGTTTAAATGTCAACTCTCATCCGGAAAAACTATATACATATGTACAAAAAGATGCTATCTACACAAATTTTACAATCATGCAAAAATTTTTGAAAAATGTTTTGAAATCATGTATGGATGATGCATGAAGTGCAAGTTTTGCAAAAAGATATTTACACAAGATTTTTGCAAACTCTTGATTTTCAAAACATTTTGGAAAAATTTTGTACTATATACATAATTTTGATAAGAAAATATTTACACAAACTTTACACAAAAGATTTTGAAATCATTTTTACAAAAATAATTTGTACACTAGCTATTTATGTGCAAATAAAAGAAGTTTATGTACATGAAAATTTTTTAATTTTTGTGGTTTTTAGCCATTTTATTTATTAACACACTCACACAAAGTACATGTTATGGCTAAAGTATATATGAAATATATACACACCCCCTATACTTAGCTCGAACGATGTCCTCAGAGTCAAGAGCGATGAAGAAGACATAACTCGTGCTAGGTATAGGGAAGTGAAAAGGAAGGCTATATACAAAGACAAATGAATGAAATAGAAAGTCAAGAGGGTCTCATGTCTTACCCCTATACTTAGGATCAAGTAATCCTAAGTATAGCAGGCTGTATACTAAGGGAAAACCGAGAGGAGAATGTACGGGGTCTACCCCCCCTATACTTAGGGTAAAATATCCCTAAGTATAGGCAGCAAAACAGGGGTAGACAGAAACAAAAGAAACACCCAAAAGGTCTCACATCCCCCCTATACTTAGGGTAAAGTGCACCCTAAGTATAGCATAATCACAAGATGAAGAAAGGGATGTGGGACTAAAGAATGTAATAATATGGACATCTGGATCTATACAAGGCAGAAGATCAGTGAAACTCAGGCGTGAGATGCATTAGATGTGAGTCAAAGACCACATCTCAAGCAAAATGAATAGGGGCAAGGTCAACGACCCGCGGCTCATGATCTAGAAATGGCTTAAGCCGCTGGCCGTTCACTCGAAAGGTACTCTCAGAAGACAACTCGGATATATCGATGCTACCATTGTCGTGTACCTTTCTGACCAAGTAGGGTCCCTTCCACTTGCTCTGTAGCTTCCCTGGAAATAAAGGAAGCCTCGCATCAAACAGCCATACTCTCTGTCCAATCTCAAAATGCTTGTGGCTGATGTGAGAATCATGCCACTCCTTCACTCTCTCCTTATAATGTAGGCTGTTTGAGAAAGCTGTATCTCTCAACTCCTCCAGGGCTGCTAACTCTGCCCTCCTCTGGTCTTCTACACCATCTGGATCCATAAGAATATCTGTAACTGCCCATAGTGACCTGTGCCTCAACTCAACAGGCAAATGGCACGGCTTGCCATATACGAGGCGAAAGGGAGATGTGCCCAATGGTGTCTTGAAAGACGTCCTATATGCCCACAAGACCGAGTCCAAAAGCTGTGACCAATCCTTTCGGTCAGGGCGGACGACTTTCTGCAATATAGTCTTGATCTCCCTATTCGACACCTCGGCTGGACCATTCGTCTGTGGATGGTAAGGTGTAGCAACACGATGGTCTATACCGAACTCGCTAGCAAGGGCCTTCACCTGGTCGTTGATGAAATGAGTCCCCCCATAAGAAATCAGAACTCGTGGAACCCCGAACCGCGTGATGATGTGCTTCCTCAAAAATCTGCATACTGTCCTTGCATCAGCGGCTCGGGCGGGGATAGCCTCAACCCAACGACTAACATAATCCACGGCCAACAGAATGTACTCAAATCCCTGACTCTTAGGGAATGGACCCATGAAATCGATGCCCCATGCGTCAAAAACCTCACAGAAGTGAATGGGCTGCATCGGCATCATATCACGATGTCCACAAGTGCCCATCCTCTGACAGTCATTACACCTCTTCACGAACTCATCAGAGTCCTTGAAGAGGGTAGGCCACCACAAGCCGGATTGGAGCACTTTCTGTGCCGTTCTCCTCCCAGAATGATGTCCTCCTGCCTCAAGCTTGTGGCAGTAAGTGAGGACGCTATGGTGTTCCTCCTGAGGAATACACCGACGCCAGACGCTATCCCCTCCTTCGTGGTAAAGGATGGGATCCTCTCAGTTGTAGGACTTGGCCTTCGCAAGGAAGGTCTCAAGCCTCTGCCTGGGCCAATCTTGTGGGACTTTCCCAGCAACGAGAAAGTTCACAATATTGGCATACCATGGGAGTGAGGCGATAGCAAGGATCGCCTCATCTGGGAAGGTCTCACAAATGGGATCTATCTGCTCAGACTCCTCAGGCTGCTCTATACGGGAGAGGTGATCCGCCACCACATTCTTGACTCCAGGCTTATCCTTGATCTCAATGTCGAACTCCTGGAGTAGAAGGATCCATCTAGTAAGTCTGGCCTTGGCATCCTTCTTTGCCATGAGGTACCTGATGGCGGTGTGATCTGTGTACAGGGTCACTCTAGATCCAATGATATAAGATCGAAACTTATCTAGGGCAAATACTACGGCTAGCATCTCCTTCTCTGTGACCGTGTAATTCCGCTGCGCGGAATCCAATGTGCGGCTAGCGTAGTGGATAGCAAATGGAACTCCATCCCTCCTATGTCCCAGCACTGCCCCCACGGCAAAATCGGAGGCATCCGTCATGATCTCAAATGGGAGAGACCAATCAGGCGGCTGGAGGACAGGAGCCTCAATCACACACTGCTGGAGAGTCGTAAAGGACGAGAGACACTTGTCATCGACAAGGAACTCGGTGTCTTTCGTCAAGAGGTCAGTCAACGGCCGGGCAATCCTGCTGAAATCATGAATAAATCTCCGATAAAAACCAACATGCCCCAGGAATGACCGTAGCTGCCTCAAATTGGACGGCGGTGCGAGTTTTCTAATGACATCAACCTTGGCCGGATCAACCTCCATGCCCCTGTTGGAGATGATATGGCCAAGCACCGTCCCTTGAGTCACCATGAAGTCACTCTTCTCCCAAGATAGAACCAAATGGTAATCAATACATCGCTGGAGTACTCGGTCTAGGCAGTCAAGACAGGAGTCGAATCCGTCGCCGTAGACCGAGAAATCGTCCATGAAGACCTCCAAACACTCCCCTACCATGTCCGAAAGATCGATAGCATGCACCTCTGAAAAGTCGCAGGGGCATTGCATAACCCAAATGGCATGCGTCGAAAGGCATATGTACCGAAGGGACAGGTAAAGGTGGTCTTCTCCTGATCCTCAGGAGCGATGGCCACCTGGTTGTAGCCCGAGTACCCATCCAGGAAGCAATAATGGCTCTTCCCTGCCAGTCTCTCAATGATCTGGTCAATAAAAGGCAGGGGGAAATGGTCCTTCTTGGTGGCCTGGTTGAGTCTCCTGTAGTCAACACAGACCCTCCAAGAGGTGGGTACTCGTGTAGCAATCTCCTCTCCCGACTCACTGATCACAGTCGTGATGCCCGTCTTCTTGGGCACCACATGGAAGGGGCTGACCCACTTGGAGTCGGAAATGGGATAAATGAAATCTGCACTCCACCATTTTGATATTTCCTTCATCACGACCTCTCTCAGGTTGGGGTTCAGTCGCCGCTGGAACTCACGCGACGGCTTCCCCCCTTTCTCGAGATAAATATGGTGGGAGCACACTGATGGACTAATCCCATGGAGATCTGCTACGCTCCATCTGATTGCCTTGCGGTTCTTTTCAAGAACCCCCATCAAACGGGATTCCTGCTCTCCAGTCAGATCGACGGAGATGATGACTGGGTACATCTCAGGTTCGCCCGCAAGGAATCTATACTTCAGCGAAGTAGGGAGCGGCTTCAGCTCTGGACAGCTGGGTGCTGGCAAATCTGGCCTCGGAAGAAGATGTGTGAATGCTGCTAAATCTGCCTGGGAGAAAGAATACGAGCTCTCGCAAACTGGATCTGGAGGAGGCTGCTCAACTGTGCTGACTCTGATCTACTCTGCCTATACCTCCTCCTCATCTGTAGGCTCATGTGGACTCAGGTCTGGCATCTGATCATCACAATCTGCCCAATCAGACTCTGAATCCGAGGGATCTGCATCAAATAAGGTGGCATCAGTACCACCATCACACAAGGTGGCCTCAGTACCACCATCACTGGAAACCGTGTCGTGGTTGAGAACCGGCTCTACTGCCTCTGTAGTATCCTGGACCAGGGCTATGCTCTCCAAGCTCTCCTCTGCTGTCATCTCTGCATCAGTGGTGTCTGGAAATGAGAGGATGGCCTGTGCTGAAGGGTCTGCCCATGCTGCCTCATCATCTGTGATCACAAAATCACAGTCCTGGTGGATGTCTAACCCGACATCTGTCAGCTGCTCTGTGTCTGTGCTGGCCTCTGAGCATGCTCTCTCTCTGGCTCTGTAGTCCTCGACCATCTCTATTTGTACACTCTCGCCCTCGACGCGAAAGTATACCTTCCCACTATCATGATCAGTCACCGCCTTGGCTGTGGCCAAGAACGGACGACCGAGGATGATGGGGGTATCGACCACTGAATCAGGGATCTCCATGTCCAACACTACGAAGTCCACGGGGAATTGCAGGCCCTGAATAGTGACGATAGCGTCTCGCAACAACCCCTTCAGCCTCTTGATAGATCGATCAACAAACTGAAGGACTGTCCTGTTCTGTCGAAGAGTGCCCAACTCGAAGCGGTCGAGAAGGGCTGCCGGAAGGAGGTTGATAGACGATCCGCTATCCAATAGAGTCCGGTCGAACCTCTGCTCACTAATCTGACATCTGACATACGGGGCTCCTGAATCTGGCCTCTTGGCCGACAGACGGATCTGGATCGCGAAGCACGTGGCTTTCGTCAGCACATGTATCTCTGAATGATGGTTCCTCCTCCTCCTCCTGACTGTGGTCCTATCTCTCAGTGATCACTGAAGAAGGGGGATGTGCTGCAAAGCCTCCTGAAGGGTCAGCTGTATGTGAAATCTGTCGATCATGCTCTGGCTGAACTCCTCCTGCTCTCTCTTTTTTGGGTCTTTTTCTCTTTTCTTCCCCTTCCCCATCTGAAGGGCTCTAGGGAAGGGGATCACAGGGTCCTTCTCAGATGAAGGACTAGGAAGAGGTCTCGACGGTTCGATGGCCGGATCCGCACATACATCAATCACCACAGTGGGACCAGAAGAAACTAAACCTTTTCCTTTATTCAAAATAGTGTTCTGAGATACATCAACAGAAGGAAAAACAACATCTCTCTCAAAACGAACACTGGTGGCCTCAGTACCACCACGGGCTGGCTCTGCTAGACGTCTCGCGGCCTCAGTACCGCATGCTGGCTCGGCTACTCTGGTGGCGTCAGTACCACCTCCTCGAACTGGTGACGCGGCGGCCTCAGTACCGCCGGTGAGATCAGTATCCTTGGTGGCATCAGTACCACCATCATCGTCATGAGCGGCCTCACTACCGCTCTCCTCCAACTCATGTGGCACCCCGGATGTATCCTCGTGGAGTAGCTCAGACGAGGCGCCGCCGCCTGCTGGTGTCCTACCGCTCCTAAGCGTAACAAAATCAGCATCAAAAAGATCCGAAGATGTATCAACAAATGGATCACTAGGAGTGGTGTGCTCAGTGTAAGCTACCTGCTCAGATTTCCGCTTCAGGCTGTTCGGATTCGGCTTTATCTGTGCAGGGATGGCGACCTTCCCTCTCATCAGGTCCCGCATCTCCTGGCGGAACTCGTCCATCTCCCGTCTAAAGGTAGCCTGCTGGTCCGTGAGGAGGCGGGCTACGTCGTCCAAGGCGAGGCTCTCATGGGAGCCCGACGGGTAGCCTCTCTGGTAATGAGGCTGCTGGAACTGGTGCTGCTGCTGCTGAGAGAGGTAGGAGGAAGGATGCTGCTGCTGGTGTGGCTGGTGAGCCTGCTGCTCACGTCTCCAAGACTGTCCCTGCTGTTGATAGGGACGAGGAACGAAGGACGACTGCTGGTGTGGCTGGTAGGCTGGGGGCTGCTGCTGGTGGTGATCCCTCTGCTGGCCATACTGCCCTCCCTGACCGGATGACTGCTGCTGGGGCTGGGTACCTCCACTCCCCTACCTGAATCCGGGATGGTCTCGTCGGATCCCAGGCTGGGGACGGTCATACCAAATCCCGTTGGCATCCATCAACGGCTCTGCATCGTACTGGGCTGGCGGGAGTACTGCCAGAGGCTGATCCGGCTGGTATACCACCATCTGCAAGTCTTGAGATGGTGGGGACTGGTAAGAGGGCTGCTGCTTCTGGTACGGCTCCGCCTGTACAAGGTGAACCTGTCTAGGCTGCTGAAAGGAGCTGGAGCGCTGGGACGAGCTGTTGCTGCCGCCGGTATCGCCTCGCGACTGAAGACGGGGCTGGGAAGCCGTCTGTGCCTCCTGGAGACACATGAGCTGGGTCTTCATGTCGCTCAGAGTCTGTGCCATCTGCTCCATCTGCGTGATGCCCTGGCACTGCTTCTTCTCAATCAGCTCCATCCGGTCCAACTTCTCGCTGATAATACCCATATCCGCAGCAGACGACTCTGCCTGTGCTGCTGCAACTGCGGATGAACTGGATGGACCGACGTCGACCCGTGCTATCCTCTGGTGCTGTACGGGTCCTGGCTGCTGCTGGGGTCTCCCTTGAGTGTATAACCGGGTCTGGGACATCACCATATAGTTCTCGGCCATCTCCTCGTAGATGGCCCAGGCCTAGTCGTGATCCTTGGCGAAATAGGACCCGCCACAAGAAGCGTTCACCAAGCCCTGGAGCTCTGGTGTCAGCCTGCTGAAGAAGCTCTGCACGAGGTTCGACTTCGAGATATCATGGTGCGGGCATCGGTCTGTGAGCTCACGGAACCTCTCCCATGCCTCATGGAATTGCTCGTTGGGGAGCATGGAGAAGTTGCTGATCAGGGCCCTCGCTGCATTCGTTCGCCCGAGTGGATAGTACTTGTTCAAGTACTCGGTGCGGAGCTGCTCCCAGGTGTAAACAAACTTCCCCAAATGCTTCAGCCAGGTGGCTGCTCTGTCTGCTAGGGAGAAGGGGAAGGCGATCATCCGGATCGTGTCCTGGTCCACCTGACGGTCGTGGACAGTACTGCAAATCATCAGAAACTCCTGGAGGTGGAGATGGGGCTCCTTAGTAGCGAGCCCGTGGAAGCGAGGGAGTAGCTGCAAGGTGTTCGGGGGGAACTTGAAGTCCCCCACGATGGCCGGAAGTACTACCCAGTGGTGCGTCAGCGTCGATCCGGGGTTGTGCAACTCCCGCATCGGTCGTGGTGCTCCTCCTGCCGCGGCTGCGGCTGCTGCGGCTACTGCATCAGCATCCTCTGGGATCCTCGGTCCCTCTCTCCTCTGCTCGCGCTCTGCTCTCTCTGCTCGCATCTGCTCCATCTCTCTCCTCATGTCGAGCATGAATGCTCCCTGATCCCTCAACTGCTGCTGGACGGTCTCTAACGAGGTGATCAAGGTGGAGTTGATTTCTCCCTGATCCAATACGAAGTGCTCAGGCTGATGGGAGCGATCCTCAGAACTGCCAGCCATGGCGTCTGCAAAATCAAACGAGCCAAACTCAGGTGCTGTCAAATCTGTGAGTCTCTCCTCTGGCTCATATCTCTCAGAACCGAAAGAAAGGAGGTCGAGGGGGAACAGAGCAAAATCGTACTCGGGCTCGGAGAACTGGTCTCGGCTCTCGCGGGCCAACCTAGATGACTGAGTAGACGTGCCCGAAAGTGGTGCAGCCAGAGGCTGCCTAAGAGAGCGTCTACCCATCATCGTGATCTGGTCGAGTAGTGCGGATGGGATCTGGAGAAACTATGATCAAAATGCAAACCCCTCTGTTCACCAACGCAACACGAGCTGAAGACCGTAAAAGCTCAGTCAAATTATCTTGTCCAATTTTATTAGGTGAACAATCAATCTATCAGAGCACTTACGTGACCTGTTGGGATACCCGATACTACTCCAACCGACTGGCCCGCACGGAAGAGTCGGTAGTCAGCTGGAAATAGCACCGGAGGGCTCTACCTAGGGTGCGGGTCACTCTCTCGTGCAAGCAAAACAAACAATGAGGGGGTTGCTCTCTCCAAGACAAAATTTTAAGGTGAATGTCTTTTAGGGTCAATAGTTTTAGCAGTCCCAATTTTATGATTTTTCTTTTTATTTTTTTCAATAAAAACAAAGGCCTAATGAATTTTTCGGTTCTCCTGATTATTTAATCCAAAACAGGGGGGAGAAGACGAAAAAGCCGATGCGCGATGAAATCAATGATGCATGTTGAGATAGAAAAGCGTACCTTCCCTCCAGCACTCTACATGCAAGTGATCTGCGCAGATGTAAAGACTGAAATAATACTACCTAAATGATGCAGCGATAGAAACCGAGTCCTAGATGAGCAAGTCTACTCGCAGAACCATCTAACTGGTCACCGTCCTCCAAGCCAAAGGGTCCGGTCTTGGCCCACCCCTCCTCTGCCCGACAAATCGGGGGTAGGAGAAAGCGTTTTACGGGGCAGGCTGCGGCACGTAGGCTACGAAGGAGATGAATAAGTTATTTTTATTAATTGATTATTAGTAGGTCCAATTAAGCGCACTATAGGAACATGCAGATAATTAGGTGTGGGGATCCTACTAATTACGGCACAAGAAAGTAGAAAATCCTAAATCTAGGGGCTCGATAAAAACCGCGTAAACACCGAAAAAGGCAGTAAAAAGAAAAGAAAATAAAACCGCGAAAAAGCTGCGAAAACACCTAAGGGTCCCCCAAGCACACCGGTGCTCGGCGAAACAGACCCGCTAATCCAATCAAGCAAAGTCCCAGTCTCTGAGTCCCTGTATTATTACAATAATAATCAGAATAAAATGAATCTAGTCTAAACCTCTCCCACTCAGCTCTCCTCTCGCTCTCTCCTGCGGCTCTGTAAAGAAGGGAGCCGCCTCCAAGTCCCGCGGTTGCGTCGGCGTCTCGAAATCGGCCGCCTCGGTCCTCGGGCCCTCGCAAGAAACAGAGACAAGTGGTAAGACCAAAATAATCAAATAATAATAATAAGAAAAATAAATGAAACTGAAATGAGGGTATATATGCAGAAATGCAAAATAAAATAAACACTCAAAATAAAACAAAATCAAAAACAAGAGAAAAGAAAATAAAACAAAATAAAACAAAAATAAAATATAAACAAAAGCCGCGAAAAGCCGCGAGCTCTGAAAGAGCCGCGAGAAGCCGCGAAATCAGAAATAAGGTAAAAATAAAAACTACTAAGCCGTGCTCCCCGGCAACGGCGCCATTCTGATGACACGAAAAACCGAGCGACTAAGGTAAAGTATCTAAATGGTCGTTGCGACCTCGGTCACTCGATCGTGTCAATCAAGAAAAAAAATAGACCACCAAGAGAGATAAAATCAATCAAAAACAAGCTAGCGGTCCTGCTATTAATTTAACCTGGTATAGCGACCAGGGTCGAACACAAGGAGCACGGATTGGCCTTGCGGCCTACGAAGTAGTCAAAAAGGAAATAAAATAAATGAAGAAAATGTTTTTGGTGGTTTTTTAATTATTATATATTTTTTTTGGATTTTTAAGCTATTAAGAAAATAAGAAAAGCAAATAAACACACACTTCAACAATTTATTAAAAGCACTAAAAATCAACCAAAAATTCTAACAAAAATATTTTTATGTATTTTATAATTTTTAGTGTTTTTGGTGAATATTTGGGATTTTTCTTTTATTTATTTAATTTTCTAAAAATCAAACAAGGACTGAAATGAGAGGTACTGTCTAGCCGAGCTAAAAGGGCCTAGATAAAATGTCTAAAGGCCCCAAATTAACTTGGAGGTAATTTTCCTGCAAAGAGAATAAAACAAGGAAAATTTAGGCACCTATATTTTTATTTTTGGGTTTTTGGTTTAATTATTAGAATTTTTATAAGTTTTTAAGTGTTTTTCAATTTTTAGTGGTTTTCAGTAATGAAAAATAGCCAAAATTGGCTAGAAAATCAAGCTAGACAAAACAAACAGTAAATAATTATTTTTGGAATTTTTAGATACTATTTAATAATTGTTTGTGATTTTTGAAGTTAGACAGTGGCAAAATTGGAGGTTTTTGAATTTCTAAAAATATCAAATCAACTCAGAAATGTCTCCAAAAATCCTCGAAAATTTTACACTATGGCAGGAGCCATGTGTGTCCAATTTTCGTTGGATTTGGAGGTAATTTGCTATTTTATTGAAAAATGAAAAGGGGGCACTGTGCACAAGGACCTATGTGCAAATACCCGGAAGTCTGGGGGGTCTGGTGCAATTAACCCAGCAAAACGCGTGCGATGTGCGTGCCTGGGGGACTCAGGGACCCAAATGTAATGAAAATAAGTCCCGAGGGCTATTTGGTAAGAGGTACCAAAAGCCCAAGGGCTTATCTGCAAATAACCCACAAATATCCGCACATGCTCAATTAAAATACGCACAGGGGTATAAATGCAAATAAACAAAAACATTCATTCATTCATTAACATTCAGAACTACAGGGTAAATAATGTAAAAAGCCCAGACAACCACGTGACGAAGCACGTGTCAGACCATACACAGGGGCATATCAGCAAATAAAACCAAGCACGAGGTCCTCTATGCAAATATCCCAAAAACTAAACAACTATATTACGTAATTACAGGACTAAATGCAAAATGAGATAAACAGAAGGGCCTAAGGGTAGTTTACCCTTTATTAATGCGGGCCGCAGGATGGACGCCACGTGGAGTGATCGGCGGTGGAGATCGGCGGGCGCTCCAAGGCTGGGGTCCTCGCTTTGATCCGACGGCTGGGGCTAAGCCACGTGGTGCATCGGACGGTTGTGGCTCTCTGTGGCTAACCCTCGAGCATCGGACGGTCCAGATCTATCCTCCTCAGATCAAACGATGGCTATTGCTCCTGAACGGACAGCCCAGATGCAAACTGGAGCTGGAGGTCTGATCGGACGGTGAACGAGGGTCGAGGAAGAACAATTCACCGGCAAAGTTCGCTGGCCCAAGGCGTACGCTCCTGACCTCCTCTGCTGCGCCTGAAGATCGGAGAAGCTCCGCGATGTCATTCCGCAGCTGCTGGTAATCTCCGATGACCCTGCCGAGCTCTGAGGAGCTCAGGCGAGGTCGACGGAGATGAAGCTCCTCGACCTGGTGGTCCAAGCCCTCAGATGGGCTTGGATGTACCTACAAAGACAACCAGGAGACTCGCGGGTCGAGGGCAAACTGCCTCGACCCGGTTAGGCGGGGTGACGGTGAACAGAGGGTCGAAGTGGGCGAGCTCCGGCAAAGGGGGGACGGTGGAGCTCGAATCCCAGCTCCTGTGCGAGCTGGGTTGGATGGAGGGATGGAGAAGGTGCGCGGGAAGGAGGCGATGGCTATGGTGAAGCCCGATGGTCGAATGGTGGTCGGAATCGATCGGAATCGGCGGGGGACGGCGGAGCAGCGATTTGGGGGAAATGGGAAATCAAAGAAAAAGAAAGGCCTAAGAGGCTACCTGGGTGGCTGATGAGACTGGGGATGAGCTTGCGCAGCTCTGGGTCGTCGCCTCAAGGAGCGTCTCCCTCCGAGGCTCGAGCTCCTGCTGGTGGCGGAGCAAGGCGGCGAAGCTTCGCCGGATCAGTGGTCACGCTCCCTCTCCTCGCTTCAACAGCACAGGACGCGAGCTGTCACTCTCACGAGCACGCTGGAGCTCGCTGGGGGTGGAATCAAATGGCCAAAGATGAGAAATGAGGAGGCGGAGCCCGGCTTTATACGCTGGAAGGGTCCGGGAAGACAGGCGTGGGTAGGGCGTGGAAGCGCGCGGATCCCGATGCAGGAGCTCCAGCGAGGGTCTCGGATATGTCGTGGACGGATCTGACCCGGGGTTTAGGTGGGAATCAATCGGGTTTAGGCGCTAAAAATTGGGGAAATCGGGTCGGGCGCCTAAGCCCGTGAGAAGTGGTCCTGGGGGGGGGGGGTAGTTGACCAGGCGGTCAACATCCCTAGGGCCAATAGGGATCGGCCACGTGGATAATATTTGGAAGTGAAATAACAGGTGGCAAACGGCCGAATTTGTAAAAAGTTAAAACATGAAATATTTTTATTTTATTTTTTTCTATTTTTTAGTGATTTTTAATTAATTTTTCGAAATAAAAATAAGGTATATACATAGTAGGGTTATATATAGGTATATATACACTATATGGGGTTTTAATTTTTGATTTTTAATTGTTATTTTTATACAATTTTATTCTCATTTTATATTTTATTTATTTATATTATAAAATGAGGAATAAAAAGACATTTTTATTTCATTTTTATTATTTATATACATAGTTGAAATAAATACATATGTATATATGTACATGGTATATTTACAATATGTTTTTGTGTTTTTAATTTTGTTATTTTTATTTGGTTTTTGTTTTAATTGTTTTTATTTTAATTATTTACACTATATAATATAGAATATTTACAAAAATTTTAGAAATTAATTTTATTTATTTACAAGGCTAAATAAATATAAAAGTGGGTTCTATGTACATGATGACTATATACAAGTGGTGTTTTTGTTTCCTTTTTAATTTTTATATTTTTCTTTTGTTTTTATACTTATAAGTATATACAAATATTTACAAGCATATTTTAAGCTATTTTTGTGAGGAAAATACTTTTATTTATTTACATAAGTATTTACACACATGAGCCCCTATCTCCCTCCACTTTGGCTTTTATGCGGTCAGGCCCATGCTGAGCCCTCCCTTTGGTTAGGTTGCTCAATATTTATTCTAAATATTTCCCTCTTTTTCTTTTTAATCTTTATTCTTTTATTTTTGCACAAAAACATGCTAATTATAGGTTTTTACACAATGCATGCTTTTGGTAATTATTAATATTTACACATATCTACATGCATTTGCAAAGGTTTTTGTAGCTAAAATATAAGAATAAAGAGTGATGAATGAGTATTCATCACCCCCCTATACTTAACTTTGCTAGTCCCTTAGCAAACACTTATTTGAAAAAGAAGTGAAAAAGAAAATAAATAAAAAGAAAAAGAGAACGTACATGGATCAAGGTTGATTATTAAACTTGCCTTCATTAAATTAAGGTATGGAGCTCGATCAGATCTTTGGATTATTCATGTGTCGGAACCTTATTTGGACTTAAGCCTAAAACTCAACAGCCTCTAAGTTCCACTAGTCTATAACCAAGACTCCTCAATGCTCCAGATCAGAACAAGTCATCAATCACAAACCCTGAAGATCATGAATCTTTTCTTGTCCTGTGAATGTGAGGTCTAAGCTCTCCACCTCAGAAATGGCACCTTGACAACCCTCCCCAACAAGGTAACTCTATGACCTAAATCTAGCCACTCTTTCCTCGAGGAGCGGGGTATTCCCTTCTAAGTTCAAGTTCAACCGGCTCAAGAAGAGGAGGAAGGAGAGAATGGGTCAAGGCCAGTGTAGCCAAGTACCCTTGGGAGCTTGACCAGTGTAGCCAAGTCTCCCTGCTGCAAGCTACATCAGGTGGATCATGAAACCAAGCTTTGCTTATTGCACTCTATATACATACTCCAGAGTGACAGACTACCTCTCGGGCCCATTGGTGAGTCACGGTGTGGACCAATGCGGTCTCCATCACCTCCGGCATACCTCGCCGTCGAGGTTTCCTCCTCTGGTTCCGACCATCGAGGTATACCCTTTTTCCCTTTCCTTTTTGCTTCTTTTTATTCCCTGTAGTTCTAGGATCGTTTCCCCCCTTAGATCTTCGAGTTCCGTTCACTGAATCACCCAATCGCACCCCCTCGCCGGAGCGCACCTCCGGCCGAAAATCCAAGTCACCGCTTCGCCTTCACCCGTCTACCTTCGCACCTCCGCGGGGTCCAGACAGTTTTCCCTAGACCCTCTCATCCATTTTTGCAGGTACTGGGAGCATAACATCGCCTGGGGACTCGGATTCGTACTCCGCCGGAGATACCTGGAGCTCCAAGCTCCACCGCCTTTGCGACAACATCAAAGAGCCTCTTCGGCAATTTTGAGGGACCCAGCAGCCAGAGCATCACCGCAGAAGTCTCTCCGACCTTTTTGTTGCGGCCCAGAGCACCGGAGTTGCGCCATCTCGCCGGAGGAACTTCGCCTCGGTGAAGTTCTTCCCCGTTCTTCCTCCGGGTGCCTGATGAATACCCATTCATCACTCTTTATTCTTTTATTTTAGCTACAAAACCTATGCAAAACACAAGTAGATATCTGTAAATATCAATAATTAGCATTCATCATGCATTGTGTAATTTTGAATAATTAGCATGTTTTTGTGCATAAATAAAAGAATAAAGAAATAAAAGAAAAAGAGGGAGATATTTAGAATAAATATTGAGCGACCTAATCCCAAGGGAGGGCTCAACATGGGCCTGACCACATAAAAACCCAAGTAGAGAGAGATAAGGAAGCTCATGTGTGTACATATATACCTGTGTAAATAAATAAAAATATTTTCCTCTAAATAAAAATAAAAATGGTTTGTATTTATTTGTATTTATTTGTGAATATAAAATTAAAATAAAAATAAGAAAATAAAAAGAATTAAAATTCATCCCTCATTGTCTATATTCACCATGTACATAGAATCACTTATATATTTATTTCTCCCTATAAATAAATAAATAAAAATCCCATAAAAATTGTACATATTCCATATTACATAATGTAAATAAATAAAATAAAAATCATAAAAATAAAAATAAAATAAAAAGAAATAAAAATAAAAATCAAAGCCTTCATTGTATATATACCATATATGTATATAAATAAAAATATTTATTTAGCCCATGTAAATAAATAATAAAAATAAAATAAAAATACCAAATTATTCCAACTTTTAATCTATAAATAAATAAAATATAAAATTGGAATAAAATGTACAAAAATAAATAATTAAAAATCAAAAATAAAAAATTTATAGTGTATATACCTATATATAATAATCATATTTTGTAAATACCTAATTTTTATTTCAAAAAATTAAATAAAAATCACAAAAAAATAGTTTATAAATAAATAAACATTTTTTATGTTTTAACTTTTTCCAAATTCGGCCATTTACTATTTTTATTTAATTTCTAAATCTTTAATACATGGCCGCACCTAATTGGTCCACGGGGGATTGTTGACCCCCGGTCAACTCCCCCCTTGGACCAGTCGACCCAGATCCACTCGCCCGACCCGCTTTTCTCCGATTTTTCCCCGAGTGATCCGAGACCCATTCGACTAAACTCAGGGTCCTATTCCTTCCTCCTGCTTCCGAGATCCACGCTGACACATCCGCATTGGGATCCGCGCTTCACGGAACCCTGCCCGACCCTCTCTTCTCGAACCTGCAGGTGTATAAAGCTTCAGCTCTGCCGCACTTTTCCAGCCATCTTTGGCGTCACCCCTTCCACCCAGGACCTCCACCCGATACCCTAGAGTGACAGCTATCCGTCGGAGTGTTGCAGAGAGGCGGAGGAGCACTGCGTCACTGATTCGGCAGCTTATCGCCGTTGTGCGCTGCCCAGAGCTGTGCCCGAGCCTCGGGCCATCGACGTCCCTCGAGGCGAAGACCAGAGCTCCAGGAGCTCATCCCCAGTCGAACCCGCACATCAGGTAGCTTCAATTCTTTCCATATTTCTTGAATTTCTAATTACGCCCAAATCCATTGTTCGCCGTCGCTCGTCGATTCCGACCATCTCAGTCACCCTCTCGATCATCGAACTCGACCTTCATCATCATGAGACCTCTCCGCACATTCTACGCCCTTCCATCCAACCCAGTTCGCCCCGGAACTGGGAATCGATCTCCCTTGCCGTCGCATCGCCGGAGATCATCCGCATCGCCGCACCATTCCCCCATTCCGCCGCTAACCTGGTCGAGGCACTTTGCCCTTGACCCAGTGAGCTTTCTGTGTGGTTTTCCAGGTCCGAAGAGGTCCATCTGAGGACCTCAGCTTACAGACACAGGAGCTCAACCTCGCCGTCGTCGCCGGAGCTCCACGGAGCTTCCCGGCCTCATCGGAGAGGTGCATCAGCTGTGGGACGTCAAGGCGGATCCATTCCGCTCCTTAGCAGCAGCAGAGGAGGCATCCAACACGAGTATTGGGCCGGCAAAGTTAGCCGACCACCTGTTCTTGGAAGACCTTCCTCAGCCGTCCATCGAGCCCCCTCGCCCAGTTTTGATCACGTTCGTCCATTGGCGAGGGGATAGCAGCCGTCAGATCAGAGATCAGACCTCATCTGGAGCGTCCGTCACAGAGGAGAGGAGAGCCCCTTCCATAGCCGTCCGATCATCCACGTGGCTCCCTCTCCACCGTCAGATCAGAGCTGAGGTCTCTTCGTTGAGGAGCAGCGCCCTACAGTCGTTGGATACCCTACGTGGCGCACTCTCATCCCTCGGATAATAAAGGGTAATTTACCCTTAGGCCCTCTCTCTTTTTGTCTTTATTATTCAGTCCTGTAAATATTTTAGATAGTTCATTTTATTTTGGTTAAATATCACTTAGGACCTGGTTATTTACTCTATTTGCATTTTTACCCCTGTATATGTGAGACACGTGCTTCGTAACGTGGTTTGTTGGTGAATTTGCATATTTTGGGCTGATGTTTGGAATAGTTAATGAATGAAATATATTTCTGGTTAGTTGCACTTATGCCCCTATGAATGGTTTAATTTGACATGTGTTGAATTTATTTGGGCATTTTACAACTTCGCCCCTGGACTTTTAGCACCTGTTGCTAATAGGTCCGGGGAAGAAAGTTATTTGCATATAGGTCCTTCCGTGCCCAAAACACGTGCCCGGCGCGTGCGATATTGGAAATTTTGCACGAGGACCCCCCAGTTTCTGATTTTGTTACTTTTTGGCCCCTGGATTATACTTTCATTGCAACTAGGTCCCTGTGCACTGTTTGTTTTTTTTATTTAAATAAAACATCAAAATTAATCCAAATTGAGTGAAAATTGGACACGTGGCTCCTGCCATCACCAATTATTGGGTACATTTTTGAGCCCTTTTGGTATTTTTAAAAATTCAAAAACCCTTATTTTTTTGCCTGTTTAGATTGAAATTTCATAAAAAAATATTAAAACCTTTTTTAAAAATTACAAAAAAATTAGGTTTTGTGTGTTTTTGTGTGTTTGATTTTCTGACCACTTCTGGTTATTTTTGGATTTATAGAAGACATAAAAATTAAAACCTTGAAAAACTCACAAAAATTTTAGAAAATTAAAGAAAACTCAAAAATTAATAAACTCGTTTTCTGATTTTTCCTTTTTATTTCTATTTTACATGAAAAATACCTCCATGCTATTTTAGGACCATTTTATATTTCATTTTAATCCTTGAATCCTGGCTGGACAATTTTCCCTGATTTTTGCTTTCTTTTATTTTTATAAAATCCCATAAAAATAATAAAATTATCAAAAATTCACCAACAACAGTAAAAAATCCATAAAACTTAAAAATATTTTTGTTTGAATTTTTGGAGCTTTTTAGAGTAGTTAAATAAATTATTGTTTGTGCTTGTTTTTACCTTTTTATTATTTTCCTTCATAATTAAAAATCCAATAAAAATTAAAAAAAATTAAAAATCCACGAAAAAATATTTTTTTTATTTTCTTTATTTTTAGACTACTTCGTAGGCTGCGAGGTCATCTCGTGCTCCTCGAGATCGACCCTGGGAGCTATACCAGGTTAATATCATAGCGAGGCCGCTATTTTGATTTTTACCGATTCTTATCTTCTCGATTGGTGGTCTAATTCTTTTTTCTTGATTGAGCTCTGAGTCCCGAGCGACTGAGGTCGCAACGACCTGAGTGACACCTGATTTACCTTAGTCGTTCGGGCGGCTCATCAGAATGGCGCCGTTGCCGGGGAGCATGGCTTAGTAGTCCATTTTCTTTGATTTTTATTTTATTTTCTTTTTTGTGGCTTTCCGCGGCTTTCTGTCGGTTCGTGGCTTTTTGCGACTTTTTATTTTTCTTTTATTTTTATTTTCTTTTATATTTATTTCTTTTCTTTTATTTTTATTTTTAGTTGTTTTGCTTGTTTATTTTTATTTTTATTTTTGCATATATATACCCTATTTTCTTTTATTTACTTTATTTGCTTTATTGTGGCTTGACACACTTTTGTTGCTTGCTTGCGAGGGCCCGAGGACCAAGGCAGCTACTTTCGAGGAGGCGACGCATGGTGCATCATCAACGAGAAGCTGAACTGGATGGAGATCATTGAGAAGAAGCAGTGCCAGTGCATCACGCAGATGGAGCAGATGTCACAGACTCTGAGTGACCTGAAGACAAAGCTCATGTGTCTCCAGGAGGCACAGACGGCTTCCCAGCCCTGTCTTCAGGCACGAGGCGATCCGAGTAGCAGCAGCAGCTCGTCCCAGCGCTCCAGCCACAAGCAACCTAGACAGGTTCATCTTGTACAGGCGGAGCCGTACCAGCAGTCGCAGCTTCCGTACCAGTCACCACCATCTCCGGATACACAGATGGTGGTATACCAGCCGGATCAGCCTCTGGCAGTACTCCCGCCACCCCCGTACGATTTGGAGCCGTTGATGGATGTCAATGGGATTTGGTACGACCGACCGCAGCCTGGTATCCAACGATACCATCCTGGATTCCGTTGGTCGGCCGGAGGTTCCAGCTCCCAGCAGCAGCCGTCCGAACAGGGTGGCCAGTACGACCATCAGAGAGATCACCAGCAGTAGCAGCCCCCAGCGTACCAGCAGCAGCAGTCACATCAGTATGGTCCTCGTCCCTATCATCAGGGACATTCTTGGAGGCGTGATCAGCCTCAACCGCAACATCATCCACAGTTATACCCCGAGCAATAGCAGCCTCACTACCAGCGAGGCTACCCATCAGGTTCTCATGGGCCACCCTATGAGAACCCCGCCTTAGATGACATAGCCCGCCTTCTTACCGATCAACAGGCTACATTCAGACGGGAGATGGATGAGTTCCGCCAGGAGATGCGGGACTTTGTGAGAGGGAAGGCAGCCATCCCTGCCCAGATAGAGCCCAATTCGAACAACCTCAAGAGGAAGTCTGAGCAGGTAGATTTCACAGAGTATGCCACTCCGAGTGCTTCTTTTGGTGATATGTCTGCCTATCTGTTTGATACTGACTTTGTCACACTTAGGAGCGGTAGGATGCCAGCAGGCGGTGCCTCGTCTGAGCGACACACCGAGGCCACTTCCAGAGCGCCAGGCGAGGAGGAGAGCGGTGCTGATGCCGCTAGAGATGATGATGGTGGTACTGATGCCACCACGGATGCTGATCCCACTGACGGTACTGAGGCCGTCGTTTCACTAAATGGAGGAGGTGGTATTGATGCCACCGATGTTACCGAGCCAGAGCATTGTACTGATGCCGCACGTCTACCAGCCGAGGGTGGTGCTGATGCCACCATTTTCACTTCTGAGAGTCCTGTAGTTTTTCCTTCTGTGCATGTATCTCAGAACACTTCTGGAAATAAAGGAAAGCGTTTGTTTTCTTCTGGTCCACCTGTGGTGCTTGATATATATGTGGATCCTACCGTCAAGCAGTCTAGACCCTCTCCTAGTCCTTCATCTGAGAAGGACCCTGTGATCCCCTTCCCTAGAGCTCTTCACATGGAAAAGGGAAAGAAAATAGAAAACCTAAAAAGAGGCAACAAGAAGAGTTCAGCCAGCAGATGATAGACCGCTTTCACATTAAGATGACTCTTCAGGAGGCTTTGCAGCACATCCCTCTACTCCAGCGTTCACTCAGAGACAGGACCACAGTTAGGAGGAAGAGGAGGAACCACCAGTCTGAGATCCATGTGCTGACCAGAGCTACTTGTTTCGCGATCCAGAACGGTCTGCCGGCCAAGAGGCCAGACTCAGGAGCCCCTTATGTCAGATGCCACATCAGAGCAGAGGTTCGACCGTACTCTATTAGACAGCGGTTCATCGATCAACCTACTTCTGGCAGCCCTTCTCGACCGCTTTGAGTTGGGCACTCTTCGACAGAGCAGGACAGTCCTTCAGTCTGCTGATCGATCTGTCAAGAGGCTGAAGGGGTTGCTGAGGGACGTTGTCGTCACTATTCAGGGCATGCAATTCCCCGTGACTTTGTAGTGTTGGACATGGAGATCCCTCAGTCAGTGACCAATACCCCCATCATTTTTGGTCGCCCGTTCTTGGCCACAACCAAGGCAGTGACCGACCATGATAGTGGGAAGGTATACTTTCGCGTCGAGTGCGAAAGTATACAAATAGAGACGGTCGAGGACATCAGAGCCAGAGATACAACATGCTTAGAGACTACTTCTGATACAGAGCAGATGACAGATGCAGGGCCAGACATCCACTAGGACTGCGACTTCGTGATTACAGATGACGAGGCAGTTTGGGCAGATCCAGTCGCACAGGCCATCCTCTCACCTTCAGAGTCCGCTGATGCAGAGACGCCAGTGATGAGCCGCCCGAGCAACTAAGGTAAAGGTGTTACTACGGTCATTGTGACCTCAGTCACTCAGGACTCAGAGCTTAATCAAGAACAATAAATCGTACCAACAAATAAAATAGAAACACGAGAAAACCAACTAGCAGTCCTAGCTATGGGATTGACCTGGTATAGCTCCCAGGGTCGAACTTGAGGAGCACGAAATGGCCTCGCGGCCTACGAAGTAGTCTAAATAAAGAAAAATAAAAACAAATTATTTTTGGTGGATTTTTAATATTTTTTGGATTTTTAATTATAAAGAAAACAATAAAAAGGGCAACTAAAGACAACTTCAATCAATTATTTAATTAGTCAAAAATGCTCTAAAAATTCCAACAAAAATGTTTTTATGATATTTATATATTTTTTACTATTTTTAGTGAATTTTTGAGAATTTTCTGATTTTTAAGGAATTTTCTAAAAATGAAATAAGGTAGAAACCAATGAAAACTGTCCAATCAGGCTTCTAAAACCATTTAAAAATACTAATGGTTGTTTCAAGGCCTGGAGGTATTTTTCTTTAAAAATATAAACAAAAAGGAAAAACAAGAGAAAGAGTTTATTATTTTTGGAATTTTCTATGAATTATTAGAATTTTTAGAAGTTTTCAATGTTTTTCAATTTTTATATTTTTTATGAATCCAAAAATGACAAAAAGTGGCCAAAAAAATAAAAAACACTCAAACACACAAAATCTGAATTTTTTTGGAATTTTTGAAAGGGTTTTTATATTTTTTGTGAATTTTAAATCTGAACAGGCAGAAAAATGGATGTTTTTGAATTTTTAAAAATAATAAAAGAGCTCAAAAATTTTCCCAAAAATTGGTGAAAATTCTACACAGGGCAGGAGCCATGTATCCAATTTTCACTCAATTTGGATGAAATTTGATATTTTATTTAAAACAAACAAGAGCCCCACAGTGCACAGGGACCTATTTGTAATAAAAATATCTTCTGAGGCCTACAAGTAACAAAAACAGAAGCTCAGGGGGTCCTCGTGCAAAAACACCAGATTCCCACGTGTGCAGCACGTGTCCTGGACACTGAGGGACCCAAATAAAAGAAAACTTAAGTCCCCGGACTTATTAGCAATAGGTGCTAAAAGTTAGGGGCTAAGTTGTAAAAAGCCCACGATATTCAACACATGTTCAATAAAAACACTCACAGGGCATAAGTGCAAATATCCAAAAATATATTTCATTCCATAAAATGTAACAACTACAGGCCCATATCATGCAATTTCACCAAAAATACACGTGACGAAGCACGTGTCCACCATATACAGGGGTAGAAATGCAATTAAAATAAACAACAAGGTCCTCTATGCAATTTTTACAAAAATAAAAGAACTAGGTTCTATATTTACAGGACTAAACAATAAAGACAAAATAAGAGGGCGCCTAAGTAATATTTACCTCTTATTATCCGAGGGCTGGGACGGCGCCACGTGGTGTATCCAACGGCTGAGGGTGATAGCGCCTCAACGAAGGACCCTCGAACCTGATCGTACGGTGGAGGGCTTGCCACGTGGAAGATCAACGGCTGAGGTACGCTGTGGCTAACCCTTCATTGGAACGGACGGTCCAGATCTAACCTCGGATGATCGATAGTGGTCTGTTGCTCCTCAAATGAACGACGTGGATCGCAACTGGAGCTCGAGGCTGAATGGCCGGCTAGGAAGGCTCCTGGAAGAACAGGTGGCCAACGAACTTCACCGGCCCAGAACTCACGCGGTAGGCCTCCTCTGCTGCTTCTAAGATGCAGAATGGCTCCGCCAAGATGTCCCGCAGCTGATGCACCTCTCCAATGAGGCCGGCGAGCTCCGAGGAGCTTCGGCGACGGCGATGGCATGGAGCTACTGCCTCTGGATTCTTAGGCCCTCAGATGGGCCTGGCGTGACCTGCAAAGTATCACAACAAGCTCCTAGGTCGAGGGCAAAAAGCCTCGACCCGGTTAGGGGCGAAATGGGTGAACGATGCGTCGGGGCGGAGGATCTTCGGCGATGCGACGGTAAGGGAGATTGCCTCCCAGTTCCAGGGCGAACTGGGTTGGATGAAGGGGTGAAGAATGTGCAGGGCAGAAGAGCGGAGATGATGGTCGGGTCAATCGACGAAATGGGTGAACAGGATGATCGGAATCGATGGTCGACGGCGATGGATGAAATTGGGCGTAACTGGAAATTAGAGAAAGATAGAAAGAACTAGGCTTACCGAATGGTCGAGGTCGACTGTGGAAGAGCTCCTGAAGCTCTTGGTCTTTGCCTCGAGAGTCGTCGATGCCCGAGGCTCGAGCGCTACTCCTGGGCGGCGCACGGCAGCGCTAGGCTGCCGGATCAGTGGCTGGGGCACCTCCTCCTCACTGCAACAGCACCTGCAGCTAGCTGTCACTCAGGCGAAGGTAGTGGAGATCCTGGGATGGAAAGGCGGAGCCAAAGATAGATGGAATCGTTCGGCGGAGATGAGACTAAATAGTCCTAGGGGTCCGAGAAGATGGGGCCGGGCATGGAAATCGGAACTCGGACCCCGAGGGGAAACCACCGGGCGTGGATCTCGGTTGATTCCTCTTTAATCAGGACCTGGGGTTTAGTGATTTGGGACTTGGATCTGGTTTGGATAAATGGGCGAAATCGGGTTGCTAACTCAGATCCGCAGGTTGGTGGTCCAAGGGGGGGAGTTGACCGGGGGGTCAACATCTCCCGTGGACCAATGGGATGCGGCCACGCCATAAATATTTGGAAATTCAATATAAAATAGTAAATGGCCGATTTTGGAAAAAGTTAAAACATGAAAATGTTTATTTATTTTTAAACTATTTTTTTGTTTTTTATTTTTATTTTTTTGAAATAAAAATTATGTATTTACAATATAGTATATTATATATAGGTATATACACTATATATTTTTAATTTTTGATTTTAATTATTTATTTTTGTATATTTTATTCCAATTTTGTATTTTATTTATTTATAGAATAAAATTTGGAATAATTTGATATTTTTATTTTATTTTTATTAATTAATTACATAGGGTAAATAAATACTTTTATTTATATACATATATGGTATATGTACAATGTTGAGTTTGGTTTTATTTTTATTTCTTTTTATTTTATTTTTATTTTTGTAATTTTTATTTTATTTATTTACATTATGAAGTATAGAATATGTACACATTTTTACTGGATTTTAAGTTATTTATTTATAGGGATAAATAAATAGAGGAGTGGTTCTATGTACATGGTGAATATACAATGAGGAAAGGTATTTTATTTCTTTTTCATTTTCTTTTGTTTTTCTCATTTTAATTTTAATTTAGTATTTACAAATAAATACAAATAAATACAAACCCATGTTTATTTTTATTTAGAGGAAAATATTTTTATTTATATACAGGTATATATGTACACACATGAGCTTCCTTATCTCTCCCTACTTGGGTTTTTATGCGGTCAGGCCCATGCTGAGCCCTCCCTTGGGATTAGGTCGCTCAATATTTATTCTAAATATCTCCCTCTTTTTCTTTTATTTCTTTATTCTTTTATTTATGCATAAAAACATGCTAATTATTTATTTTTACACAATGCATGCTGAATGCTAATTATTAATATTTACATATATCTACATGTGTTTGGCAAAGGTTTTGTAGCTAAAATAAAAGAATAAAGAGTGATGAATGGGTATTCATCAGCCAGCAGAGGAGAGCTTGGAGAGCGCATTCCTGGTCCAGGATATCGTTCGGTCGACAGAGCCGGTTCTCGACCGCGAGACTGATTTGTTTTGAGATGACGGTGGTACTAAGTCCTCCTTGGACGATACAGATACCTCGAAGTCATATTTTGATTGGGCAAAGTTTGAGGATTTTATACCAGATCTGACTTCTACTGAGCCTACAGCTAGGGAGGAGGTAGATGCCGAGCAAAGCAGAGACAGTCCAACAGGGCAACCTTCTCCAGATTCAGAGTGTGATCGAGAGTTTTAGTTCTCCCATGCGGATTTGGCAACGTTCACTCAGAGTTTTCAGAGGCCAGATCCACCAGCACCCAGTTGTCCAGAGCTGAAGCCACTTCCTGCGTCGCTGAAGTATAGGTTCCTTGCGGGTGAGCATGAGATGTACCCAGTCATTATCTCCGCTGATTTGACTGGAGAGCAAGAATCCCGTCTAATGGGGGTTCTTGAAAAAAACCGCAAGGTGATAAGATGGAGCGTAGCCGATCTCCAGGGGATAAGTCTGGCCCTGTGCTCCCACCATATCTATCTCGAGGATGAGGCGAAGCCGTCGCGTGAGTTCCAGCGGCGGCTGAACCCAAATCTGAGAGAGGTTGTCATGAAAGAGATCTCAAAATGGTGGAGTGCCGATTTTATCTACCCCAACTCCGACTCCAAGTGGGTCAGTCCATTGCATGTGGTGCCCAAGAAGACGGGCATCACTACAGTAGTCAGCGAGTCTGGAGAGGAGATCGCTACCCGGGTACCCACTTCTTGGCGGGTCTACGTGGATTACAGACGACTCAACCAGGCCACCAAGAAGGATCATTTCCCCCTGCCCTTTATAGATCAGATCATTGAGAGACTGGCAGGGAAGATCCACTATTGTTTTCTGGATGGGTACTCCGGCTACAACCAGGTGGCCATCGCTCCCAAGGACCAGGACAAGACTACCTTTACCTGTCCCTTCGGCACATACGCCTTCAGACGCATGCCATTCGGGCTATGCAACGCCCCTGAGTCTTTTCAGAGATACATGCTGTTTATCTTTTCGGACATGGAGGGGGAGTGCTTGGAGGTCTTCATGGATGATTTCTCGGTCTACGGCGACGGATTCGACTCCTGTCTTGACTGCCTAGACCGAGTCCTTCAGCGATGCATTGAGGTTCACCTTGTGCTGTCTTGGGAGAAGAGTCACTTCATTGTGACTCAAGGGACGGTGCTTGGCCATATCATCTCCGACAGGGGCATGGAGGTTGATCCGGCCAAGGTAGATGTCATTAGAAAACTCGTACCGCCGTCTAATTTGCGGCAGTTACGGTCTTTTCTGGGGCACGTCGGTTTCTACAAGCGCTTCATTCAGGATTTCAGTAGGATTTCCCGGCCGTTGACTGATCTGCTGACGAAAGACACCGAGTTCATTGTCGATGACAAGTGTCTTTCGTCGTTCGAGACTCTCAAGAGATGTGTTGTTGAGGCTCCTGTTCTCCAGCTGCCTGATTGGTCTCTCCCATTCGAGATCATGACGGATGCCTACGATTTTGCCGTAGGGGCCGTGCTGGGACATAGGAGGGATAGAGTTCCATTTGCCATTCACTACGCTAGCCGTACATTAGATGCCGCACAACAGAACTACACAGTCACTGAGAAGGAGATGCTAGCCGTAGTTTTTGCCCTAGATAAGTTCAGATCGTACATTATCGGATCTAGAGTGACCTTGTACACTGATCATACCGCCATCATGTACCTCATGGCAAAGAAGGATGCCAAAGCCAGATTGACCAGATGGATCCTTCTACTCCAGGAGTTTGATATAGAGATTAAGGATAAGCATGGAGTCAAGAATGTGGTGGTGGGTCATCTTTCCCGATTAGAGCATCTTGAGGATTCTGAGAACAGTGATCCTATATGTGAGACCTTCCCAGATGAGGCGATCCTTGCTATCGCCTCTCTCCCGTGGTACGCCGATATTGTGAACTTTCTTGTTGCTAAGAAAGTTCCACAAGATTCGCCCAAGCAGAGACTTGAGACCTTCCTTGCGAAGGCCAAGTCCTACCACTGGGAGGATCCCATCCTTTACCATGAAGGAGGGGATAGCGTCTGGCGTAGGTGCATTCCTCAGGAGGAGAACCATAGCATCCTCACTTACTGCCACAAGCTTGAGGTAGGAGGACATCACTCTGGGAGGAGACGGCACAGAAAGTGCTCCAATCCGGCCTATGGTGGCCTACCCTCTTCAAGGAATCTGATGAGTTCGTGAAGAGGTGTACTGACTGTTAGAGGATGGGCACTTGTGGACAGCGTGATATGATGCCGATGTAGCCCATTCACTTCTGTGAGGTTTTTGACGCATGGGGCATCAATTTCATGGGCCCATTCCCTAAGAGTCAGGGATTGGAGTACATTATGTTGGCCGTGGATTATGTGAGTCGTTGGGTTGAGGACATCCCCGCCCGAACCGCAGATGTTAGGACTGTTTGCAGATTTTTGAGGAAGCATATCATTTCACGGTTCGGGGTACCTCGAGTGTTGATATCTGACGAGGGGTCTCATTTCATCAACGACCAAGTGAAGGCCCTTGCTAGCAAGTTCAGCATAGACCATCGAGTTGCCACTCCATACCATCCTCAGACGAATGGTCTTGCCGAAGTGTCGAACAGAGAGATCAAGACTATATTGCAGAAAGTCGGCCGCCCTGACCGAAAGGATTGGTCACAGCTTTTGGACTCGGTCTTGTGGGCATATCGGACGTCTTTCAAGACACCTTTGGGAACATCTCCCTTTCGCCTCATTTATGGCAAGCCGTGCCATTTACCTGTTGAGTTGAGGCACATGTCACTTTGGGTTGTCACAGATATACTTTTAGATCCAGATAGTGTAGGAGATCAGAGGAGGGCAGAGTTAGCAGCCCTGGAGGAGCTTCGTGATACCGCCTTCTCAAACAACCTACAATACAAGGAGAGAGTGAAGGAGTGGCATGATTCTCATATCAACCCCAAGCATTTTGAGCCTGGACAGAGAGTATGGCTATTTGATGCTAGGCTTCATCTATTTCCAGGGAAGCTACAGAGCAAATAGAAGGGACCGTATTTGGTGAGAAAGGTACACAACAATGGGAGTATTGACATATCTGAGTTGTCTTCTGAGAGTACCTTTCGAGTAACGGCCAGCGGCTCAAGCCATATCTTGATCATGAGTCGCGGGTCGTTGATGTTGCCCCTATTCACTTTGCGTGAGATGTGGTCTCTTGACTCACATCTATTGCATCTCACGCCTGATTATCACTGTTCTCCCGACTTGTATAGATCCAGTTGTCCATATCACTCCATTCTTTAGTCCCACATCCCTTTTCTCATCTTTTTATTATGCTATACTTAGGGTGTACTACACCCTAAGTATAGGGGGGATGTAGGACTCTCGGGTATTCTTTTGATTCTTTCTACCTCTGTTTTTGCTGCCTATACTTAGGGATATTTTACCCTAAGTATAGGGGGGTAGACCCTGTACATTCTCCACTCGTTTTTCCCTTAGTGTACAACCTGCTATACTTAGGATTATTTGATCCTAAGTATAGGAGGAAAACCCGAGATTCTCTTGATTTTCTATTCATTCATTCGTCTTTGTATATAGCCTTCCTTTTCACTTCCTTATACTAAGCACGAGTTATGTCTTCTTCATCGCTCTTGACTCTGAGGACATCGTTTGAGCTAAGTATAGGGGGGTATGTATATATTTCATATATACTTTAGCCATAACTCGTACTTTGTGTGAGTGTGTTAATAAATAAAAATGGCTAAAACCCAAAAATCCATAAAAAGTAAAAAATTTTCCTGTAAATAAACATTCTTTTATTTGCATATACATAGCTATTGTATAAATTATTTTTGTAAAAATGTTTTCAAAAACTTTTTGTGTAAAGATTGTGTAAATATGTGCATATCAAAATTATGTATATAGTACAAAATTTTTCCAAAATATTTTGAAAATCAAAAGTTTGCAAAAACCTTGTGTAAATTTGTGTAAATATTTTGCAAAACTTGCATTCATGCATTCATTCATGATTTCAAAACATTTTTTAAAAATTTTGCATTTGTGTAAATATTGTGTAAATAGCATCCTTGTATATATATGTATAGTTTTTCCTGGATTATAGTTGACATTTAAACTAGCCTGGAATTAAATTGGGAAATGGAGCTTGATTAAGATCTTAATCCACTTAATTCTAAGAGGAACCTTATAGGGCGTAGGGTTAAGGCTTTTCAGGTCCATGGTGACTTAATTCTTTGAGTCCACTAGGCTATGATCACATGTCATCTCAATGAGCCTAAGTAGAGCACTTAACAACACACACATGACTCATATAGACAATGGCTTGACTTGGACCCGCACTTTACACCGAGCTCTCTACAGATGAGGTGGTGAGGAGGCAGTCTTCCTTGACTTGGGGTAGCATATGAGGGTAGTACTTCTAGGCGGAACCTCTCTTCTTCTTTTAGTGAAGGAAGTGCGTCTCAACATGGTCTGGTAGCCATGAGGTCTAACGACAGGAGTTGTGGGTTGCAATAATGCTTCAAAATAGGGATAGTCTGCTAGCTCAAGAGGAAAAACTCCTTATGTACATATGCTGCACATTGTATATGTTGTATAGATGCACTTGAAAAAAAATGCAAAAAGAAAATAACTCCAAAAAAGTGGTGGGTCTGATAGAAAATGATAATCCCACCGGAGTATGTATATAGTGCAAATAAGTAAAGCTTGAGACTTATGGTTCCATCTTATGTAGCTTGCAGCAGGTAGACTTAGCTACACTGGTTGAGCTCCCAAGGATACATGGCTACACTGGCCATGGTCCATTCTCTTCTTCCCCCTCTTCTTGAGCCGGTTGAACTTGAACTCAGAAGGGAATACCTCACTCCTCGAGGAAAGAGTGGCCAGACTAGGGTCATAGAGTTACCTTGTTGGGGAGGGTTGTCAAGTTGCTACTTCTGAGGTGGAGAGCTATATATCACATACACTAAATTAGGTTCCGACACATTAATAATCCAAAGATCTGATCGAGCTCCATAATTCAATTTATTGAAGGCAAGTTTAATAATCAGCATTAATCCATGCATTTTCTCCTCTTTTTCTTTTTCTTTTTCTTTTTCACTTCTTTTTCAAATAAGTGTTTGCTAAGGGACTAGAAAAGTTAAGTATAGGGGGGTGATTAATACCCATTCATCACTCTTTATTCTTTTATTTTAGCTACAAAACCTATGCAAAACACATGTAGATATCTGTAAATATCAATAATTATCATTCAGCATGCATTGTGTAATTATGAATAATTAGAATGTTTTTGTGCATAAATAAAAGAATAAAGAAATAAAAGAAAAAGAGGGAGATATTTAGAATAAATATTGAGCGACCTAATCCCAAGGGAGGGCTCAGCATGGGCCTGACCGCATAAAAACCCAAGTAGAGAGAGATAAGGAAGCTCAAGTGTGTACAGATATACCTGTGTAAATAAATAAAAATATTTTCCTCTAAATAAAAATAAAAATGAGTTTGTATTTATTTGTATTTATTTGTGAATATAAAATTAAAATAAAAATAAGAAAAATAAAAGGAATTAAAATTCATCCCTCATTGTCTATATTCACCATGTACATAGAATCACTTTTATATTTATTTTCTCCCTATAAAAATTAATAAAACTCCCATAAAAATTGTACACATTCCATATTACATAATGTAAATAAATAAAATAAAAAATCATAAAAATAAAATAAAAAGAAATAAAAATAAAAATCAAAGCCTTCATTGTATATATACCATATATGTATATAAATAAAACAAAAATATCAAATTATTTCAAATTTTATTCTATAAATAAATAAAATATAAAATTGGAATAAAATTAAAAAAATAAATAATTAAAAATCAAAAATTTAAAATGTATAGTGTATATACCTATATATAATAATCATATTTTGTAAATACCTAATTTTTATTTCAAAAAATAAAATAAAAATCACAAAAAGATAGTTTATAAAAAAACATTTTATATGTTTTAACTTTTTCCAAATTCGGCCATTTACTATTTTTTATTTAATTTCTAAATCTTTAATACATGGCCGCACCTGATTGGTCCACGGGGGATTGTTGACCCCCGGTCAACTCCCCCCTGGACCAGTCGACCCGGATCCGGAGGAAGGAGATTTTTGTCGTGGCGGAGCTCCGGCATCCGCCCTGCTCCCTGGAGGCCCCCAGGTATAAGAGCTGCCCTTTACTGCGTTTTCAGTTAGCTTTTAGTGTTAGCGTTTCATTCCAGTAGTTAGATTAGTGGTTAGTTAATCACCGTAGTTAGAAATCCAAAATTCGAAGATCGCCGGAGCTCCGCTCCGGCGACTTCTTCACCGTGAATCTCACTGTTTCCGCCCGCTATATGCACCCCAACTCGTTCCTCGTCGCCTTCTCCATCGAACGCCCACATTTGTTCAACCCAAGACCCTAGGTCTTGGCGAATCGGGGCTCCTCCTCCGCCGTTCGCCGGAGCCCCTCCGCCCACTTCATTTTTGCGTTGCAGCTTCCAAACCTCGGGTCGAGGAGAAAGCTCTCTCGCCCGCGGTTCTTCCTGTGCAGGGATATCGAAGAATCGAGCCCAAATGGGCTTGCATTGAACTAGGAAGAGGTTCCTGGGGGCCCCTTTCTTCTCCGACCTCGCTCCATCGACTCGGACCCCCAGGAGCCATGAAAGTACCACCAGTTGACGCGGGATGTCATCAGCTACGAGTAGAGCGCGTCAGAGGCGAGGAAGATGCCCGGAGGAGCCTGAGCTACCCGATCGAAGCTCGCCGGGGGCGAGCTTCCTCCTCGTTCTTCTAGGCATCTTCAGAACCGTCAGATCGAAGGGCTCGTCCCAGATCCAGCAGGAGCCGTCCGATGGAGCACCGCATCCATCATCAGATCAGCTTGGCTGATCTAATCTCAGCCTCCCATCGGCGAAGCGTCATCGGGCTAGGAGGTGGCGACGCGTGGCAAGTGAAGAGAGCTCCACCGTTGGATGCCACGCCTTGTTTAGGGGTAATTTTCACATCCAGCCCCCTCACTTTTTGTATTTATTATTTAATGCCAAAAATAAAAGTCTCAGTTGTAAATAAAATGTATATTTTGCGAAAGGACCCCCGATGTTTCAAGATTTGCACTTTAGTCCTCCCACGCCTCACGTGCAGCAACCACGTGAGGCGCGTGAAATTTTGCATTTAAACCCCCGCCGGGTTCCTGTAATTATTAAATGGTCCTGAAAATAAAAGTTAAAGTGTATTTTTATTGTGATTTTTGCATGTATGCCCTTGTGAACTATTTTATTTGCAAAAATACCCCTGCTAGGCCATTTAATTTTTGAATGCTTTGTCTATTTATTTTGTGCCCCATATTAAATCGAAAAATCTTGTAAAAATAGACTTAAGCTCCTGTTTGGTCATGCTTGAACGCCGTATTTTTAGTTTTGCATTTTGTTGCATTTTTGCATTTATTAAAAATAAAAACATGTCTTTTATTCCCTGTCTAACTTATAAAATTTCAAAAAAAATATGAAAATGCCTCGAAAAATTCCAAAAAAATTACCTATGGTGTATTTTGACCTATTTTAGTGTCAGTCCAAAAATCCCTAAAAATCTCAAAAGGAAAACCTTAAAAATTCAAAAATACCCAAAAACTTCAAAAAAATATTAAAAACCAAAGAAAAATCAGAAAAATATAAACCCAGGCCCTATTTATGCTATATTTTCTTACCTTTATTAGAAAAATAGTGTGGACAATTTTGAGGCTGTTAGCTATTTTTAGTGTCGAGTTTTGTGACAGCCAGTACCTAGTCCACTGTTTGCTATTATTCAGCTATTTAAAATACTAAAAATATTTGCAAAAATGCCCAAAAATCACAAAAACAGTAAAAACCATGAAAATCCCAAAACAACTTTATTCCTGAATTTTTGACTATTTTTTAGTATTTTTGTGAATATTATAATACCCCCTTTATGTATATATATCTATATATCCTAAAAAAAGAAAAAAAATATTATATATATATATATGTAATTATTTATATGTATTCTCATTAGTCTTAATATAAAAAAGAAAGAAAAATATATATATTTATTTTATTATATTTATATATACCTATATATATATTTTATGTATTATAAGCTATATACTAACCCTCTATGGGTATACATATATTTTTAATTATATTATATATATATACATATTACCTAATTATATTATTAAAAATTAATAATAATAATAATAAAATCATAAACCCACACAAGGATGACTGTGATTTACATGTAGGCTATGACATTTTGTATTGCTCTCTGTGGTTCGACCTCTACATACTTGTCACTGTACATTTTATGGTAGAGTAAATAAAGATTAATTCACATTTATGTTTGAGCTTGATTGTTGTATTCTTTGGATTGTGGGTTAATTGCTGATCAACCCGGGTGTTCCATGAGTGGTCGCCTCAGCGACAACACTTTTGATATTTTTCATGGCGACCCTTTTGGAGAACCCCTGTTATGAGATGGCGCCGTTGCCGGGGAGCAATGAGCATAGCCTGATTTATTTTGTCATTTTTGTATAAAAAGATTCATGACTTATTATTCTTTTTTTGTGAGCAGCTATTTTTATTGCTATTGATCACCATGCTTAATTGATTTATGTCTTGTGATTATTATATCTGCTCTATTTTATTGATTGAGCTTTACTAATGTATTCTTTTTGTGACTTTGATGCGAGGGCCCGCCACGCGAGGAGGGCTTCTTAGGAGGTCAATGCAGCCAAGCTTGGAGGAGGATGATCTTCTCCTAATGACCATCTGGAGAGAGCACCAAAGAAGTAAGAAGATGGGCATTAGTTAGAGCTAGATATCTAGGATTATTTATTTTGTAATTTATGGTGAGAGAGAGACTATTTTGGCATGTATATAAACAGGACTCTACTCTTCACAATGGGTCCAGTGCTCAGGTGATTGTTCACATGGGGGCCTCATCGCGGCTTTTCGAGTTTTCATCGCCTTCTTTTATTTTGTTTTCCGAAGTTTTGAGCTTTCCGCCTTTCTTTTACTTTGTTTTGTGTGCTTGGAGCCCCTAGATATAGGTTGCTCGACTCGGTAGCTAGGTCCAAACATTAATAATAATGCATGTTTCTATAGTCTACTTCGCTTGGATCTAGTCAAACTTAAACAAGTTGTTAATTTGTCTCTTAGCCCTTGTGCCGCAGCGAGCCCTGTAAAGCGCTTTCTCCTAAGCTCAAGTGTGTTGAGTACAGAGGAGGGGTGAGCCAAGACCGGACCCTTCGGGCTAGAGATGAATGAGTGACTTATGGTTCTTCACGTTAATAGCAGCTTATATTTAGGACGATTTTGCGCCTTGCATACCGACATGTAGATAGGTTTAAAAATTCTGTTTTGCATACCACATGGAGAGAGCTGGGATGCACTGTAAGTCTTCTAACTCAGCATGCATCATTCGGTTCAATGGTGAGATTTCCATCATGGAACCACTTGCACGGCTTTTCCGCTATCTCCCTCTGATTTTGAGCACCTAGGACTTAAATGAAAATCTACAAAAACGTTAGGCGCTGGTATGAAATAGATCCAAAAAAATTGAAAACCCAAAAAAATTAAAACAAGGGGACTGCTAAATAAACTTTGACCTTAATTAAAATTCGTAATGGACTATCATTGTATCGGGTTCAGAAAGCCCTCATTGTTTTCAGGTACCTTGGAGGGGGACCAAAACCCTACTCCCTTGAGCGAGTGCGACCCCTAAGGATTAAAGCCCAAAACCCAGTCTGTAACTGCCTTGTGTATCGCCTGGATTTCCGAAGTAATGGCGCTTCTATCGTACGTAGGCGAGTAGGACTTGGTCACCAATGATGACTCTCTGTTGTGAGAGCATCGACCCTGTCCGAAGTATTGAGCATAGGCCACGCCTTCACGGGGGTGTCTGTCTCATTGTCCTGCGTCCGAGTAGATTCTTGCACGCTCACGGGTGATTCTGTTGCGAGCGATAACTGAAGTATTGGTTTCTCCTATCGGCTTCCTCTCTCTTTTCTTTGGCTGAGTAGGGATCCAGGAAGGGTTACAAGGACTCCAAAAAGTACAGACTACAGGTTACACAGGAGGAGGACAAGTACAGGATACTCTTCCGGCAGTACTCTCTCTCCTATAGGGTAGCGTACTAAGGACTTGTTATAAGATATGCCTGAAAATCACAACTCTAAAAATGAAAAGATAATAAATAGCCGAACTTTCACGGCTTCACATGGCATGAGTTGGTGAACCCGATTTTGTATTGTGTTTGAATGAATCTAGATTAAGGTTCAAAGATCAAGTCCCGCGCATTTGCGCACATTTTGTTGTTTTTCCCTTTGACCACCCGGCTCAACCGAGCCTTTCTACTGTTTTACACTCCTTTTATTCCTTGTTGACCATCGTATCATTCTTCCAACAATCCGACATTCTCTTGCTTCACGAAGTTGATCCATGGATGGTTTCGTCGGGACTATGCCGACACCTACATCGATTCCATAGACTCAACTTCGCCAATAATTTCGAGGCGATTCCCGAGAACCCGATCCGGATTTTGCGGATCGATCTCCAGACTCCTCGTTTTCTACCTTTTTCTTGGCCACCCAATAAACTGGGATCACTTTTGTCCCGCTTTCGCCGTTGTGAATGGGAGTCGATTACAGTCTACATCCCTTTTCCATTCACAACATGTTGGGGTTGACCTGAATTCCAGCTTAATCACGGCAGCTGAAAGTTCATTGCAAGTGATCTGATTCGGACTATCTCATTCTGCAGATAGAAGCCAGTGCGAGCCCTGGAGACTACTCCGGAGTTCATTTCTTCCGACTCAGACCCTGACATGGCGCCAGGAGGAAAGGGCAAGGGTCAGCAGCCACCACCAGAGGGACAAGTGCCAGATCAGAACCAAGTCAATGCACAGTTGCTGGCATCTATCCAGGCCATACAGCAGCAGCAGACCAAGCAGGCCCTCACACAGACCGCATTCCAGGATATGTTGAATGACATGATGAACCGTGACGATGGAGGAGGAGGTAGAGGCAGAGGAGGCCGGGGAGGAGGAGGTGGAGGTGGAGGTGGTGATCCTCCTAATGATGACTTTGAATTACCACCACCGAAGCCGACACTAAAAGAAACATACAATCTGGGAGACAGCCAGATGACCGAGTGGATTCTCATTCCACCGGTACACGCTCACTTTGAGCTGAAGCCCCAGTTCATAGCCCTTCTCCCTGCTTTCATGGAAACACGAACGAAGAGCCGTACATTCACCTGCAGCAATTCTCCCGCATTTTCCGTACCACACACTATCCCAATGTCCCTCTAGACATTGTAAAGATGACGGCTTTCCCCTTCAGTCTACAGGACAAGGCCCTCTATTGGGTCAATCATATGGGAAAGGTCGTGACGACCTGGGAGGAGTTGAAGTCCGCCTTCCTGCACAAATACTACCCTCTCGGTCGACTCAACCAGATGCGAGCACGTATTAGTAATTTCTCCCAAGGAGTACATGAGTCAGTACACGAGGCTTGGGAGAGATTCACTGATCTGCAGGAGAAGTGTCCCCACCATGATATCCCGAAGACCAGCTTGGTCCAGCATTTCTTTGGGGGACTGAACATTGAAAGCCAAAGGCTCGTGGACGCAGCATGTGGGGGCTCCCATTTCAACAAGGATGAAGATGTTGTCTGGCAGATTTTTGAAGAAATGGCCGAAGGAGAGGCCGCCCTCTCTTCATCCAAGGCATACCAGAAGCAGCCCCAGATCCTCCAGAAACAAGTTCACATGGCTGCATCCAAGGAAGTAGAGAGAGATGAGAGCTCCAACCTCAGCATCATCGGGGGCCATCTCTCTAAGGTAGATATCATTGAGAAGCGATCACAGGACCTCGAGAAACTCTTTGTGATCGAGAAGAGGACTCAGAACCTGGATAAGCTAGATCTGATCAACAAGTACCTCGAGCTGTTGGTCGGTACGATCAACTCTGTCCAGTCGGCTACACCATCAGACGCTCCCGCTGAGAAGAAGGACGAGCCGCAACCGCAGCATCAGCCTCAGCCGAGCCAGCAGCCACCGGCAGTCCAGCACGTGTACTACGTGCAGGCACCCGACCAGGGCCCGTCGCAGCAGCAGATGGTCGTATACCAGCCAGAGTTTCTTTCTATTTCTGATCCAGTTTTCCCACCACCACCCCTGATCCAAGAAGTCAATGGGGTATGGAGTAATGATGCACAACCGACCCGTCCTCAGGGACAACCCCAGGGTCAGCAATTTGCCAACCGGCAGTACCACCAACCTCAGGGTGGTCGTTTTGGTCAAACCTCTCAGCCTCACCAGCAGCACCAGCAGCCTCCCCAATTTACACATTAGTGGAGGCAGAATTTTCCTTATCAGCAGCAGCCGCAGTACCGCCACCCACAACCTTTTCACCAGTACGCCCCCTCTCCGCAATATCAGCAGTATCCTCCTCCATCCTACCAACAGCTTCAACTTCCTGCACCTCCGCCGCACCACCAGCAACAACCTCCCCACCCATCTACCCAACATCAGCGTGGTCTGCACGCTGAATCATCTGAAATGCCCCCTGCTAGTCCCACCATGGATTGTCTGGCCCAGCTTGTCAAAGGGCTAGCGGATATGACAAAGCGGCTTGACGACCTGACCGCCACCCGAACCACTATTCCAGCGCAGGTCGAAGCCAACCCCAACAACTTCAAGAAGAAAGAGCAGGTAGAATGTAATGTCCAGTCCGTGTCTGATAGTGATATTACTGTTTATTCTAATGCTGTTACTCTCAGGAGCGGTAGGGCTTTGCCTCCGCCTACTACTACCAGTGGGGTGAATAAAGAAACAGGCGGATCGTCATCTTTCGCATCAGCCGTGCCAGCTCCAGGGGCGGGTGAGGAGGAAGAAGAAGGAGAAGCCAGTCCAGCCGTCGTGCCTTGCCAGCATCAACCTCAACCAAAAACACAAAAAAATCAGCAAAAGCAAAAACACCAAAAAGACGCTTGTAGCAGAAGTAAAGCCGCGCCAGCCTTGGAGGAGCCGCCAACAGCAGCCGATCCCTCGCCAACCGATGGAGCCGACGCTACTCTTTTTGATCGCCCAGCAGCACCAGCATGTTTAGATCCAGCTTGTACTCCATTTTGTACTTCGGATGTACAACATTCTGTGGGCGATGATTTTGATGTAAATAAGAACTCTAATTTCCCTGCCAGTAATGTAAATATTCCTTTTCCGCATGCAATACAAAAATCCAAAAAAATGCAGAACGAAAAAAGGCATTGTCTGATCCAGGTGTCGTGGATATTTTGGATAAATTGACTGTTGAGATTCCCTTGTTGAAGGCCGTGGAATACATGCCAGCTGTAAAGAAAGGACTGAAAGAGGCATGTACTAACAGGCGACGCCCAGCGCAAGACAACAGACGCCGAGAAGTAGAAAAGCACGTTCTCTCCATGGCCACAGTTGCAGCTATCAGCAACCTCCCCCAGAAAAAGCATGATACAAGAGCACCTCTCATCAGTTGTGTGATTTTTGACCAGGTCTTCGAGCGTACTCTTCTTGACAGTGGTTCTTCCATCAACCTTCTGCCCTCGTCCATAATGCAAGAATTCGGGCTGGGACCGCTCAAGGAGACGCTCATGATCCTTCAGTTCGCTGACCGATCCGTCAAGCGGCACCGAGGATTATTGGAAGACATGATAGTTACCGTGCAGGAGATGAAATTCCCAGCTGACTTTGTAGTCCTTGATATGGACTCACCTGCACCCCTGCTCCAGACCCCTATCATCCTTGGCAGACCATTCCTCCGTACTTCAGGTGCCGTGGTTGATTACGGGTCTGGGAAGATCACTTTCAGCTCGAACACCAAGCAAATCACGATAAATATGAACAAAGAGCAGAATGCCATGACTGATGAGAGCCAGGCAGCATCAGAAGCAGACTGTGATTTTATCGCAGAAATCAGAGATTCAGAGTTATCACTGGACGATCCATGGACCCGAGAAATCCTCACTCTTGAGGAGGACTTGGAAAGCGCAGTCAGCATATGCTCCGATGATTCTTGGGAGACAGATTCTTAGATGCAGGCACATCTTCTTGAGCATTCACTCCAGACTGAACATGATCAGCTTAGCGCAGAACCGTTCGGTGCATCTCCGGGACCTCAACAGAATGATGAGGATGGTAGCAGCCTCAAAGTGCATTCCACCACCAGCATGGTATCTGAAGTGACAGATAAAGTGGACAGATCAAAACCAGAACTCAAGACACTTCCTGCAGGCCTGAAGTATGCTTTCCTTGCGGGGTGAAGAACACATGTATCCGGTCATCATCAGCAGCAGGCTGAATCCGGATCAAGAATCTCGACTTCTCGAGGTTCTAGAAAAGAACTGCAAGGCACTTGGTTGGAGCGTATCAGACCTCCGAGGGATAAATCCAGCCCTGTGTTCACACCACATCTACTTGGAAGAAGATGCCAAGCCGTCCCGTGAATTTCAGAGAAGACTGGACCCTAATCTTCGGGACGTCGTCATGAAAGAAATCACAAAATGGTGTGACGCAGGCTTTATCTATCCCATCTCCGATTCAAAATGGGTAAGCCCACTACATGTAGTTCCAGAGAAATCTGGGCTTACCGTGGTTATAAATGATAAAGGAGAGGAAATTTCAACTCGGGTACTGACATCCAGGCGGGTGTGTGTTGACTACCGCCGACTCAATGCAGCAACCAAGAAGGACCACTTTCCCTTGCCATTCATTGATCAAGTTTTGGAGAGATTAGCAGGCAAGGAGTTCTTCTGCTTTCTGGATGGGTACTCCGGGTACAACCAAGTGGCAATCGCCCTTGAAGATCAAGAGAAGACTACCTTCACTTGCCCGTTCGGCACCTACGCCTTCAAGAGGATGCCCTTTGGATTATGCAATGCACCCGCAACCTTCCAAAGATGCATGCTAGCAGTCTTCGCCGAGATGGTAGGCAGTTTTCTCGAGGTGTTCATGGATGATTTCTCTGTCTATGGTGATAGTTTCGATTCTTGTCTTGAGCACCTAGACAGAGTGCTTCAGAAGTGCCGTGAAGTCAATCTAGTGCTCTCATGGGAAAAGAGCCACTTTATGGTCACAGAAGGTATTGTGCTGGGCTACGTCGTTTCCAAACGTGGCATGGAAGTTGACCCAGCAAAGGTCGATGTCATTTCAAATCTTCAGCCACCTCAGTCAGTGAAGAATGTGAGGTCATTCTTGGGGCATGTGGGATTCTATAGGCGATTCATCAAGGATTTCAGCCGCATTGCCCGACCTCTGACAGAACTCTTGTGCAAGGAGACTGAATTCATTGTTGATCAGCCGATTCTCCTTGCTTTCAATCAATTGAAGGAGCTTATCACTCATGCTCCAATATTACAGCCTCCCGACTGGACTCTTCCAATTCGAGATAATGACCGATGCGTCAGATTTTGCAGTCGGAGCTGTTCTTGGGCAGAGGAAAGACAGAGTGCCCTATGCCATTCACTATGCCAGCAAAACATTAGATGAAGCACAAAGGAATTATTACAGTGACAGAGAAAGAATTGCTGGATGTGGTTTTCTCCTTAGAGAAGTTCAGATCCTATTTGTTGGGATCAAAAGTCACAATTTTCACGGACCACTCTGCTATCCGGTACCTACAGCAGAAGAAGGATGCCAAGCCAAGACTGATTCGTTGGATCCTTCTCCTCCAGGAATTCGATCTGGAAATCAAAGACAAACCTGGAGTTCAGAATGTGGTAGCAGACCATCTATCCAGAATAGAGCAGCATGAGTCTCCTCTGAGCAATGCACTGATCACAGAAACCTTCCCTGACGAAGCTATCTTAGCAGTGGATTCTCTCCCTCGGTATGCTGACATTGTCAATTACCTCGCCTCTGGGGTAATACCTTCGGATTGGACAAAGAATCAGAAGAACAAATTCATGTCGACCATCCGCTTCTACCAGTGGGAAGATCCTCTTTTATTCAGAGAAGGAGCAGATTGTATTTGGTGCCGGTGCATCCCTCAGACGGAGCAATCAAGTGTCCTCGAGCATTGTCATTCGCTCGAATTTGGTGGGCATCATTCTGGAGATCGTACGGCAGATAAAGTATTGCAGTGTGGCTTCTGGTGGCCCACATTATTCAAGGATGCGGCAGAATTTGTTAAAAGATGTATTGACTGTCAGCGACTGAAAGGTACACTCACTGCCAAAGATTCAATGCCCCTGAAAATCATTCAGATAGCAGACGTCTTTGATGCATGGGGCGTTGACTTCATGGGACCTTTCCCTAACAGTCAAGGTTTTGAGCACATCCTTCTTGCCGTAGATTACGTGAGTCGTTGGGTTGAAGCTATTCCCGCCCGAGCCGCCGACAGCAAAATAATTTGCCAGTTTCTGAAGAAGAACATCATTTCGCGGTTTGGGATACCAAAGATTCTCATCTCAGACGGGGGTAGCCATTTCATCAACAAAGAAGTCAAGAAATTAACGAAGGAATACGACATCGATCACCGTGTCGCATCTCCTTATCATCCGCAGACCAATGGCATGGCAGAGTTATCCAACAGAGAAATCAAGACCATATTACAGAAACTTGTTAGGCCAAGCAGAAAAGACTGGTCTCAACTCTTGGACTCAGCTCTTTGGGCTTACAGAACCGCCTACAAGTCTCCCTTGGGCATGTCGCCCTACCGTCTTGTATATGGGAAACCTTGCCATCTGCCCGTGGAATTAATACACAAATCTCTTTGGGCAATCAACAATTGTAATTTAGACTCACGCAGAAGTGGTCAGAAGCGAAAAGAAGATCTGAACAAACTCTTGGAATTCCGAGACTGTGCATACGATAACACCTTGATGTACAAGGAGAAGGTGAAACGCTGGCATGACCGGCACATCAGATGAAAGACCTTCGACGTTGGACAGAAAGTATGGTTATTTGATGCAAAGTTGCGGATATTCCCAGGAAAATTAAAGAGTAAGTGGACAGAGCCATTCCGAGTTTGTGAGGTGCGAGACAATGGCAGCATCGCTATATCAGTTATGTCTCCTGACGCACAGCCCTTCGTCGTCAACGGCCAACTACTGAAGCCTTACCTCGAACCAGATGCATTCTTGGCCGTTGTTGACTCTATTCAGCTAATGCACCATGATGACACCTTCACAGCACCTGCGGCATCAAAAGATTCAGACTATGCCATTCAACAACTGTTTATCTGATTTTCTTCTTTTCTTCTTTTCTTCTTTTCATTTTCTATTTTCTTTTTCGTAACAAAAGGTGCCGCCCTTGTAGACAGTTTTCTATACTTAGGACGTACTTGGTCCTAAGTATAGGGGGATGTGCACCCCGAGTTTTTTTTTTCATTTCATTCCGATCCTCTCCATTGTCTCCTCTTCTTGTCTATACTTAGGAGTATCTTACCCTAAGTATAGGGGGAGACAATCTGAGTACGATCTGTGTATTCCCACCCTTGACCCTCCCTGCTTTTGTACAATCTGCTATACTTAGGATTATTTGATCCTAAGTATAGAGGGGACAGTCAACTTCTCATTCATTCATTTCATTCCTATTTATTCTTTAGATATGTCTATACTCAGTACGAGTTATGTCTTTACTTTTCCTTTAGATCTATGAGGACATAGCTCAAGCTAAGTATAGGGGGTCGTATATACCCTGTATATACTAAAAGCCATAACTCATACTGAAAAATAAAAGACCACTTCATCATAAAATAAAATGTAAAAAGTAAGCTCTATAATAATGAAAGATGATTGTGAGTTCCTCAGACTCTTTGTAATTATACTGATTATTGAGTCAGAAAAATATTTTGTGCGAAACATTCTCTTTTGAAAAATCTTGTGAAATTTGTTTGAAAATAGTGTGTACAAGTATTCAGCATTTGAAAAATTAGTTTTGTGTGTAAAATTTATTGTCTTTGAGTGAAACCAAAATGTATGAAAATCAGTGTGCAAATGATTGTGAACATTTGATTGTCAAATTGTTTTGAAAAATCTATCTATGTTGTGTAAACCTTTGTAAAAGGATTTTCAAAGGCGTGAACATGCTTGCAAATTTATTTTGGACTATAGTTTTCAAAAATCCTTGTGAAAATGGTTCTCGATATGTCTGAGGAGTCCGCACAAAAATCTCTCATTTGTAAATAATAAATAAGCCCAAACAAAGCCTAAAACAACCAAAACCGTATTATACATCAAATACTGTTTTTCTTCTTTTGTACATACTGATTAATAAATCAGATACCTATACAGTACGAATTGAAAAATAGTGTGACCGGTTTTGAAAAATTTGATGTGAAATGATTTCAAATATGTGAAAACATTTTGATTGCAAAATTTTTTCTTTGTGTGAAAGAAAGGATTTGAAAAACCTATGTGCAAATATTTTGAAAAATGCTTGTCAAAACTATTGTGAAAATTATACATAGTGTGGACAAATCTTTCCAAAAATAGATTTCAAATGTGTGTAAATGATTGCGAAAATTATTGTGTACTATAGTTTGCAAAAGTATTTTCAAAACCTAATAAGAACACTCTTACAAACTCTTGTAAATCATAAATAAGACACATACAATTCTTTCTGTACAGTTCTAAATAAACTACTCCATTCAAACATGTAAAGTTTGTAGAAATTCATACGTTTTGTAAAGCAGCACGCCCGTGTAAATAATTGTATATACTTTTTGTGTATGTCCAGTTCTTAGTTTATTTGCAAAAATTCTTTGTGTAAAAACATTCTTTGATTCTTTCCAAACTTTTTGTGAAAAAATTTGCATCATTCATTGTGCATAGCATAGCATACCATTCATGTTCTTTTTGAGTGAGCTTGATGATTGGAATCAGTCTAATAAAGTCTCAAATTGGAGCTTGGTTGGACCTTACCGCACCTAACTGCACTGGAACCTTATGGGAACTAGGTTTAAGGTACTTCAGGTCTATGCAGACTTAATTCTTTGAGAAATCAGGGCTGGGTTCAAGTCACCTCAGTGGACTAACTAGAACTTTTCGAGACACACGTACGACTCTTACCGACCGTGACCTAACTTGGACACTTGCACCCTTCACTTGGCTCAACTCAGTTGGAGTGGTGAGGGGGTTGGATTTGCCAGTCTGAGACGCACACGGGTGGAAACATTCGTCCTCATCTAGGGAGGGAAGTGCACCCCAACCTGATTCAATAGCCATGAGGTCTAAAGACAGGAGATGTGGGTTGCGATAAAGCTTCAAAAGAGGGATAGTCTACTGGCTCAAGAGGAAAAACTCCTTATGTAAATGCTGCTGTGAATAGTATGTTGAAAAAAAATGGTCAGGCCTGTACAAAAATAAAATGCCTGCAAAGTATGTACAAAGTCAATAAGCAAGCTTGAGTTCCAAAGACAAATATGTGAGCCTGCAGCTGGATGACTTGACTACACTGGTCTTGCATCCCGGGATAGGTAGCTACACTGGCTACCGTCCATTCTTTTCTTCACCCCCTCCTCTTGAGCTGGTTGCCACTTGAACTTAGAAGGGAATACCCTGCTCCTCGAGGAAGAGCTGTTGGATTGGGGAATCATTGGGTTATCATTCTGGAGAAGTCAGCTCCTTTATCATTTCAGTTGGGGAGAGCCACTATCACTTACACCGTACAAGTCAGCTTCATAGTTATAAGGGTTTGCGTATGATGTAGACTAGTTCTGACCCGGCTATTGAGGTGGGTTGAACCGAGTTCTGTGACTATCGAAGGCTGTTGTATTTTAGAGCTGATTCCTGACTAGGTTCCACACACATTCACACCCAAGGTCTGACAGGAGCTCCAAATTCAGATTTTGTAAGGACATGCATTGCACTGAAAGCACCCTTATTCACTCTATCTCTCTTTTATTCTCCTTTTCTTTTCTTTATTCTTTTTGTACCTATTGCATAAGTGTTTGCTAGGGACTAGCAAAGGAAAGTATAGGGGGGTGATGAACCCCATTTCATCACCTTTATTCTATCATTTTGGCCTCAAAAACCCCAGCAAATGCATGTAAATAGCATCAAATTGTACATAATAGCATTCATTATTCATTGTATTTATTTTACATTAAATAAGGTTTTACTGCCAAAATTATAGAATAAAGAGGAGAAAAGAAAAAGGAATAAAATAATGTAAATATTTTATGACCCAAACCCTGAGGACCAAGGCCAGCATGGTATTGGTCGACAAGGAATAAAGTAGGGGGAGATAAGGGCCAGTGTACAATAAATACCTCATTTGTTCATGCATTTATTTATGCATTTTTGATACCTATTTTGTACATAATTATTTATTCATCAAATAAAGAAACTTTGTACATGAAAGTTGTATATAATAATATGAATAAAAATGCAAAATTGAGTTTGTACAAAAATAATCCCCAGTGTACATTTTATACACAGAATAAAAAGCCAAAATCTCAACTTCACAGACCCATATCTTGCAAATAAAAACTCCAAATCACCCAAACTCACCTTTAATTATATATAGCATTCCATAAACTATTTTATAAAATTGGTTTCATAATTTTTGGAGTCCATATGCAGAAGTTAGGTTTTTGGCCCTTCTTGTATATAGGACTGATTAAAATATTCTTTTTTATTCAACATTCATTATTTATAAATTCATATTTTTAGAATTTTGTAATTAATGAATAGAATACATACACATATTAGAAGTTAAAGAAAACCAAAAATAATTTGTAAAATAAAATAAGTCTACAAATTCATAGACAAAATACATATGCTATGTACCTATCTATAAATAAAAAGGGTTTTAATCCTTGATTCTTTTGCTCTTTTATATTTTTATAATAATGTATACATTATACATAACTCATTAAAAATACAAAACCAAAATAAAAATCAAGAAAATACAATAAATAAATTAAGTGTATAAAATACATAGATAAAACACCTATAAGTATACCTACATACATCTATACCTATTTATTTAAAAATATGCATAAACTCATAAAATCAAACAAAAATATCTTTATACTCACAAAAATAAATAATAAATTTATAAAATAAGCCAATGAAATAATAAAAGAAAATAAACAAATTAAAAAATAAAAATACATAAAATACATGTAAATACATACAAATACACATTATTCAAATAAAACGATAATAAAACACCTCGAAAAATTCAATAAAAATCGTAAATAAATACTAGATGAAATAATACACATTTTTTATTTTTATAAGAAAAAATTAATAAAATCATTTAAAGGGTCAAATAATTCAATTTCTACTCAGATCCCCTGTTTTGTCTTCTAGCGGCTGGCGTGGACCAATCGCGTGCCGGCCTTCGTTGACCTCCGGTCAACTGCTCCCCCAGCTGCCCGATGTGACTTTGCGTGTCTCTTCGCCCATCTTCTCCCATTTTTCCCGGGCATACCATCCATCAATCGAAGAAGCTTCATGCACAAGAATTGTTCTCTAATCATCACTGAAGCCCGCCGATTCTTTGGATCAACCCTAATACTCTTTAGATCATGCAATAATCGCCGGTCAATAAGACTTACTCGCCAATGTTTATAAATAACAAGCCCCGCCTCCTTCCTCATTTTGGCCACTTTTATTCCAACCTAAAGCCGAGATCTTGCTCCTGGATTGTTCCTCGTGACAGGGGGAGTAGCCCAGCGCCTTGACTTGGCCGGAGGAAGGAGATTTTTGTCGTGGCGGAGCTCCGGCGTCCGCCCTGCTCCCTGGAGGCCCCTAGGTATAGAGCTGCCCTTTAATGCATTTTTTAGTTAGCTTTTAATGTTATCGTTTCATTCTAGTAGTTAGATTAGTGGTTAGTTAATCACCGTAGTTAGAAATCAGAGCTCCGGCGACTTCTTCACCGTGAATCTCCCTGTTTCCACCCGCTATATGCACCCCAACTCGTTCCTCGTCGCCTTCTCCATCGAACGCCCACATTTGTTCAACCCAAGACCCCTAGGTCTTGGCGAATCTGGGCTCCTCCTCCGCCGTTCGCCGGAGCCCCTCCGCCCACCTCATTTTTGCGTTGCAGCTTCCAAACCCCGGGTCGAGGAGAAAGCTCTCTCGCCCGCGGTTCTTCCTGTGCAGGGATATCGAAGAATCGAGCCCAAATGGGCTCGCATTGACCAGGAAGAGGTTCCTGGGGGCCCCTTTCTTCTCTGACCTCGCTCCATCGACTCGGAAACCCAGGAGCCATGAAAGTACCACCAGTTGACGCGGGATGTCATCAGCTACGAGTAGGAGCGCGTCAGAGGCGAGGAAGATGCCCGGAGGAGCCTGAGCTACCTGATCGAAGCTCGCCGGGGGCGAGCTTCCTCCTCGTTCTTCCAGGCATCTTCAGAACCGTCAGATCGAAGGGCTCGTCCCAGATCTAGCAGGAGCCGTCCGATGGAGCACCGCATCCACCGTCAGATCAGCTTGGTTGATCTAATCTCAGCCTCCCATCGGCGAAGCGTCATCGGGCTAGGAGGTGGGGACGCGTGGCAAGTGAAGAGAGCTCCACCGTTGGATGCCACGCCTTGTTTAGGGGTAATTTTCACATCCAGCCCCCTCACTTTTTGTATTTATTATTTAATGCCAAAAATAAAAGTCTCAGTTGTAAATAAAATGTATATTTTGCGGAAGGACCCCCGATGTTTCAAGATTTGCACTTTAGTCCTATCGTGCCTCACGTGCAGCAACCACGTGAGGTGCGTGAAATTTTTCATTTAAACCCCGCCGGGTTCCTGTAATTATTAAATGGTCCTAAAAATAAAAGTTAAAGTGTATTTTTATTGTGATTTTTGCATGTATGCCCCTGTGAACTATTTTATTTGCAAAAATACCCCTGCCAGGCCATTTAATTTTTGAATGCTTTGTCTATTTATTTTGTGCCCCATATTAAATCGAAAAATCTTGTAAAAATAGACGTAAGCTCTTGTTTGGTCGTGCTTGATCGCCATATTTTTAGTTTTGCATTTTGTTGCATTTTTGATTTATTAAAAATCAAAAACATGTCTTTTATTCCTGTCTAACTTATAAAATCCCAAAAAAATATGAAAATGCCTCGAAAAATTCCAAAAAAATTACCTATGGTGTATTTTAATCTATTTTAGTGTCAATCCAAAAATCTTTAAAAATCTCAAAAGGAAAACCTTAAAATTTCAAAAATACCCAAAAACTTCAAAAAAATATTAAAAAACCAAACAAAAATCAAAAAAATATAAACTCAGGCCCTATTTATGCTATATTTTCTTACCTTTATTAGAAAAATAGTGTGGACAATTTTTGAGGTTGTTAGCTATTTTTAGTGTCGAGTTTTGTGACAGCCAGTACCTAGTCCATTGTTTGCTATTATTCAGCTATTTAAAAATACTAAAAATGTTTGCAAAAATGCCCAAAAATCACAAAAACAGTAAAAAACCATGAAAATCCCAAAACAACTTTATTCCTGAATTTTTGACTATTTTTGAGTATTTTTGTGAATATTATAATACCCCCTTTATGTATATATATATATCATATATCCTAAAAAAAAGAAAAAAAATATTATATATATGTAATTATTTATATGTATTCTCATTAGTCTTAATATAAAAAAAGAAAGAAAAATATATATATTTATTTTATTATATCTATATATACCTATATATATATTATGTATTATAAGCTATATACTAACCATCTATGGGTATACATATATTTTTCTTTATATTATATATATACATATTACCTAATTATATTATTAAAAATTAATAATAATAATAATAATAAAATCAAAAACCCACACAAGGATGACTGTGATTTACATGTAGGCTATGACATTTTGTATTGCTCTCTGTGGTTCGACCTCTACATACTTGTCACTGTAAATTTTATGGTAGAGTAAATAAAGATTAATTCACATTTATGTTTGAGCTTGATTGTTGTATTCTTTGGGATTGTGGGTTAATTGCTTATCAACCCGGGTGTTCCATGAGTGGTCGCCTCAGCGACAACACTTCTGATATTTTTCATGGCGACCCTTTCGGAGAACCCCTGTTATCAGCTAGCCGTCGGAGTGTTGCAGAGAGGCGGAGGAGCACTACATCACTGATCCAACAGCTTATCGCCGCCGTGCGCCGCCCAGAGCTGCGCCCGAGCCTCGGGCCATCGACGTCCCTCGAGGCGAAGACCAGAGCTCCAGGAGATCATCCCCAATCGAACCCGCACATCAGGTAGCTTCGATTCTTTCCATATTTCTTGAATTTCCAAATGCGCCCAAATCCATCAATTCACCGCCGCTCGTCGATTCCGACCATCTCAGTCACCCTTCTCGATCATCGGACTCGACCTTCATCATCACGAGACCTCTCCGCACGTTCTACGCCCTTCCATCCAACCCAGTTCGCCCCGGAACTGGGAGTCGATCTCCCTCGTCGTCGCATCGCCGGAGATCATCCGCCTCGCCGCACCATTCCCCCATTTCGCCGCTAACCGGGTCGAGGCACTTTGCCCTCGACCCAGCGAGCTTTCTGTGTGGTTTTCCATGTCCGAAGAGGTCCATCTGAGGACCTCAGCTTCCAGACACTGGAGCTCAACCTCGCCGTCGTCGCCGGAGCTCCTCGGAGCTTCCCGGTCTCATCGAGAGGCGCATCAGCTGCGGGACGTCAAGGCGGATCCATTCTGCACCTTAGTAGCAGCAGAGGAGGCATCCAACGCGAGTATCAGGCCGGCGAAGTTCGCCGGCCACCTGTTCTTGGAAGACCTTCCTCAGCCGTCCATCGAGCCCCCTCGCCCAATTTTGATCACGTCCGTCCATTGGCGAGGGGATAGCAGCCGTCAGATCAGAGATCGAACCTCATCTGGAGCGTATGTCACAGAGGAGAGGAGAGCCCCTTCCATAGCCATCCGACATCCACGTGGCTCCCTCTCCACGTCAGATCAGAGCCGAGGTCTCTTCGTTGAGGAGCAGCGCCCTGCAGCCGTTGGATACCCCACGTGGTGCACTCTCAGCCCTCGGATAAATAAAGGGTAATTTACCCTTAGGCCCTCTCTCTTTTTGTCTTTGTTATTCAGTCTTGTAAATATTTTAGATAGTTCATTTTATTTTGGTTAAATATCACTTAGGACCTGGTTGTTTACTCTATTTGCATTTTTACCCCTGTATATGTGAGACACGTGCTTCGTCACGTGGTTTGTTGGTGAATTTGCATATTTTGGGCTGATGTTTGGAATTTTTAATGAATGAAATATATTACTGGTTATTTGCACTTATGCCCCTGTGAATGGTTTAATTTGACATGTGTTGAAATTGTTTGGGTATTTTACAACTTCGCCCCTGAACTTTTTAGCACCCTGTTGCTAATAAGTCCGGGGAAGAAAGTTATTTGCATATA